>LPNX010682762.1:49381-85946 GCA_001517045.1 Pseudotsuga menziesii | reverse complement strand
TAAATTTGAAAACAAAATTATAAAAACATACATTTACCAAATTTTATAAATTTATAAAAAAAAAATTTAATTCCATTTAAATTGAAAAACAATTTAAATTGTTACCTCTTTGCTCTGACATTGTGACGAGGTTGGGTTGCTTTCGGGCGATGGTCGTTGTTCCTCGGTCAAGTTCGTTGTTCCTCGGTCGAGCTCTGTCTCTCGGTCGAGCGATTGAAAATGACAATTGGGGCCCCCGCGGCCCCTTTTTATAATGTTTTTTGAAAAAGGTACCTCGGTCGAGGTATTTATTAACCCTCGGTCGAGGTTTTAATACCTCGACCGAGGTTTAATAAATACCTCGAACGAGGGCTGAAAAAAACCTCGGTCGAGGGATTTATAAAACCCCGGTCGAGGTGTTAATACCTCGGTCGAGGGTTTAACAAGCCCTCGACTGAGGTACGTTTTTTTGTTTTTGGCAAGATGCGCTTGCCAAAAAGTGTTACCCAGGTCCGTGGATTCACCCCATACTTATGTGAAATGGGTTATTACTCCCAATATACAAAACATCAAAGTAACTCATGTGCAACAGGACTCGTTCCCATTGTTGTTTAAGGCCAAAATTTGAGATATTACATCCCTCCCCACTTAGAACAACACTGTCTCGGTGTTCTAGGGACTAGAAATTAAATCATGAAATAAGGCGAGGTAAGCGTCTGTCATGGTGGCTTCATTATCCCAAGTAGCCTAATCGGCTTCAAAGTGCTTCCATTGCACTTCCAACTAGACTATGGTGTGCCTAATGAGTTGTACTTCTCTTTTGTCCTGTATATGAAGGGGTTCGGGTACAAGCTCCCCTTCAGGTTCCACATGTAACAAGGACCAATCAATAACATGTTTAGTATAATATACATAATTCTTCAGTGAGGATGCATGGAAAACATTATGAACCTTTATATGAGTAGGTAGAGCTAAATTATATGCAACTTGCCCTTTCTTGGACAATATCTCAAAGGTTCTGCAAAATATTGGTGCCAAATTTCTACATCTTCCCAAGATCAGTGAGCTCCTCTTTGCTTTTACTTTTAAGTAAACATGTTCATTGATTTGATAATATTTATATTTTCTTTTCTGGTGGTTTTGCACTTCTTTAAGGTTTTGTTGAACTTTAGTGACTGATTGTTCCAATTCCTTTAGTAAGTTGATCCCTAACATGAGTTGGTCTACTGAGCTATCCCATGTAACCGATGTTCTACACTTTCGACCATAGAGTACCTCGAAGGGAATCATATTAGAGGAGGTCTAGTATCCATTTTTATATGTAAGCTCTGCGAGGTGCAGATAATCCTCCCACTTTGTGGGATTGTTCATAACATCCATTCTAAGCATGTTTTCCAAAATTTGGTTTTCCCATTCTGTCTTCCCATCCATCTGCGGGTGGTAAGTAGTACTAAATTTTAACTGCATCTCTAAACCAAAGAATAAGGATCTCTAAAATTTTCCTGGAAACTTCGTGACTCAATCCAATATGATTTCCTTGGGTATCCCATGTAATCTAAACATCGTCGTTAAGAAGATGTCGACAATGTACACTGCTTTGTAGGTTGACTTAACTAGGATAAAGTGTGCCGCTTTAGATAGCTTGTCAACCACTACAAAGATGGAATCATTTTGCTTCTTTCTCTTTAGTAGGTAGACCTATGATAAAATCCATACTAATGACCTCCCACTTCCATTCCAAAATGGGTAACGCTTGTAGCAATCCCAAAGAATGTTGGTTCTCATCTTTGACTAGCTGACATTCTTGACATTTTGCGATAAATAACATTATGTCAGCCTTTAACATAGGATAGAAAAAGTGTTTCTTTACTGCTGATATCATATTTCGATATCCTGGATGCCGTAAGTAGGGTTTTCGATGGAACTCCATGAGGATGGTGGACCCGATGTCTCATCCTTCCAGAACATACAATCTCTCTTTGGACCACAATAGTTTGGTCTCATCTACCTTATACTATTTTTGTTGTTGAAACAACCTATCCTCTTGGACCTTCTTGAGGATTTCAACATAGAAATAGTCAACTCCATTTTCCATTCTGATCCTCTCATGCAAATCCGAATCGGTTTGGCTTAAATTTACCTCAAATAACAAATGAGCTCATCAAATTAAAGCATCAACAATTTAATTTTCCTTTCCCATTATATGCTTTAATTCGAAATGGTACTCACTATGGAAGGACAACCATCTCGCACACCTACCATTTAGATCTGGCTAGTTGAACAAATACTTCAGACTCATTTTATGTGTCTTCAGGAGAAGCTTCTTCCCCATGAGGTAGTTCCTCCACATCTTCAATGCATGGATAATGGTTTCTAGCTCAAGATCATGGGTGGGATAGTTTTGTTCATGTTCCTTTAAGTTGTGTGAATTGTAATAGATTACATAATCATTCTGCATGAGGAATCTCCAAGTCCTTCCTTGCTCGCATTTGTGCAAACAATGAAATCCCCATCAGGATCCGCAGTTTGTAGTATCAGTGGAGTAGTCAAAATCTTTTTAATCTTCTGAAAAATTTCCTCGCACTTGGTCGTACGTAAGAGCTTGTTTTCCTTTTTTTGTAATTTGGTCATGGGACAAGCAATCCTTGAAAAGTTCTCGATGAACTTTCGGTAGAATCCCACTAATCCCGAAAATGACCTAATGTTAGTTACACGGGTAGAGGTAGGTCAATCCTCTATGGATTTAATCTTTTTCGAGTCAAGGGCTATTCCCTTCTTGTAAATGATATGACCTAGGTACTGTATTTTTGGTTTGTAAAAATCATATTTACTAAATTTAGCATAAAGTTGGTGTTCCCGTAACACTCGTAGTACTATGCAGAGATGTTTCTCATGTTCCTCTTTACTCTTAGATAAACTAGGATGTTGTCTATAAATACCAATACAAATTTATCTAGGTACTTACTGAATATATCGTTCATCATGCACATAAAATTTGTTGGTGTATTGGTCAGCCCAAAAGGAATTACTACAAACTCATAGTGGGCATATCGTGTTCAAAAAGTCGTTTTATGTATATCTTCATTGCAGATCCATGCCTGATGGTATTTGGATTATAGATTAATCTTTGAGAATATGTTTTCTCCTCCTATTTGATCGAACAAGTCATCAATCCTAGGGAGGGGTAATGTTTCTTGGTGGTCATATTATTAAGTTGGTTTTAATCGATGCACATCCTCATCGTACCATTTTTCTTCTTTACAAAAAGTATAGGTTCCCCCCAAGGGGACACAATCGGTTGCATATAACCCTTCTAAATAAACTCCTATAGCTGCAACTTGAGCTCCACCAATTTTGGTGCGCTCATGTGGTATGGAGCTTTTGAATCCAGTACTGACCATGGTGTCCATTCTATGGAAAAATGTAAGTCCCATTTTGGTGGTAATCCCAGTATTTCCTCAGGGAATACATCCTTAAATTCTATGAGAACCAAAAATTCCTCAATATGTTGCTCTCTCTCAGCTTCTACATCCTGGATGTTTAGTGCAAATATTTTGCATCCTTTCCTAATGGACTTCTTTGTTTGTAAGGAAGATATCTATCTAATAGAAACCTTCTTAGGTATTCCTTGAATCTTTGTCTAATTCCCTTGGTTATTTGTGCACAAGATTGAATTGTTTAGGGAATCGAGAATGGCATGGTATTTTTTCAACAAGTCCATGCCTATAATTACATTGTACGATCTTGAGGGTAATATATTCAAATCTATCCTAGCAGGGTAACCATTCAAGTTTACCTCACAGTCTCTCACTATTTTTTAAACCTTTCTTTTTGTGTACCAGTGGCTAATTGTACCATCCATGGTTTCTCATGTTTAGCTTTGTCTACTTTACATGTTTCAACAATTTTAGGTGATACATAGCTTCGGCAAGCATCAGGGCCAATCAAATTTGAAATAAAAGTGTTTGAAACCTTACCTTCTATTTCGACCATAGTAGCCTGATGGCATTTTTGTCAGCTGTCCAAAACTGCATAAATCCTCGGTGTGTTAGCTATGTCCTCTACCATTGGGTCTTCCTATAGATTGTGCAAGACTCCATTAGTCTTGTTTTTACAATCTCTCGCATAGTGGGGTCCTTGGAATTTCCAACATTTAATTTGAATTGGGGCAGCATTGGATCCTTTGTTTGTTGCTGATCAGTTGGTATTTGGTGCAGGCACATTTGTCCTTGTACATGTCTTGTTGAAGTTCTTGTTGGTTGGAAAACCATTGTTCTACTTTCTATACAGCGGTGGTTTAAAACCATGTTTGTTGTTGTCCGAGAATTTTCTAGCCCTGTCTTGACCTCTGTTGATGTTTTCTTGCCTCAGTTGTCCATGATCATAACAAATACTAGCTTTGTGTAGGGTAGTGTCTAGATTTTTAGGAATGTCAAACTCAATTCTCTCTCAAAACTTGGGAGGAAGACATCCTAAATCCTGTTGTATATTCACCTTTTTATCCTTTATGTAAGGAATGTACCAAAAATATGTTAATGAAGGAATCCATGGTCATGGATCCCATTCTTAACTCATGAAACTGTTTCACTTTCCTATCAAAGAATCTATTGGACATGTTTTTCTATTGAAATATTCTATGAAAGTTACTCCATTGAATTTATTTTACCTCATTTTTTTTGTATGCTTTAGGTCTCTCCACCATCTAGCTGCTTTTTCATTTAAATTATAGATGGGTAGAAATGCTTTCATTTCACACGAGTAGTTGTGTACTCGAAAGTATTTGATCATACCTAGAAGCCATTCCTCATCTTTATCCCTAGTTTTCATCTCTCCTTCATAGGTTGAGGCTTTTATCTTTTGAAATTATCCTTGGAGGTTTTCATTTCTTTGCCTCTTTCTGTAAGGAGAAAGGGAGATATTAATGGAAAGACTATGGTAGTATTTTTCTGAAAGTTCAGGAGTGTTCTCTTCTTTTCCCTCTTCCTTTGGGTTGGTGGCTCGTTTATGATGGTAACCTTCCTCAAATTTATTGGTTGAATGGGAAGGTTGTTTGTGAGGGTTTCATCCCATCATGTTCCGATGTAAATATTCACTGATTGTTTTTTGTTGTTTGCTTGGGGTACAATACAAGCAATGGGACCGTGGGATAGTTTTTAGTCCCATTGATTTCAAATTTTTTGGGGAAAAAACAGCATGGGAGATGGATTCCCCACATAATAAAGTTATTTTAATCAGAGTAGTGCAGAAACAAGTATGGTGGTTCCTCTCTAAAATCTTCATGGAATCTCAAAGACTCAAAGTTGGGAAACTCAATGGCAACTTCAAAGAATCATACAGAAAGCAAGTTCTTCAACCCCCATGTTTGAAATTGCATAAGGACAAGCAATATTGGGAAGGGAGGATTTTTCATGTCCCAAATTTTGCATTGGGTCACAATGGCCTAATCACATTTTCCATATTCATGAGATTTTTTCAAATTGATGTTAAGGGTCAAATAATTGCCAAGGAGGAAAATTACTAGTTTTCTAGGTTGGGGGTGGAGGCTTTGGGATGCATTAGAATGGAATAAATATTTAATAATGGAGCTTATTAAATAAATACAATAGAAAATTGAAGTGGCAATGGATCATGGAGACACATGGAAACTATGGGGCCCACACAAGCTAGAATTTATGTGCCACATGGCATCCTCCTCTTGCAATTTCGAATCCATGGGAAGCCTAAATGTTCTCAGATGAGTTAGAAGGATAATGCACTTAGAAATATGCATCATAGGTCAAACTTGGAAGGAAATGTAACTTACATGGGAGAGGAAGAGTCATTTTGGAGCTAGTGAGACACTTTGACTAGATTCCCTAGCTCTATGACATCAATGATGAATATGTTATGACACATATGACACAACTTAGATATGAAGGCTGACATCTAACATGTCAGGTTGAAATAGATCATCCAAGAGTTAGCTCATGTGAGTTGGGGAATCTAAATGGGTTCCTTCTCAAATTGAGTGAAGATGGAAGGCTAGGAAAGGGAGGACACATGGAAAATCTTGATTCCACACCCAAATTTGAATTGGCTTGAGTTTTTGGATGGATTGGTAAACTTATAAGGCTAAGTATGTTTATAAAATATAGGAATCAACCAAGAGAATGGGTTTTTTTCATTTGTGAATTGTGAGAGCTAGTGGATGACTAGTTTTATTTCCTTAGCCAATTTCGAGGGTGAAAGATTCCCATCCAAGTTTGTGTAAGCTACAGGGCATCTTGGGGTTTCTTCTATTGCATCACTTTCTCGCAACCATTTCCAGTTTTTATTACATATTCTTGCTCATGGAGGGATTGTGCTTTAGGTGAGCTATTTGTTAGGATTATTAATCCTCCCTTGTCAAATTTGGTAATATGTCTAAATCAGGAGTCATGTCTAAATCAGGAGTCCATCTATTCTATTTCTAGTCACTAGCACCATTGGGTCTACTTGGCCTAATTGGGGCACATGTTCTAGTTACTAAAGTGTGGGGAACACTAATTGAGTCCTACTGGCACTGATTGCACTTACATGCATCAATTTAGGAGACTCCTAGATCAATCCCTACAATTTAGGAACCACTGGGAGTGCTGATACCAACCTTCATCAGTTGAGTTCAGTTAGTAACTAGTCAAGCTAAGTTAGGAGTCAGTTACATTCAGTTCTAGTCCTCTACATTTAGTTAGAGCTAGGTTTGCATGGCTACATGCAGAAGAGGCACATTCCTCACCTACCACAGTCACTTAGCCTTAGTTAACACTGAATTAGACACTTGATTTGTGTTTTAGAACTCCAATGAACTCCGATAATGGTTTAGACAAGGCTAGTTAACTATTGAGTCCTCTGATAATGATTTAGACAAGGTCTTAGTTACCTATAGTCAAGTACAGTCTAATCAATTCGAATTTCCTCATGTGGATTCGAATTGCATGTGGCTATTTAGCCATTGTATTACATTGTAATTAACCATCTAATTAGTTTTTGATTAATGAAAGCATTCACAGTTTCAAGCCATTTTTGCACTGTTTCATTCTTCAATTGCTAAGTAAATTGTGTGATATATCTTATGAGTTGTGTTTTTTTCCATGGGTCTATGTGCTCAATTTAATATGGTATTAGAGCCTCAACAGACAAGGAACTTCTCCTCCTCATATCTCCTATTGGATCATTTTTGAGCAAAATTGCTCCTTCCAGCTTTGCACCAAAAGCAGAAGATTTACCACATAATACCCCAAGTTAAGGAATTGTTGATCAAGCTTGCTGGATAAACTATGCTGGGTGTGATGAAAAACTGAAATGTGCAGGCTGTCCGACCTTATGGTGAATTTTTGCATTTTTGCAGGTACAACTTCAAAATGAATTCATCAGTTGCTCTTCCCACCCGATCCAGAAACTATTTAGAATGAAAAGGAAAGGTGAAGATGATTGGATTTCTTAATAGACAATATCTCTATTGGCTGTCAGATGGACTCGATAGAGATTCTTTTGAGAGTGAGAATGATTGGATGAATAAATGTGATGCAGCTTTTGTAATAATTGCACTGTATCTTTCTCCTAGCTTATGCTACCTTAGTAGATATATTAAATGCCCAAAGGATCTCTGGACAACATTGGACATAACTTTTGGAATGATTGACAAGGATCATAATAGAAATTTGGAGAGCACATCCATCACCACAAGAATTCTTGATCCAAATTTGTCAGCCTCCACTCTCTCTGATGAATTTGTTCAAGATGAAGAAGAAACAAAAGCTTCTACACAGTCAATTCAAATTGAAGACAGTCTCCTTGTAGTGACTTCTTCTCCTGATGCTCTGGAAGTTTATGAGATCTCTCATATCTCATCTCCTCATATGAATGATACAGAAGAAGATATTTGCATCTCTTATATTGAAGAAAAATGCTGTTGCACTTCCATGCAAACACTCTCCAGTGATTTTCCTTTGAATTCTGTGCAAAATTTGCCAGTAATTGCTTCCGAAAGTGAAGAGAAATTTGATTTTTCTCTCTCTGATGTTGCTACTGGTGTGAAAATATGTAATGCTTTGGATATTTTTGGAAAAATATCATATTACCAGAGTGATCCATTCGCTCCCCATGATCTAGACTCTTCCAACAAATTCCTCCAGGATTGCATGCACCAAAATTCAAAATTTTGAAGAAGAAGAAAACTATGCATCTACCGTCTCAGTGGACCATACTTTTGGATCTGATATGAACCTTATTGGATCTGATATGATATTATTTGGATCTATTCTGATATTTATTGGTTCAATATTTTAGGTTCATAATCTTTCAGTACTGCTTGTAGTTGTTCTCATTAATTTTGTGAAGAAACAAGTACCACAAGTCTCCTTCAAAACTGTTGTTGGGGATTTGATTTCATTTCACATTTTTGTTTCTTATATGAAACCATTTAGATATGATTTAATTTATGATGTGACATTTTTCGGCTCAAATTTTAAAATCCAAGAGCTTTCTGTCATGCTTGTAGCTGCTCTCACCAATTCGGTGTGAAAAATCAAGTACTGCAATTCTTCCTCAAAATTGCTACTGGGGATTTGGTGTTAGTTTCCTCTTATGAGGTTGATGATATTTAATTCTATGATTCATAAGATATTTCTAAAGCTATATCAGATTACGGAGCTCAAGCATTCACTCTCCATAGTCCCAGTGGTTCTCTACTTTTGGTCACATGCTCATCTCCTCACATAACTGGTAAAGAGGAATATTTTCTGCATCCTCCTCGACACTTGATCCTAACACTTGGTGATTTTTTTACCACTCATGGTTTGTTGTTCATGGATGAAACATATCAGTTTCTTGAGTGCTCCTTACATGGTTTTAATCCTCAAGAACCTTTTCTCACTTATCAATTGATTTCGGTTGCTCTACATGGGTCCAGTCTTTAGCCAACAGTTATCTATATTTCTGATTTAGTTGAGCATATCATTCTTCTTCCAAAAAGGAATATTACTCTAGAGATAATGATGGAGAGTTTCACATGCCAAGCCCCGAAATACCTATGCACAGAAGAACCAGATTGATCCTGATTCTATGTGCTTAATTAGAGGGGGGCCTTTTTTCCCATGTGGTTTTTCCCCAACTCCTTGTTTTGAGCATTTCCTTTACTTTACTTGATGTAATGGGTGACCTACGGTATTATTTATGAGGGCCCACAGATTTTCCAAGTTAGCACTCACGGGGGTGTTAAGATTATTAATCCTCCCTTGTCCAATTTGATCATATGTCTAAATCAGGAGTCATGTCTAAATCGGGAGTCCATCCAGTCTATTTTTAGTCACTAGCACCATTGGGTCCACTTGGCCTAATTGGGGCACATGTTCCAGTTACTAAAGTTTGGGGAACACTAATTGAGGCCTACTACCATTGATTGCACTTGCATGCATCATTTTAGGAGCCTCCTAGATCAATCCCTACAATTTAGGAGCCACTGGGAGTGTCGATACCAACCTTCATCAGTTGAGTTTCAGTTAGTGACTAGTCAAGCTAAGTTAGGAGTCAGTTACATTCAGTTCTAGTCCTCTACATTTAGTTAGAGCTAGGTTTGTATGGCTGCATGCAGGAGAGATGTATTCCTTACCTACCATAGTCAGTTAGCCTTAGTTAACATTGAATTAGACAGTTGAGTTGTGTTTTAGAACTCTGATGAACTCCAATAATGGTTTAGGCAAGGTTAGTTAACTATTGAGCCCTCCGATAATTATTTAGACAAGGTCTTAGTTACCTACAGTCAAGTAGAGTCTAATCAATTCGAATTTCCTCATGTGGATTAGAATTGCATTTGGCTATTTAGCCATTGTATTACATTGCAATTAAACATCTAATTAATTTTTTATTAATGAAATAATTCAGAGTTGCAAGCCATTTTTCACTATTTCATTCTTCAATTGCTGAGTAAATTGTGTGATATACCTTGTGAGTTGTGTGTTTGTCCATAGATCTATGTGCTCAATTTAATACTATTTTTCTCTTTGGGGAAGCTTATAATGCCCCATTATTTTATGTTCTTATGTAAATTATTTTTATTTCAATTTTAGAGTACTCTCATGTCTAAATACTGAAATATTTCATGTAAAAATGTCAATCAATGAAGAAATAGTGTCATTTCCCCACTATATTGTTGTGAACCAATGTAATGTTGATGGATTCGAATGGATAAGTAAAATAGTTATTGTTTATGGATGAATAGACTTTTATTTATGCATTTAAAATTTTAGAAGACTCTCAGTTCTAAATACCCAAAATATGTCATGTGTAAATGTTAAACAATGCATAAACAGTGCCATTTCCCCACTACCTTGTTGTGAATCAATATAATGTTGATAGATTCGAATGGATAAGTAAACTACTGATGGTTTATGGATGAATGGACTGTTATTGATGGATTATATGATTTTAATGTTCATTAAATAAGAATTTGGAGTTATTTTTCTGATTTTCATAGCATTTGGAGAAGTTTGCCAATCATTTCCCCCAAGGTTGAAACTAGTATTTTTGCATCTGATTTAAGGGAGTTATACCAGAAATTAAAAGTTGAATGGCGATTCATATGAGTTCATATTTATGTAATTTATATGTCCCATTCTTCCATTTATAAATTCAAGTTTTCCTGAGTGCATTTGGGAATCAATTTTCAGTATTAATTGTGGGGGAATTAGAACCCCAAATTACTAGTCAATTCTCCTACCTCAACCAGAATATTAAAAAAGTTTGAAGAATCCTTTACGGGGTAAAAATTATTCCCTGAACATAATATCCAAACCTTAATACCATTCATATAGTTTGTGTGAATATTTGGGAGCTTTTGGACCAATTTGGAGACCTAGACATCAAAATTAGTCAAAGGTCAAAATAGGGGAAAAACTGAAAAATTGGTCATTTTAATAAAATTCTTAAAAAGGGACATTATAGTTGGTGAAAATGTTGCTTAAAACTAGAAGAACCAAATTGAATTACTCTAAAATAAATCTTATAAGAAAATATTATGCCTGAGCATAAGCTCTTTCTAGGATTATGAATTCATGGACTATCTTGATTACATTTCTCTTACAAATTCATGAAGAATCTTGATCTCTTTCCTCTTAGTAGAAATCATATCCATGAAATAATATTTTACATATAATACGTGGGATGATTATATAATCTCCTTCCTACCCTTGGATTAATAAATTTTATATCAATAATTACTCAAAACTAGGATGAGATGGAGAACAATCCCACTTGGATTATTATGTAGGCAATATTATAACATATGGGTTTATATTGAAGGATTTAATAATCTAAAAAATGGAAACAATATGTTGCTTGGTATATAAAGTTCAAGAGATATTTTTAATATATTAAAAACATATTGATATTAGGGGATTTTAAAATTATGCAATGTGCATCTAGCGGGTTGAATAGCTTTTAGGGGGTTTGGATCTAGGTACTATATGATTGAAGTTTGGGTGAATATAATTGTGTGTGAACTTATATAATTAGTGTATAAATAAGTATCATTTGTGTGTGAGATGGAATGTGTCCAATTTTCCTTGGAGTTGAAGTGGTGTTTGAATAACTTCCAGAACTAGTTTATGTTTGGTGGATGGATTCAGTAAAAGTAGGGCTAAGGGAATGGCCCTCAAATGTAATGGTAAAGAATTGCAAGGATCTTCCACTAATCATCTGCTATAGAATTTGGATGGAAATAAACCACTGTATATTTGAACAAAAAATTATTCCAAGGGTTTAATGAGCAACACAAGGTTTAAGTATTTTAAGTTTTTTAATTATGTGGGAATGAAAAAGAGAGGAGAATGGTGTTATAAAAAATATTTTTCCAGTAGTTTAATGTGCCTCACAAGGTTTAAGTATTTTACGTTTACTCTCAAATTACCTGTTGTTATATTTTTATCATTTAAGGAATATGATCTTAGGATCTTATCTAAGAGAATAACATGCACAGCAATAAACACAAGAGACAAGAGACACAAAGAATTTTTCTCAAGGAAACCATAAATGAGAAAACCTGGCAACTTCCTCAAAGATAGAATGAGCACCAATGGAAGCAGTAAAACCCAAATACAGAAAAGATGATCTCCAGTAGTTGTTCTCTCTCTCTCACTTGATAGAGATTCTCCTCTCTCTCTCATGCACCCCAGTGAGTGAGTGAGTGTGTGATGTGTAGAAATGAGGAGAGCCTCACTTCTATTCATATTCTTCCATTCACTTTATGTCCACTCCAAGAAGTCGGCCTCACTTAACAATTACTTACCAAGGCCGACTTCTCTAGGAGAGTCTAATAACCCTAGTGCCCCACAATTGTGGGGACTTTGCCCTTCGATCAACAAGGAGGGTTAAACTTGAATCAATTGTAGGGACTATTGCCCCGATGTAAAATGGAGGGTTAACCTCAATGGCTTTACATGACTTGTTTACATTATTGAATCTCCCGATCGAAACATCGGGACATGACATGACTCAATTGCATTATAGAAACTTCCTGGAATAAACATCGGGGTACAATACATAAGATATACAAGTGAATGCATTACGAAGTTACAAATACATCAATACTCCATCTTAACTAGGAAGGTATTCTCTCGACACAATTTACCAGCACAAGTATTCTTCCTTGTATCATCTGGATCATCATCAAATCATCTTCAAGTCATCTTCATCGTCAAGTTATCTTCATCAAGTCTGGATCATCACTGGATCTGGAGCATCACTGGATCATCATCGTTGCTTACACTAGCTCAATAAAATGGTGCTATCTCTTTATTCTTCTCGTCACAGGAAGTTCTACAGAGCCATCCCTTTTTCATGCTAGTTGTATCCCTAGTGTTCAAGTAGGTCTTCATCTTCTTCAGCACTTATATATGACCTTTAGAGGAACACATCCAAGAACCATGTCAGAATGGCCCGTCCAACACTTACATCTTTCATTCTCAAAGAATGGCTCTTAGCTCTAGGTTGAGTGTCAATCCCAGACTAAAACAAATTACTGGTAACTAACCAGGTGCCTCCATTCTCCTAGAGAATGGCCTCTTAGCACTAAGCTGATCTTTGGTCCTAGACTGAATCGATTTCTTGGTAACTGATCAAGTGCCTCCATTCTCCTAGAGAATGGATTCTCAGCACTAAGCTGAGCTTCAGTCTCAGACTAAATTAATTTCCTTGTAACTGACCAGGTGCCTCCATTCTCCCATAGAATGGCTTCTGTAGGTCTTCATCATCTTTGTCCATATTATGGAATCCTTAGGAATGATTACTTGCGTCAACAAAACCTTGGGAGAGCATCCTAGCATAGAATATAGGATCTCCAAGGATATTTTACATGTGACCGTCACAAAACCTTGAAAGAGAATCCTAGCACAGACTATAGGATCTCCTAGGATCTTTTCTATGTGACCACCACCACAAAACCTCGAAAGAGCATCCTAGCACAAACTATAGGATCTCCTAGGATCTTTTCTGTGTGGTCAAGAAAAACCTTAAAAGAATGTCTTGCAACCTATAAGAACTCTAAAGAGCATCCCAAAAATTTTACGAGAACATAGCTCAACCTATCAGATCTCCAGGGTTGATTACATGCCTATAGTAGCAAAACCTCGAAAGATCATCCTAGCATAGACTATAGGATCTCCCATGATATTTTCTATGCTACCTATAGAAAAACCTCGAAATAGCATCCTAGTACAGACTATAGGATCTCCTAGGATCTTTTCTATGCTACCTACACAACCTATCCACGGTCAACCTGTAGCAAAACCTCGAAAGAGCATCCGACCACAGACTATCGGATCTCTCAGGATCTTTTAGATTCTTATCTGTACAATCTATCCATAGAGTATCATCCTGATACTCATCACAACATCATCCTGATGCATATCATCATCATATGATCATCCTGATCATCATCATAGCAGAAATTGAAGCATCATCCCGATTCTCATCACACATCGCTTACATCCACAGCCATGGGAAGGATCCTCCTATCATGCTTGGAATGGATCTTGTAAATTTGTCCCATCACTTATTCCTCAAAGTACCTTCTATCTAAAGAACACCAAGACTCTCTCTGAAGTACTCAAAATTCACCCTGGCTAGTGGTTCGGTCAACACATCTGCTATATGCTCATCCGTCACAACATACTGGAGCTTCACTGCTCCTCTCTACACCATATCCCTGATATAGTGATATTTGATCTTGATGTACTTCGACCTATCATGGAACACTGAGTTCTCAAACAACTTCACATAACTCTAGTTGTCATGGGTAGCATCCAACGGGAGATCAAATAACTCAGACAGTATCTTCCTGAGCCATACTTCCTTACAACTAACTGAACAAGCTGCGATGTACACTGCTTTTTCTATACTCAGTGCTATGCAGTATTACTTCCTGCTAAACCAAGAGATCACACCTGATCCCATACTGAAGCAGAACCCCAAGGTTCTCTTCCTATAAATGGAACTGCTTGCCCAATACAAATACATATAACCCTCCAGGTTAATATTTTGATTCATACCATACTTGAGCCCATACTCAATTGTACCCTTCAGGTACCTCAGTGCATGCTTTGCAACCATAAGTTGAACATGTCTCAATGTGTTCATAGCAAAGAAAATATCTGGTCTCGTATTTGTCAGGTACATCAAGGAAAAAATCATCTGATGATACATCGTGGCATCAACCATCTTTGATGAAGCAACACTTAATAGATTCAGGTTCAATGCCATAGATGTGGTCATGGCCTTACAGTCCATCATCCTGAACCTCTTCAGGATCTATACTACATACTTCCCTTGTACCAGGGAGATTCCATCCGCATTCTGCCACACCTCCATGTTTAGAAAGTAGTGCATCATATCCAAGTCCTTCATCTTGAACTCAGCATCAAGTCTCCTTATTGCAACTTTAATAAGTTCCTTTTTTTTGTCAGGAACAAGTCATCAACACATAACAGGAGCATCACTAGTCTTCCACCTTCAACCTTGAAGAAAAGGTTGGAATCCTCTTTACTCTCAGTAAAGCCTAGAGTCATCAGTAAGCTATCCATCCTGTCATACCATGTTGAACCTTGGGATCTTTTGCAGTTACTCCCTCTAAAACAGAGAATCATTCTCCCTCTGCCTTTCATACTTTATGCATTGAAACATTCTATACTAGAGTGACAAGTAGCTTCCTCTGCTACTAATATTCTATGTATCCATCTAGGGTCAAACTAGATACCAAGATCCTTTATCTTGAAAATGTTCTTCTCTCACCCATCTGTGAGCTTTTCATCCAATATAGGATTTCATCTTCAACCTTGTATCAAAGGTTAAGATCTTCATCACTCTAGGTGATATTCAAGCTCCTCATGGATGTGTTATCCCATGGGTGCCTTCTAAGCTCGTACAAGGCCTTCTTTTATTTGCACACATGAGTCTGCCTTTCATGTGTCTTAACTTCCAATGGCTGCAAATTTCTCTTCGTAGTATATGCCTTCTTTTCATGAGAATCCTCATGCTACAAATCTTTCCTTGTATCCCACAATGTTTCCATCTACTACATGATGGAACTACAAACCTCCCTTCAGGTCTTGATACTACATCCTAGACATCATTCTTCTTGAACTGGTCTTTCCTTTCTTCTTGGATACTTCTTCATCAATGATTTCATTGCATTCGTCATATTATTCTTCATCTTGGATTATTTCTCGAACTGTCATCACCTGTTCTTTGGAACAAGTCTCAACCTTCTTTTCTTGTAGGTTATTGTACACAATCTTTCCCACAAGTCATATGCACCAGTTGTATGGTTGGAAACATTTCATAAGGTATATTCATAATGAAAAAATTCTTATGTATAAATATATGATCATGCAACTATTTTAGCCAATACAACATTCATCCATATCTCATGAAAACTTTCTAGATGCCTTTCATCTCTACCAGGACAACATTGAGATTGTGCACTAATCCAATATGTCAGCAAAGAGATTTCATTCTAGATAAGTAGAAATGGAGATTTGTATAGCACCATGGTCTACTTACCCATCACATGCATATTAGTAGTATACTGTCATTAATGCAAACATTCTATCATGCATAATACATCAACTGAATATAAACAAATGCATAACAAAACAATATCATGAAATGGAAATTGAATACTTATCTTTATTTGTTTAATGGGTAGACTCCTTCTTTCAGCTTCATCATCTTCTTCATTCACAACAGCATCATTTCTTATCCAAATCCTCAATATGGATAAGATTTTCTTCAAGAATTGAGTTCTTCATATTCCTCATCGCTTGAGGTATCTTCTTTGAATCGTGAAATCTTGATCTTCAGTTGCTCCCATCTTCTTTTCTCTTATTATGAATCGAGCTTCGTCTTGTGTGTACTCTTCCCAGAGTCTCTTGAAAGTAATGACTTCCTTATAGCACACATTCCTAGAATGAATGAATCCCATGATCCTGGGAGGCCATTCAAGGTGGTTATCACAACTTTTGCATTCTCCACTTCTTCTTCTACTGCTTCAAGATGTTCTTTGATTTGAGAGACCCTTGTAAAGTATGACTGTATGGTCTCTGCGTTCTGGATCTTCACATTCTTCAGCTGATCTCTCAAAGTCATGTCTCGATTTACATTTTTTCCTTCAAATAGCTTGGTCAAGGAATCAAACATCTCTTTCAATGTATTTAGGGAAGACACTTGTGGTATAAGGTGATCCTCTATTGAATCAACAATGATATTCTTGGCCTTGACCAAGTTCTTCTCGTGTAAGGCTTTTAGCCTCATCTCCCTTTGGAACTAGAACCTCTCTACTTATGTAGGTGTCCAATTCATTTCCTTCAAGAACTGTCAAATCTTATACTTCCATGCTTGGAAGTTGTTAGCCTCACCATGATTGTCATCAATCCAGTGTGATTAGTCATCTTGAAATGAGAACCTCAATTGTAAATAGCAAAAGATTAGATCTTACCGATTTGAGGTGTCCATCCTAGTTTCGGAGCTGGCTGATCTAGAGTTTGTCAGAGAAACCCTAATTTTCAAAACCTAGAATCTTTCAGATATGATTGGATAGAAATATAGAACTCTTCCAGGATATCTTTCCAATGTACTCCTTTTCTAAAAACATTGGAGGGAAGCTCCCGGAACAGGAAGCCATAGTTTACCAATTTCTTTTATAGAAATTCCTGATACTATTTCTGCGGTATCTCCAAAATTACTACTCTGCTATGTCTGGAATTTTGTACTCCAGTATTCGTGTTTGTCCTTATTCCAAAACCATAGGTTTCATCATCATTGGTTTCACCAATTGGTACTTATGAGCGTTTTCCCAAGGTGACATGTTTCAATATTGTTCAGCATAGCGAAGTTATACAGACTACCACGTGTCCCTGTTTCATATTCAAGGTCTAAAAATTTTATCACCAAAATTAAAGTCCATTTCCTTTTTGTAACATATTGAGAAATTTCATTTGAACCTTCGTAGCCCAAGATATAGCAATTCTCCCCAGGTTTCTTGTTTGGGGAGGAATCCTAGGAGAGGCTGGAACCCTAAGTTGGAGGAATCATATCTCCTATAATATAAATAATCTGAAGCTGAAACTTGGATACAATGTACATATGGAATTTATATTTGGCCTGTGAAATTTTCGGCACCCATTCCTTCTTCAATCTCTAGATATAGGGAATCTACCAAAACTATCAGTTTCAATATTTTAGGGTTTTTCAAGCCCGAGGTCAAACTAGGGTTTGACTTTCCCAAAGTTTCACCCAACCAAAAATATTGACCCAGGTCTCTAAATATCGATTTTTATGAGGAGACAAATCATATGCTAGGCTCACTCAAAAATTCCTATTTTGTAAAAATCCCTAATTTCTCACACCAAAAACTGAAAATCCCTAGAATCAAATTTTGCTTCGATAGAAAGATGTGCCCTTCAATGGAGAGTTAGCCTAGCCTTATTTTGCTGATGGATTGTGGAGAGAGACCCAAAAAGTAAGAATCCCTATCTTCCACATCTACACAGTGTCTTCTTCTCAGGTTAGCTTTGATACCATATTAGATTTTTATCAATTAAGCAATATGATCTTAGGATCTTATTTGAGAGAATACCATGCACAACAATAAACACAAGAGATAAGAGACACAAAGAATTTTCCTTGAGGAAACCATAAAGGATAAAACTTGGAAACTTCCTTAGAGATAGAATGAGCACCAATGGCAATAGTAAAACCCAAAGACAGAAAATATGATCTCCAACAGTTGTTCTCTCTCTCTCACTTGAGAGAGCTTCTCCTCTCTCGAGAGTGAGTGTGTGTGTGATGTGTAGAAATGAGGAGAGCCTCACTTATATTTATATTCTTCCATTCACTTTATTTCCACTCCAACAAGTCGGCCTCACTTAACAATTACTTACCGGGGCCTACTTCTCTAGGAGAGTCTAATAACCCTAGTGCCCCACAACTGTGGGGACTTTTCCCTCCAATCAACAAGGAGGGTTAGCCTTGATTCAATTGTGGGAACTATTTCCCTGACTTACAATGGAGGGTTAACCTCAACGAATTTACATGACTTGTTTACATTATTGAATCTCCCGATCAGAACATCGGGGCATGAAATGACTCAATTACATTATAGATACTTCCCGGAATAAACATCGGGGTACAATACATAAGATATACAAGTGAATACATTCCGAAGTTACAAATACATCAACATCTGTGGATAAAAAGGAGAAGAAAATGATGTTATAAAAAATTATTGTAGATGAAAAGGAGAAGAAAATGATGTTATAATTTTTTTTGCAGTGGTTCAATGTGCAACAAAAGGTTTAAGTATTTTAAGTTTTCTCTCCATGGATGAAAAGGAGAGGAAAATGGTGTTATAAAAAATCATTCCAATGGTTCAATGTGCAACACAAAGTTTAAGTATTTTAAATTTTCTTTCAAATTAACTGTGGATGAAAAGGAGAGGAGAATGGTGTTATAAGAACAGATAGACACAAATTTTCCGTAGGCATATTTCGACCGGGTCTCACAAGGGGATCCAAATGTTTCTGGAGGAGGTAATATACATCTTTCAGGTGATGTTTTCTACAACTTTCGGGTAGGTTTAGATGAAGGAACTAATAACTTGAGAGAGTTGATGGAACTGAAGCTGA
The DNA here is from genome assembly GCA_001517045.1 of Pseudotsuga menziesii. Classification (NCBI taxonomy): domain Eukaryota; kingdom Viridiplantae; phylum Streptophyta; class Pinopsida; order Pinales; family Pinaceae; genus Pseudotsuga; species Pseudotsuga menziesii. Next base: position 66,774 of record LPNX010682762.1, on the reverse strand, counting down.
TATTATCTCTATCTTTAGAAAAAGGCATCTCCAATTTATACGTTTTTGGTGCTTCTTTAAATGCTATAAAATAAATAAGGGAGAACATCAATGTAATAACTTATTAAGAAAAAAGCATCTCCAAATTATAGGTTTTCGGTGTTTCTTAAATTTTATCAAATCCATCAAGGGACACAATAGTGTAATAACTTTAACTTGTTCATGAGAATCTTATGGGAATAAATCCAAAGTTTTGTTTCAAATCTAAACCTTATCATCACCCAAGATGCATTCCCATAAATAAATAAATGAAGATGCTGGTGAATTATTTATCAAAATTTCATCAAAACAAGGTGGACTATAATGGAAAATCATGGGGTGAAATGAAGATGAATTATCAAAACAAGGTGGATTATAATGAAAAATCATGGGGAAATACTTTTGATTATTACCATCCTCCTTTTCATGAAACTCAACAAGAACGAATTCGTTGAATTTGTGATGTGATATTTTGAAATATGGGAACTTTAATTGCGGAAGTTTCTCGGGATTGGGATCTGAATTCATCAGTACTGGAGAAATTATTCATATATTTGAAGGCCGCGTGTAGAGACTTGTTGTAATGACTCTCAAACTCTAAACCAACAAACTCTTAAAAAGCACATGCATTAAATGTTTCAATTGTGAATGATCTTCTTTATGTGTGTGTGTGTGTGTGTGTGTGAAGAAGAAGAAGATAATTCACAATTGACAAATTGAATGCATGTGTTGTTTGATGTTCAACACTTACATATATGATATTTTCTCTTACGACCAAATATCCAAAATGGTCTCTTATCTTGATTAAAAAGAGATTGTAGTATGTTAAACTCTGATTTTTAATGCATTAAAGTAACCATTGTTTATAAAAGGAACAACGTGTCATACTATATGGGAATTCAATTTAATTTATTTTAATAATTTAGATAGGAAATGAAGAGCATCACGTATAAAATATTGTTTTTGTATAGATAGAGAAATGAGATTCAGTTGTTTATTTTACCATATTTTACTATGCATGTATTAAAAACGGCATACACATAGCTATACAAGAGAATACAAAAATTATATTTAACTTAAAATCAATAGGAAGTTAGTTAAATTTCAACTAGTTTGGATTCATTGCCTTCATCAAATAACAAATATTCTTGAATTTTCCTAAAACATAATGATCTCGCCTCCTTCCTTCATACAATTGGGAAAAGTTGTACACTCTGCTCTTCTTTCTTGAGTCATGCATCCTCCTTTACTAAATGAGAAAATCCAATCCAATATTAAAAATATATGTAATCCAAGAAAAGGGAACCAAATGTTGTTAATTCCCTTGATTGCAAGAATAAAGGTAGAGGAACTGGGGGGAATTCATTGCATCTTGTGAATGACCCAAATCCAAGCTATGCACATGATCATATGGTGTGATTGGAAAGTAAGAGGATTGTTGATAGGAAGGTAGGGAAGTACATTAATGAAAGGGTTTCAAATTTGCATGCTTATGTAATAATTTAATTTATTAACCTTATAGAAAAAGTGATGGAATGGAGAATACTCTTCCAATCACTCATCGGGTCCATCATGCCGTGATCACTTACTCCCAACTAGGAATGGGATAAATGATTGGAGCTATTAGGATATTTGACTCTATGGATATGTTTGTATTTACATGATATAAAATCGGTAGATTGGCAAGCTATGGTGTGAAACATCTACAATTCTTATCTCTTTTCTAAGAACTGGAGTGACTATTGGACTATCACTGTTTTACATTATTTGTTGCATTGATCTCTTGAGTGGGTTTCCTTTTATGCATTTTCCCTTCTTCATTACCATTTTGTTGGGTCTTCCACTATCCAACACTACAAATTGATGAGTAGCCCTTGTAATGCTCTTGGGATCATTATAAGCATTATGTTATGTTTTATTTAGCATCCTATTTTCTTATACTAAGATGTGTTAGGGCTTATGTTTGTTACCACTTGGTAATATGATATAAAGGGAGTGTTAAAAATGGATTAATACAAATGGATACCTAAAATATATGTTGAAACTAAGGTTTTCTTAATTGAAAAGGTATATTGAGTGGGGGGCTATAAAATAGAATTTTATGAGTCATTTTCCAATATTTATTAAAATTTAGGATATTCTTTAATATCCTAAAAACAATAGTGCTCTATAACAAGATCACTGAGTAAACCCGTGTCTTAAAGTGACCCCAGAACAAATAGAATCTTATTCAAACAAAGATTTTTTAATCTATCTTAAATTTCACTACATGAACACGGTTTCAGGCTAGCAATCAGAAAGTTAGTGAGCTTTAATATACATGAATAAAGTGACCCCAAAACAGATAGAATGTTATTCTAGAATCTTAGCAATAATACCACTACATGAACTCAAGAAATTAGTTCTCGAACTCAGAGTTCTTGTGTATTGGCGTGGTTGGGAAGGGTGGATCTGGGAGTGACCTTGCTTCTCAAGAGAATATTCAACAGTGAAAAGGTGTGGAATGTCTTTAGCGATGGCTTATTGTTTTGGCTTACTGTTTCACAGTTTCCATTGAACTATGTCAGCAGATAGCCATCCAAACAAATGATCTAGGAACCAAGTTTAATAGGAACCCAAAAGGTGTAAAAACAGGGACATCCAAACAAATGATATTGAAAATAATAGGAACCCAGAAGGTGTAAAAATATAGATGAATCAGACTATGCAGATAAACAAATTTTCCCTGTTCTTAGATGACATGTGGGGAAGAAGGTGTGAAATTGCTGGAAGAAGTGGGTGTACCCTCGCTGAGTGACTACTCGACCTCCAAAATTTTAGTGATTTCGAGGGATGGTAGAGCATTGCGAGAGATGGGGGTTAATCAAGAGAGGTCGACAGTGAAAATGGTGGATCTGACAAAAGATTAGAGTTGGAGGTTGTTTAGTCATCATACTTTTGCATACAATCATACAAATCTACCAGCAAGCATCGAGGAGAGAACAGCCAGGGTTTTGTGTCATAGGTGTGAAGGACTTCCCCTTGCAATCAAAGCAGTTGGCAGGTCAATGGTAGGTATTCTTTATCCAAAAGAGTGGGAGTTTGCAGCCAACAGGTTTCCAAGCACCAATAGCCAACACCTTCAAGAAGCTCTCTATGATCCCCTCATGTGGAGTTGTGACGCACTGGGTAGGTACGACATCAATTTGCAACTATGATTTTTATACTTATCTGCCTTTTCAGAAGATCAGATCATCTAGATCGAACATGCGATTAAATTTTTTATAGGTGAAGGGATACTTGCAAACACAAATGTGCAAGATGACTGTAGCCACGACCCAATTAAGGTTGGAACAATTTACATCAACTTTTTAGCGGATCGTTGCTTAATCAAACCGATATTAAGAGACGTGAATGGGTGCGTCATGTGTTTCAGGGTGCATGACATCCTGTGTGATTTATAAAAACAAATAGATAAGCAAGAAGAAAACTTTAAGTGTGGGACCCTAGAGTGGATTTGTGAAGAAGACAAGAAATGAACATTTTTCCTTGGAGGTTGTGTTGGAGAGATTATTCCACTTCAATATTCCTAGCTGAGCTAAGGTTGGATGAAATACCCTAGTGTTGGCATGGGGCTAGAACGCACAAAGTGCGGAACTGCCAGCAACAGAAAGGGCGTCGACAAGGACAAAATTCAGTCGTGAAGGGTAAAGAAGCCAACAAATAAGGAGATTTTGGTTAAATTAGTTAGCGATTGGTCAAGTGGACCATTTTGTAAATCTGGGCGAGGGAATTGTGCGGGAAGGATTATCATAAGTTGTATCTTAGAAATCGACATTTTTGAGAACTTTGGGTTGTAATGTTTCGCACCTGCGAATGCTATTGTATCTGAGGATGTTTTCGGTACAGACTATGTTTTTGTAGCCTCTTTTCGATATTGTTGGTTTGGAACTCTGTTGATATGTGATGAATTAGATGAGTTAATGATGGGTAATTGTGCTATGTTTTTTATCTTTTACTGCTATGTGAATGATGCGAATTACCACAATGTTTAATGGTTTAATGTATGTCGATATCTATGTCAATATAAATATGTGTTAATTTGAATAAGGATTATAATGATAAGTAGAACTGGTTAATGGTGCGGTTTCATTGTATCTTCTTATAATTCTAGATCTATTGGTGAGGTTACGATTGAGTATGAGATAATGTGCATCCTTTTCCTACTGCAGAAACGTGGTTCCTGTAGTCCTCCCTCAAACATCTCAGGTGAGACTACACCTGCTCTATTGGTGTTGCTAGAAAGGGTAAAACCCTTTCAGGCTGATGTTTAGGGAGTCTATGTCGATCGTTGTTGATAGCAGTGCAAAGTGAACTCCTGTCGACAAGGCTGTGTGTCAACAAATGGTTCTGTTGTCGAGACCATAGTGCGAAAAAGGAGAGGACAAAGGAGAGGACATTCTGTGGCATCTGACGAAATTGAAATCCAGGATTGTTTTGATAAGAAGGCTCGAGAGTTTGCTGAAGAAGAGAACCATAATTCTAGATGGTTGATAGAATAATGGCCAGGAAAGTACATCTACTATGATATTCACGAAATATTCTTCATTAAATTTTCGATAGTACTATATGAATGGTTGGCACAACTCACTTTACAGGAAAAAAAAATTCCAAGGAGGCGAGCATGAACAATGGACTCCAGAACTATTCCAGTAGTTGTGTAAGGTGAACAAAAAAGCTTCAAGGGTTGTCAATGTAAGGATAGACAAAATTTTGGAATGATACATTACTGATTTCATTGTCGATACTATTAAATCTTACAGTGACGTAGAAAGGGAATTTTTTAAGTGACCAAGGGGAATATGTCTATAGTTGTTGCAATTGTGGATCAAGATGGTCATCTATGAAAAGGGGATATTAAAGATGAATTCTGACAAGTAAATCCCTAGTGTGCAGAGGTTGTGGGTACAAAAAAGATATGATTTTAATGGAATGATACCGGGTAGATGGATGGGAGTCATGACAAGACTGTGACGGAAGCCATGGAAGTGTGTGGTTGCCTACAAAGTGGGGTGAGGTTATAGCAAGAGAAGAGGAGGAGGACTGAGGAGATTCCTGGTGCGATTGGGACAGAAAATTGCGAGAAGGGACCACAAGAGACTAAGAGACCCTACAGTGACAAAGGAAACGACCATGCTACCCATGAACTAGAGGAATGACCAACCCAAAGATACAACGTACCTACAACTCTGTGCACAAGCCCAACTTAGGAGGAAGAAACATAATTTCTTTGCAAGGTTGTCCTACATGTTAGCACACTGGTAATAATAGCATATCAACAAACACCGGGAGAAGACCTAGGATGGCGGGTGACAACATAAAGCTACGCTTGTTTCAAGGTAATGAGACTGAAGATATTGAGCAATATTGGTTCTTGTGTAAAACAATATGGACAGACAAACAATTACAAGATGAAGATATCAAGAAAGGACAACTAGCGATGACCTTTCGGGGCCTAGAATTGAACTAGTATATGAAATTTATGGAAGTATCGACAGGGAATCCACATAAGACCCTAGCACAAATTAGGATCAGAATGATAGAAGAATTTAAGAAATCAAAATCGGAATCGCATTATATTACATAATTAAAGGAAATAAAGCATTTCCCCAATGAATCGGTGTGGGATTTTTCTCGATGATTCAAAACTCTGATGGAAAAGGTTAGCTTAGGAATGAGTGATGTACATCATAAATGATGGTTCATTGCAGCATTGGTACCCCACATCTGCATGCCACTGATGAAACAAAAAGATCACATCCCAATCATAAGCCTTAGAAATTATGATGAAGATGGAGCCTTCACCAATCGGCAAAACAGGGATTTGCATGAGCCAAATCTAGCCACAATTGATGAAACTTACCATCCAACTGTAGGATATTAAAAAGGAAAAAGAGGCCTATGAAGAGATAATGTGTAGTAGATGTCGGTCAAAAGGACATCATAAGGATCAGTTTCCTGACTTCCATGAATACTAGCAGTCGGGGGCACTGAATCCATTGAGACAAGGAGGAATGCCTTGCTACTGAATTTTTCAAATGAAAGGGCATTGATTAGAGGAGTGTGCATACTTACAAAAGGTTGTGTTGAAACCAACTAATCCTTTCTATAAATTCTATTGATTAGTTGGTCATGAAGAAAGGGATTGTAGAGATTATGATTTTCTCAAAAAAAGAACTATGAATACATACTTTATGAAAGAAGAAGAGCAACGACCAGTAAAGAGACCTCAACCAAATCTCTAGTATAATCCATCGCAATCATAGTACAATCAACCACAACTGCAATGCGACCAACCGTCGTACTAGAAACAAGGAGGATTTTGAGGAGGATTTCGTGGCGATCATAACGAAGGATTTGGTCAGAGATGGAATTTTGGTCGAGGTCGAGGACTAGTTACCTGCTATAATTATGGAGTATGGGGACACTATCAGAGGAACTGTCCAAATATAGAATCTCAGTGTACTTATTGTAGTGAACAAATCACACTGTCGAAGAATGTCCACAGCCAATTGTGAAATGTCAAGCTAAGAATTCGCCACAACCATAATCAAATAAGAACACAAATTAGAATCAAAAACCTGGTCCAAACATGTAGAATATATTTGATGGACTAAGGAGTCAACCAACACATGTCAGCGTAGTAACAAGAGGAGGAACTACGATAGGAGACAATGGACCAGTCCTAAATATTAGGCCTGCATCTTGAAATAAAGTTCAATTCGATGTGGAAGCAAAAAAATAAACCTTCTTTGAAGCAAAAGATGCATTGATTAAGGATAATGGTAAGCTACCTATTTATGAGATGCCACCGAGTTTTGATCCAAAAAACTCACAAAAGTTGCAAAGAAAGGTCAGTACCTTGAATTTTTTTCTATAAAATTGTCTAAAACTATCCAATGATCAGGATACAATGGCAAAGATAGCGACCTTTTTGTATCAATGGGAAGAAATACGCCAGGATCATCCACTCAACTGGTTGCTAAAGAAGAAAATAGGAAGGGACATGAGAATGAATGTCTAGATTGGTGAATATGATGTAGATTTCGTCATTTTGGATCTAGGGTTAGATGTGACATCCTTACCAAACAGATGTGGGAAATGATGGCGAAACCAAAGCTATTCTGGACACCAATACAACTTAATTTGGAAAAATGAGCCAAAGTTTCACTGAGTGTCCAAGTGCCTCATCTACCGACCGAAGTAGAAGGGTTGAAGACATATGCATATTTTGATGTTATCAAGATCGTCAACAATACCATCCCATATCCTGTGTTGTTAGGAATTGGTTGGGAAATGGAAAACTCGGTCATTATCAATTTCAAGAAAAGGACGATGACATTCGAGAATCATGAAACAAGGGTCATCGCCTCATTAAATCCCCTCGAAGTACATGAATATGTTGAATCAATAAAATACGAAGTTGCGGGAGGATGTGATAGTGCTTACAATGTCTCTGAAGACTACATCAATCCCACTGTGGATGGAGATTTATGATGGAGAAGTATCAGTTCATCGTCTTCATACTCTAATGAAGAGCTAGAAACTTTCCATAATTAGTTACATGAAGTATCAATTAGGAAGTGCACACGAAACACTCAGTTGCTGAGATGGATAGCAGCATAAGTTTCTAATCTTCCAACATATGAAGGACTACCTAACTAGGAAATCTTCATAGGAGAATTCAAAGATAGAGTATCAGAACCACAATGCTAGTTGGAACTTGAAGAAGCACTGAAGGCTACTCCAACAAGATGGTGGGCCAAACACAAAACACCAATAGCAAAATGGAAAATATTTTGATGACTAATGGAAGTTCAATTTGGGGAGGATGAAAACTACCAAGGAAATAAATATGATGGAAGAGATGATCCAAGAGACCATTTGGTAACATATTAAACATCATGGAAACTGATGCCAAAGGAGGAATGGGTTCATGCTTTCATTCACACACTAAATGAAACACCACGGAGATGGTATGTCTCCGTAGAAATGCAACAAGAAATAACAACATGGGAAGGACTAACTACTAGCTTCAACAATACTTTTAGTTTCGCAGACAAAAATCAGTTTATCCATAGTGCGCTACAGGACATCCGCAACAAGGTATTGGAGATAGTTCCAACTGGACTACCGACGGAACCAAAATGGACTCCAACACCGTAGATAATGATGGAGTGTTACAATGTGTCGGGAAAACCTAATGATGAGGATGATTCAAGATCCTTCTACGTTCCAGAGTCGGAACATAGGCACAACATCAAAGCACTAGAATACCCTTCGATAAATCTAAGCATTCGTTGAAGATAAAGAAGGTCAATATTGGAACAATGGAAGACCCAAAGTTTTCTAGTTTGTAGAGTATTGGGGTGAGTCGACAATGGGGAAGGTCATCGACCTACTACATGATTTTCTGGATTTATTTCCAACAAAACTTTCCAATATAAAAAGGAATTTTAGGGGACTTAGGTGAAATGAAGATTCCTCTTAAATCTGATGTGAAACCGATGAAGCATCAACCATTTAGGTTGAATCCTAGATACAAAGAGCGCACCAAGGCCAAATTAGAACAAATGTTGGATGCAGGGATTATTGAGCATGTCAAAGAATCAAAATGGATCATCCCAATGGCCATTTTGGACAGAAATACTATCGAAATCATAATTTGTGTCAACCTAATGAGATTGAACAATGTCAATTTTCACGATCCATTTCCCACACCATTTACTGATGAAGTATTGGAAAGAGTAGGAGTATGGGAAGTCTACTCATTCATGGATGGATTTTTAGGATATTACTGTATAAAAATTGTGAAGGAGGATAGACAAAAAACCACATTTGTAACATAATGGGGATGTTTTCAGTATACGGTGATGTCATTCGGTCTCAAGAATGTGCCCACAATTTTTCAAGGTTAGTTGTTGCTGCATTCCAAGATTTCATCATAAGTACCTAGCGGTCTATATGGATGATAGGATTGTCTATGGCTTGGTGAAATACCTTACTGCAAACCTTCGTTTGATGTTGGAAATGTGTTGACAACATCATATTTTGATGAATCTGAATAAATGTATCTTTTGCGCACTATTTAGAATCTTATTGGGACACGTATGCAAGGATGGCATGTTGGCCCACCCAACCAAGATTGCGATCATGGTCTACCTACCAACACCAATGATAGTGAAGCAGATGCGAGCCACATTGGGCCACATAGGATACTACAAGAAGTTTATAAGGGGATATGCGGTGATCACGGTGCCATTGGAGAAACTAAAAAATATTCGAAATTTGAATGGAATGATGGGTGCCAGAAAACTCTCGACATACTAAAGAAAAAAATGGTTGCAACACTGATATTAGTTTTTCTAGATTGGACAAAATAGTTTCATGTCCATGTCAATGCTTCATCAGTAGAACTGGGACTAATATTAGCCCAACCAGGAGAAGGATCAATTGACTACCCGATCGTGTTTGCGAGTTGGAAGTTTTCCACTGTGGAAAAAAACTACATGACAACAGAAAGAGAAGGGTTGGTGATGGTATATGTGCTGCAAAAATTATAACACTACCTATTAGAAGGGCACTTCAAGATGTTTACTGACCATTTGACATTAAAATACTTGGTCAATAAGCATGTATTGGGGGGGAAGATCTGTCGATGGTTGTTGTTGTTCCAAGAATTTGACTTTGAAATCATCATGAAACCCATGTGACTTAATGTAGGGCCCGATCACCTATCATAGATAGAATCAGGCAAAGAATCAAGAAACATCAAGGACGTATTACCTAATGCAAAAATGTTTAGAGTCGGAATGGTTGGCGACCATGATTAACAGATCATTCATTTTTTAGCGATAGGAAAATCCCTAGAAGAGTTCGCTACCAGTCAAAAGAAACAGCTAGTCGTCAGATCCATTGATTTTCAACTAATTGTAGGACAACTGTATAAAATGGGGTCGGAAGAAATTATTTGGCGATATTTCCTTCCGCATGAACATAAAAGAGTGTTGGCAGAGGCACATGATCGTGTCGCATGAGTACATTATGGAGGGTGGGAAAACACCAGAAAGATACTCAGAGTTGGACTATGGTGACGACTGTGCATGGTGATGCATTCGATTACGCTAAAATATGCGATGTATGCCAAAGGACAAGAAAACCATCACATAGAGATGAGATGCCATTAGTACCTCAGATAATGCTACAACCATTTGATAAGTGGGAAGTAGAATTCGTAGGACCTATTAATGCACCCAAAAGAAGAACAGGCGCAAGATACATCATCACTACAAATCACTACCTAACAAGATGGGCTAAGGCAGTGCCAGTGAATGATTGCACGACTGCGACAAGAACGAGATTCTGGTTTGATAATGTGGTCACCCAGTTTAGATGTCCTAAGATACTCATTTATTTGAGGCAGATTTTTAGTTGTGTATTGCTTTGAATTTCGAGTGTGACTGAGGAAATTCTGACTGATATAAGGTAGCAGCAAAGCTATAGTAGAGGAGGATGATTTTGCTCGGTTTTTTTTTTGAAGGTTTTTTTTGTGCTCAGAATTTTGAGTTACACAGTGACTGAGGCAGCCATAGTGAAGGCATTAGAACAACGGCATTAAATAGTGATAGCAGCAATATTAGAGTAGTAAATCATATATTTGATCTTTGCTTTGATTTCGGGTGGCTAAAGGAGGTCTGAGGCAGCTGCAAGTTAATATTTCTGAAGAAATCTATCTCTGATCTCAATGCTGGTTATTAACTCTAATTTTTGGGTTAGTAACTAAGGTAGCAGCAGGGAAGGATTCAAGAAAAGAATGTGAAGAGGCAACACTAATTTTTTGGGTGTGCTCTAAAGCAGTTACAACTGAGAAGAAAACCTTCAAGCTTATCTATGTTTTTAATTCTGAGTTTAGGTAGCTAGAATAGCAGTAGTAAAGCTTCTTTTGGCTCTAATTTTTGGGTAACTTGAGTAATAAAGGTTGGATGGAAGGAATCCAAATCACCATTATGAAGTATCTTTGAATTCATGAATGAAGCAGCAGAAAATTAAGATTCAGTAGGCTTTTGATGTAGAACAGACCCTGAAGATATGAACAGCTCTTAAAGACATGAACAATCCTTGAAGACATGAACTAACCTTGAGGAAATAAGCAAACTTTGTTTATATGCCAATAATGAGCAGCTTGGCATGACATGAACAGACTTGTGAAATGTGGACAAGGAGCAATGAACCTTGGGCAATGGAACAACAGACTTGACATGATTTAGACATTATCACAACGTTATGATGACAAGTTAATGATTAGTTTGATGACTTGACATGCTTACTAGGCACTGGACAGAATGATCTAGCAGCAGCAGATTGATGAAGACATGATGAAGATGTGTTAATGTGCAAAATATGAATTGATAGGGATGATCATGACAGAATTGGATATGTGATGTGACGAATGTGTGTATTAACTACAAGTTGGGTCTTGTACATGTTTTCTTAGTAGGATCTAAGAAAAAGTAGGTAGGGTCCTAGATAAGGAGCTGGCACTCTTTGTTACAATAGGTTCTGAATTGCCTCACGGTCGCAGCCGTTTGAAATACAAAAAGATTACAAATATTATATCTTGTGTGTCTTGTGCAATGTGTTGATGACTATGTGTTTAATTTGATGAATGATTAATGATATAGGTTATTGATGAATATGATAGTGTAGTAAATATCTGAATGAAGATATGAGATTTTGGTTGAAGTTGAAATTTGGATTAAGTATAAGCTCACCGATTCCCCCCCCCCCCCACCCACTCTCGGTGAGCCATTGTGTCTAACAAAATGTTGGCCTTATGACCTACTATTATCAACAAAGAGGCCAAATTACATGGATGAGAAAAAGGGAAACAATATACCTCACCTGCATTTCATGGACATTTTAATATAATCTATCCTTGTAACTCCTAAAGCGTAAAATGAGATCAAACAATGAAAACAATGTCTTATATAAATGATGAGATCGTTCCCCCAGAAGTGACTTCTCTATATCCGCATTAAGGTACCTTTCATGAGCAACTATATGTTCATCAAGTTCTCTCGCTTCTTCCATTTCATCCAAAAAGTCCACCCATGAGTACTCAAAAACTTTGGACATGATACAGTACTATATATTTGTGATAAAATGGTTCATTTTATTTCTTAGTGTTTGACATCATCTTAAAATGGCTACAAGTTGTTGCTTCCCACCACCATCCCTAGTGGAAAGTAAGTGAGCAATAGAGTAGTTTGGCTTCATATACTGCCATGTAGCGCTTAGATCATGTTCCACACGTTTAAGCTTCCAAATAAAGTTAAAATTTTTAAGGTAGCTGGTAATCAAAAGACTCTAAAGATGGTATTCAAAGGATCTCTTGCATTATAGTCTAGTGATAAAACATCCTACCCCTTGTCTCCATTATGGTGTGGCATCATCTTCACTCTCATCCTATCCAATATATCCAAGTCATCATATTGGGCATTGGAGTCACGCATTGCACTCTCCAGTAGCCCTAAAATATTGAAGGAGCTTATATTGTTAGTTGGTTGAGAGAGATTGGGGCCCACAATGTCCATGAGATGTTGAATGACATCCCCTTGGCCTAGAAGCAAGTATCTCTTGATTGCCACGAAATGTACTCTGAACTTGAATTGACCATACATTATTTCTATCAAATGTTGATTGATCCTGTTAGTTGCTTCTACAACCAATATTTCAAATTCTTCAGTTTCCCCATAACCAAGACCGCCCCTCCTTATCGCAATTCATGTTCTTAGTTGCTTCTACAACCAATATTTCAAATTCTTCAGTTTCCCCATAACTAAGACCACCCCTCCTTATCGAGATTCATGTTGCAGATGCAACTTCAGTAATTGTATCTACCCAACCATGATCTATGTATCCTTGAGATTTTTCTTGAAATGCTCAACGTCAAATATATCTGAGAACCCACTGCATCATCATGTATCTATGTATGAACTGCGTTTCCATATGCTCAGGTAGGTAGAAAAATGTTGCAGAAAGCCCCACAATGATTTTATATTTCGTCCTCCATTCATGAACTAGGCATTTTGGACAAACAAAATCCTGTTAAGGATGGAAGTAGGCATGGAATAGCTTAGTATACCAAAAGAAGTAACTTTATTCAAAACACAAGCCCTTGAACGACAACATATTCTTGTCTTGCAGCTACACTACAACCGCTATTTTGGCCCCAAAGGTCTTCTCCAAGCTATTGTGCTTGTCATTCTTGTAAAAGCATTTAACTACTGCTATGGTACATGTGTGTACTATGTACGTCAATGATCTAGACATGCCACGTTTATGATGGATAATCTTGAGCTGCTCCAACAATCAATCACAAATACCCATGGTGTTGACACCATAACCTTGTCTGTAAAAATATCCATACCCTCGTGTATCTGTTGTAAGATCGTGTTCTGATAGAGATCCTCGTGCTCTGACAAAATCCTGCTGAAAAAATGAGTGAATGGCCATTGTTGAAAACCACCCCCAACACCTCATTTCATTTCCTTAGTGAGTCAGCATTGGAATGACCTTGCATAAGGTTTCCTATAATTTGTCGATGTAAAGCCACGCTTCCTAGGAAAGTTGCTTCTTACCGAATGGGAATTGCATCTATAACAAAATCCTACACGAAACTAACAAAATCATGTTGAAAACAGAAAATGAATTGGGATACAGCTCTATAGAAAACCTTGTGATTTTGGGGGAAAATATTAATAAACCTACTATGACTACGAGTAAGAGGATAAAAACCTAGTTAAGAAAACACATGTCCAAATATGTGAGACACCTATCCAACCGCTATTCGCCAAACCAACAAGACACGTGTCCAAATGCCATTTGACGGAGCGACGAGGAATCCGGGAGACTATGTCTCCATTGTTTAATGCCTTCATCGTAATTATTTAAAAAAAATATTATGATATTTTGTTAAAAAAATTGTTGTTTTAAATGCAATGTTCCCCAAGTTTTCAGGACACACGAGCCTGGAAGCATGGCAATGCACATTTGGGATGTGGAGATCACCCCCAAGATTTAGGGAAATTCGAGTGGGGGGTGAGGGGATGCCGAGCTCATAAAAATTATAAAAATTATAAATCTCGGCAATAACAAATCATCCTTGTGTAAATACAATTTAAGCTGCTCCCTATAAATAGAGTCTAATTATTAATTGATTCAACACACTTCAACATTGTAGGAATCCATGGCATAGAAATTGTAATGGGGAAATGTGACCTAATGACCCTATTTCTTCATGATTCGAGAGGGAATCACATTATTTGAGGCTTTCAAGTCCAACATGCAATTATGCAAGGGTGACCTATTAATCCTATAATGGGATTATATTCATCAATAGCACCCTGTTCCCCCCTCCTCTAAGATTTTATTCCTTTCCTTTACCTTGAATCTCGAAGTTGATCCTTGAAGGACATTACTCAACACCCTACATTTTTTATGAAACTTCCTAAACTAAGCATTAAAATAGGGTAGAATTAGAAAAAAATTCCCATGCTTAATAAGTGATTTTGTTTGACTAAAGAGTACATTTTGTTTAAGGTCATGATAGAGGAGTTCAACAATCAACACCACCAACTTCAAGGTACATAGAGAGGTTGATGTGTTTGATTAAATGACAATCACTTAACCTTATACATGATAAAATCTAGTGGAAACGTTGCAATCTTGAAATCCCAAAAACTGTTAACTCTAGTGAATTTTGAATGGGATCTAAAATTCTAATTTTTGCATATGAACTCTGAAATCGTTGAAACCACTTTTAGACATCCTGAAACAATTCATGATAATGTTAAAAATTTACGTAAAAGGATAGAAAATGAAAGATAAGGAAAATACCACTTTTAATTTAAGAATTTAATATTACCATTACTACTAGAGCGCCTAAGAGCCCCCTACTTTATCGGTGCACTCTTCAAAATACGACGATGAGCTTCCCCTGCGTTTCCTCAAGTTTCACCAAATTGGGGACAAAGAGAAATGCTTTGCCAAGCGTCCCCAAGTCCCTAGGGCGCGGGGAATGAAGAGAGCGCATCCCAGACATTAAGGAATGCATCGCTATATAACATTGTTTAAATGTAATAAGATAATTTAAATTAAAGTGAATATTTCACATTTTGATTCTCACTTTAAGCCACAACCACATTATGACAAGTCATAGATAAACCATTAATGTATTCAACTATCAATCATTAGAGTGACATGGAAAAAAATATATTTTGAACACATTTCATGAAACCATTTTGAATACATCATATATCAAGAAAAAATATAGAGGTAGGAAGCATTAAAGTGATTCTATGTAAAAATTACACATCCTTGTTTGGGTGCACAAGTAGCCTGTCCTCTCCTCAATCTCTTGTAAGAAAAGGAAAGACTCATTACACCAAAATTCACCATAAAAGTAATGTTCTCTTATATTTTCTACTCGAATACATTTTTTTAAAATATTTATGACCTTTGTAGTAGGCATGGTTACCACTTGCACACTTGTATTTTCTATTTTAACTTTCTTAAGATTCTCCAATACCATTGAACAACCCCATATTCTTATTTTCTGGAGTTTTTGGATATTCAAATAATTTTCTGGCAACCATTTTAATGCTTCACATAACATGATGGTGAATATTTTTAGTGAAGGCATTGTTCCCTCCTCTATCATGGGCAATTCTTCCAGATTCTTCAGCAAGATTATTGAAAATGTTTCCAGTAAAAGAAATGCCCCCTTTTCACCAAATTCTTTTGGAAACTTCTTTAACTTGGAACAGTTTAAAATTTGTAATTTCCTCAAGTTTTTAAGCCTATATAGATCTGGAAGTTCTTCTACCCGGTCACATCCATCCAACTTAAGTGAGCTCAAATTTTGTAAGCTATAAAACTTACTCTCCATTTTAACCAAACCAGAACATCTTAACAAAAGCCCTTTTAACTTAGACATGTTGAAGAAGTCATTTGGTAAATTTGCCTGCTTTGTGAATGTCAGTTGGAGTGTCTCTATTTGATCCATACTCCCCATTGTCCCGTCACTAATGATCTCTCCATTGTTATCCAAGTGTAGCTTCTTTAACTGTGTTAGAGTGTGCAAATCATTAATTGAAGCCACTGTTTTAGGGCTTCTTTTCTTGCCACTTCCTGTCCACACACGATTGCAGCCATCCATGAGCAAGCAGCGCAAAGAGGTCAACAATGTCATACTCCGCGGGAGAGATTGTAAATCTTCACAACGCTCAAGCCCTAAATGCCTAAGGGATCTTATCCTATGAATGCCAGATGGTAATTCTGTGATTTTAGACCAACCTAGTAGGAGGACTTCCAGGCTTACAAGATCTGTAAGTGACGCAGGCAACTTAGTGATGGGCGCCCCTACTAAGGAGAGGTATACCAACTGTTTCAAACACCCGATACTCTCAGGCAATGACCGGAGGGACGTCCCATTGAAATCCAAAACCTTAAGGGAGACCATGCTCCTGATCACTTTTCTGGGAATCACTCTGATATTTGCATTTCCAGCCAAAATCAATGAACACATTTGTGGAGCTCGCAATGACTCCGGAAGCGATCTCAATCTGTTGTGGTTCAAGAAAACCCGAGAGCGCCCTGAACATTCATTTGCAATCAACGCTGTCAAACCCCTACCTGTGCGGCAGTAGAAGTTTTCTTCACGCTCAGCAATTTGTATTGCCAAATCACGCAGGATGTCGTGCACCCTGAAATAAACCACGAATCCATCCACATCTCTCAATATCGGTTCAATCAAGCAACGATCTGCTAAGAAGTTTATGCAAATTCTTCCGACCTCAATTGGGTCGCGGCTGGCATTCGTGCTTGCAAGTAGCCCTTCGCCTATAAACAACCTAATGGCATGTTCGATCCAGATGATCTGGTCTTCTAAAAAGACAGATAAGTATAGAAAGCACAGTTGCAAATTCACGTCGTATCTGCCCAGTGCGTCATAACTCCACCTGAGGGGATCATAGAGAGTTTCTTGAAGGTCTTGGCCGTCGGCGTTTGGCAACCTTCCGACTGCAAATTCCCACTCTTTTGGATCAGAAATGCCTGCCATTGACCTGCCAACTGCTTTGATAGCAAGGGGAAGCCCTCCACACTTAGCACACACAACCCTGGCCAATCTCTCATCAATGCTCGCTGGCGGATTTCTATTACTATATGGAAAAGCATGATGAGCAAACAACGGCCAACTCTCATCTTCGATCAAGTCCTCCATTTTTATTGTGGACTTTTCTGCAGTAACCCCCATCTCTAACAAGGCTCTGTGA
>LPNX010682762.1:13016-49247 GCA_001517045.1 Pseudotsuga menziesii | reverse complement strand
AGAAATAAGATGAGTGATCTTTCTGCTCGATTGATATCTGAAAATAACATTATACCTTGGTGCAATTGTGCACATTTGCACCATTGCTGATGCTTGTCTGAAAAGCAAATCCAACTTTTGAAGCCATATATTGATGGCTGAAGCCTTGTTATAACATTGAGAAGTGGGAATTCCATTCTTCCTGTTCAATGCTGGGCGGTATCTCTGAATCTGCTTGACGATAGGCTGAATGTCTGTTACCAAACGCTCAAGAGAGCCCAATTCTTTCTTGTAACGAACAGCTATCCCTACCTGGTGAAGAATCTGGTTGATTACTTTCTCTATGCCCACACCAAGAAATCCAGAAACGACAACTGCTTCAGCCATGATTTGATTTTCTCTTAACTCAAATACAATGAAAGCACTGGCTCAGAGCAGGCTTGGAATTTCAAATTTCCAGTGCCTGTAATCTGAAAATTTGGTGACGTTTTCGAGTTTTTGGTGCCTGTCATTTTAAGTCCCAGACAATTTGGTGCCTGTCAAATAATTTTTTATGCCTATCAAATATTTTTTTATGTTATACTTAAGTGTGATTAAAAAATTTGCATAAAAATTTACTACTCTCAAAATATGCAACAACACAACAAGCAAATTTTAAAATGATCATAGATTCAGAAAGGAAAAATCCAAAGGCTTGTTAAACCTAGAGAGCCCAGGGTTAATCTAGCTGGAAGACAGACATCAAACAACCAATATTTTCTACTTATATCAATGTTAAATGGTATTTGTTGGTTAAGACATAGAAACCGTTCTCTATTGTAAAAAAGTGCAAAAAATAAGAAACAGAGGACTTCTGGTAACATAGGTTTAAAGTTTTAGAAGAGACCTTTGGCCTCAATCCCAAGCTTTAGAAGAGACCTTTGGCCTCAATCCCAAGCTTTATGCATCATTTACCGAATGAAAGAAGATATTTTTCTTGCTTTGAGTGTCACATTGACATAATTACTTAATAGCAAAACACAGAAATTTAAGCATCACATTTCAAATTACTTAAGTAAGTATTTCAGATATTAAAAGCAATTTTCATAAATTTCCAGTGAAGTCATTGCTCTAGGGCGAAGACAGCTATGAAGTGAATTGAAAAAAATCAAGTTTTTATTAGAGATTTTTTTCTTAAACTGAGGCAAAGCTTACAGATTCTGTTGAGAAAATGGCATCTGAAAAACCCTGTTAAGCTTTGTGCCAGACGGATTTGACTGTTTTTTCCCATCACTTCTCCATGGTCTACTACAAATGCAACAGTGCAATCAGGGGTCACAAGCAAAGAGCATAAATCCAGTGAAATATTATAATGCCACATGATGTATCAAGATTTATTCAGTCTTTGTTTTGTTTCTTCCTTTGTCCAGACTGGAGGTTAATATTTTCCATGGATTGACAAGGCAGGGCTTGCTCTGAATGAGATAGGCAGGGCTTGCTCTGAATGAGATTCGCATTGGGCTGTAGCTGGGGTAGCTGAGAAGTATTAAGTATTATATTAAGTGCGCTAAAAACTAAATATTTTGAAGCACAGTCCACCACAATGGCCAAGGGAAATTATTAGAACTGCAGAAGCAGACCCAACACCTTGTAGGAGAGTAATTACTAAAATTGTACAGGATAGGCTATAATAGCACCTTGGCGAGGGCCATGCAGCGGGAGCATAGACAAGCTTTTCAGTAATACCGACTTCCAAATGCAGCCAAATATACACCTCGGGGGAATAGTGACACATAAATTACGAAGATACGAAGATTTGAAAGCTGATTTTTCAAATGCAAGAGATTCGAACCTCGGACGTCGAAACGAAGCTCAGAAAACGTTGAAGTATGCTCTGTGAAAGCGGGATTACGGGATTACGCTCAGAAAAAGAAAGATTCACTCAAATACACGCCGAAAACTTAAAAATATCCGCCTAAATTGCAGATAAAGCATAGTGATTTAAATAATATTAAGCAAATCAACAGTAAACACAAATATTCCGTTAAATTTAAATGGAACATAAAAACATTCTGAGTAAATTTACTGACGAATCATTCTTCTAGGCACAATAAAATATTATGAGGATAAATATACATGCGAGAAAAGCGCCTGCGGAATGATTCAACACAACACGAGCATCTGCGTCGAATTTCACACCTTACGTCAAATGTATAGATTACGAAGCACGAAACACAGGTTTCAGGCAACCAGACTTTAGAATTTCTTCAAAAAACCCAAAAAGTACTCTGAACAGATCAAGAAAATTTGCGATTCAGAAATTTCCAAATCCATTCATGCATAAATATGGGAAAAAAATGACGGCAACTGGCTCTCTTGCCATTTCGAGCCTAATAAACCGTATCATTCAGTTCCGATATCCGCAAAAATTGTAAACAAAGAAATCCTCCGAATTCACGTCAGACCTCAAAATGATTTCCATAATTAGTCTGGCGTTTCAGAGATGACAAACCGTGAAAACAAATTAAAATATCCTACATACATTTAAACTTTCCTAATCAACATTAAATCAAAAAAAAACCCTGCATAAGCCCACAGTACATACCTCACTGTTTACGGCCTCAGCTTCTGCTTCACAGCATTTGCAATCGAAGTGACAGAAAAGCGCCGATCAAGAAAGCACGGAGAGGGTTTTATGAATGTTAAGCCCGTGCATACTGCCCCGCTCCAAATTGCAGGCAACCGAGCAAAGCAAATGACCAAAACTTCGAGCCAGAATCTTAAACGCGCTAATTCACAAATAATAATGATTAATAAATTTGAATTAATTAGTAAATTGAAACCCACGGAAACCCCACCGAACACTCTCGCTATTAAATTTAAATATAAAAAAAATAAATCAGTTAAAACAATTACCAGGTGATTAATGCTTTGGAATGTCTGAAGGGCAAGCAAAATTGTTTGTTGTGATTAGCATTTAATTTTAGGGAAGGATCTCGTGGACTTCGATAAAATAGAAATTAAATCACCGAACACAGACCACCAGCGCAGCCAGACTAGTCCTAGACCCTTGTTCGGCTTATTAACCTATAAATTTTTTTGACAGGTTTGCTGCCAACACGGACGTCAAACTAAACTAACGGGTTAACTATTTTATGCCAGTCATATTTGACGTGTCAAAATCATGATCACCTGTCAAATACGTCCTGGAAATGAAAAAACATTATGTAGAACGTCAAATTCCAGGCCTGGCTCAGAGTATCGATGAATAGATATTCAAATATCTCAAATACATATTCAAATATCTATGAATATCTATGATTTGATTTTATCTAGCTCAGAGTACAAGGAAAGCACTGGCTCAGAGTATCTATGAATAGATATTCAAATATCTCAAAATGACAGAATACCAGTACCACTTAGTCTGAATGGCAATCAGAAGGTTAGTGAATATTTTGAAACAACTAAAATCGAAAAATCGAATACAGTCACTGGGCACTAATGCCAAGCTTTTCTGAATCCAAAATCCAAGGCAGTAAATCATTTATTGTTAATTTTGAGTCGGTTCTCAAGGGTGACCATTAAGGCTTTGATTGCTATGGCAGGTTTATTGCTTGTTCTTGGATTTTAGTACTTTGAGGGTGACCATTAATGCTTTGATTGCTATAGCAGGCTTCAAGTCGTCTAAATAACTACCTTAAACTTGAAAAGTAATAAACCAAACCAAATAAATGCAACGACTGAAGTTTTTCGAATTAGTAATATGGAGTGAAAATAAATAAAGTCAAATAAATACCGCCATACTTGACTACCAATCAGTTGTTTGATTTACATGTACCAATAAACACAACTGATTTACATGTACCAATAAAGTGATTTATTGACCACCTCAAAAACAATTTGACTTAAAACTCCATTCTTCAATTCAAGTTTGCACTTCCAACAAATTCCTTTTTCAGTTCTATAAACGTGTAAGGTGCAATTTCAACAATTTGTCCAAACAGTATAGCTTGTAATTTCAACATTTTATTCAAACACGCAAAAGCCTACAAATGTTGTAATGATTTAAATTACAATTTATTCATTGAATATAGATAGGGTGGTTAAAAGAAATGATTCTCACATTTTCTATCTTGGTTCAATTATCGTAATTAATATGATAATATTTTTGAGCTCTTCTGTAATGAACCACCGGATTTGATTCTTCCGAATAGTAAGTTGTAATGATGGAGTGGATTTGATTCTTCCGAATAGTAAGTATTAGCATATTTTCTAGTGAGTGTTAGCATATTTTCTAGTGGATGTAACCTTTTGGTGTTGGCATATTTTCTAGTGGATGTAACCTTTTGGTGAACCACAATTTATTTATTTTTTAATCCAAATCACAATAATATATAAGATAATCTGTTTTAATGTTAGAGATGAGGTTATTTATAAATTGTAGTTTAATAAATATTGTTAAAACTTATGAATTTGGTTGTCATGTTGAAGTTCATATTCAATGAGTTAAAATGGTCAAGTGGACCATTTTGTAAATCTGGGCGGGGGAATTGTGAGGGAAGGATTATCATGAGTTGTATCTTAGAAATCAAAATTTTTGAGAACTTTGGGTGGTGATGTTTCACACTTGCGAATGCTATTGTATCTAAGCATGTTTTTGGTACAGACTATGTTTTTGTTACCTCTTTTTGGTATTGTTGGTTCGGAACTCTGTTGATATGTGATGAATTAGATGAGTTAATGATGGGTGATTGTGCTATGTTTTTTTATCTTTTACTGTTGTGTGAATGATGCGAATTACCACAATGTTTAATGGTTTAATGTATGTCGATATCTATGTCAATATAAATATGTGTTAATTTGAATAAGGATTATAATGATAAGTAGAACTGGTTAATGGTGAGGTTTCATTGTATCTTCTTATAATTCTAGATCTATCGCTGACGTTATGATTGAGTATGAGATAATGTGCATCCTCTTCCTACTGCATAAACGTGGTTCCTGCAGTCCTCCCTCAGACATCTCAGGTGAGACTACACCTGCCCTATGGATGTTGCTGGAAAGGGTAAAACCTTTTCAAGCTGATGTTTAGGGAGTCTATGTCAATCGTTGTTGATAGCAGTGCAAAGTGAACTCCTGTCGACAAGGCTGTGTGTCAACAAATGGTTTTGTTGTCGAGACCATAGTGCGAAAAAGGAGAGGACAAAGGAGAGGACATTTTGTGGCATCTGACGAAATTGAAAATCCAGGATTGTTTTGATAAGAAGGCTCGAGAGTTTGCTGAAGAAGAGAACCATAATTCTAGATGGTTGATAGAAGAATGGCCGGGAAAGTACATCTACTGTGATATTCATGAAATATTCTTTGTTGAATTTTCGATAGTACTATATGAATGGTTGGCGCAACTCACTTTATAGGAAAAAAAATTCCAAGGAGGCGAGCCTGAACAGTGGACTCCGGAACTATTCCAGTAGTTGTGTAAGGTGAACAAAAAAGCTTCAAGGGTTATCAATGTGTGGATAGACAACATTTTGGAAGGATACATTACTGAGTTCATTGTCAATACTATTAAATCTTACAGTGACGTAGAAAGGGAATTTTTTAAGGGACCAAGGGGAAGATGTCTATTGTCATTGCAATTGTGCATCAAGATGCTCATCTATGAAAAGGGGATATTAAATATGAATTCTGACAAGTAAATCCCTAGTTTGCAAAGGTTGTGGGTACAAAAAAGATATGATTTTAATGGAATGATACTGGGTAGATGGATGGGAGTCATGACAAGACTGTGATGGAAGCCATGGAAGTGTGTGGTTGCCTACAAAGTGGGGTGAGGTTATAGCAAGAGAAGAGGAGGAGGATTGAGGAGATTCCTGGTGCGATTGGAACAGAAAATTGCGAGAAGGGACCACAAGAGACTAAGCGACCCTACAGTGACAAAGGAAACGACCATGCTACCCATGAACTAGAGGAACGACCAACCCAAAGATACAACGTACCTACAACTCTGTGCACAAGCCAAACTTAGGAGGAAGAAACATAATTTCTTTGCAGGGTTGTCCTACGTGTTAGCACACTGGTAATAATAGCATATCAACAAACACCAGGAGAAGACCTAGGATGGCGGGTGTCAACCTAAAGCTACACTTGTTTCAAGGTAATGAGACTGAAGATATTGAGCAATATTGGTTCTTGTGTAAAACAATATGGATAGACAGACAATTACAAGATGAAGATATCAAGAAATGAAAACTAGCGACGACCTTTCAGGGCCTAGAATTGAACTGGTATATGAAATTTATGGAAGTATCGACAAGGAATCCACATAAGACCATAGCGCAAATCAGGATCGGAATGATAGAAGAATTTAAAAAATCAAAATCGGACTCGCAATATATTACAGAATTAAAGGAAATAAAGCATTTCCCCAATGAATCGGGGTGGGATTTTTCTCAGCGATTCAAAACTCTGATGGACAAGGTTAGCTTAGGAATGAGTGATGTACATCATAAATGATGGTTCATTGCAGCCTTGGTACCCCACATCTACATGCCACTGATGCAACAAAAGATCGCATCCCAGTCGTAAGCCCTAGAAATTATGATGAAGATGGAGCCTTCACCAATCGGCAAAACAGGGATTTGCATAAGCTAGATCCAGCCACAATTGACGAAACTTACCATCCAATTGTAGGATATTAAAAAGGAAAAAGAGGCCTGTGAAGAGATAATGTCCAGTAGATGTCGGTCTGAAGGACATCATAAAGGATCAGTTTCCTGACTTTCATGAATACTAGCAGTCGGGGGCACTAAATCCACTGAGACAAGGAGGAATGCCTTGCTGCCGAATTTTTCTAATGAAAGGGAATTAATTAGAGGAATGTGCATACTTACAAAAGGTTGTGTCGAAACCAGCTAATCCTTTCTATAACTTCTGTTGATCAGTTGGTCATGAAGAAAGGGATTGTAGAGATTATGAATTTCTCAAAGAAAGAACTATGGATACATACTTTATGAAAGAAGAAGAGCAACAACCAACAAAGAGACCTCAACCGAAATCCTAGTATAATCCATCGCAATCGCAGTACAATCAACCACAACTACAGTGCGACCAACCATTGTACCAGCACTAAGGAGGATTCTGAGGAGGATTTCGTGGTGGTCATAACGAAGGATTTGGTCACAGATGGAATTTTGGTCGAGGTCGAGGACTAGTTACCTGCTATAATTGTGGAGTACGGGGACACTATCAGAGGGATTGTCCAAATATAGAATCTCAGTGTACTTATTGTAGTGGACTGATCACACTGTCGAAGAATGTCCACAGCTAATTGCGAAATGGCAAGCTAAAAATTCACCACAACCATAATCAAATCAGAACACAAATTAGAATCAGAAACCTGGTCCAAACATGTAGAAGATGTTTGATGGACTAAGGATTCAACCAACACATGTCGCGTAGTAACAAGAGGAGGAACTACGATAGGAGACAATGGACCACTCCTAAATATTAGGCCTGCATCTTGAAATAAAGTTCAATTCGATGTGGAGCGAAAAAATAAACCTTCTTTGAAGAAAAAGATGCACTGATTAAGGATAATGGTAAGCTACCTATTTATGAGATGCCATCGAGTTTTGATCCAAAAAAACTCACAAAAGTTGCAAAGAAAGGTCAGTACCCTAAATTTTTTTCTATAAAATTGTCTAAAATTATCCAATGATCAGGATACATTAGCAAAGATAGCGACCTTTTAGTATAGATGGGAAGAAATACGCCAAGATCATCCACTCAACTGGTTGCTAAAGAAGAAAACAGGAAGGGACATGAGAATGAATGTCCAGATTGGTGAATATGATGTAGATTTCATCATTTTGGATCTAGGGTTGGACGTGACATCCTTACCAAACAGATGTGGGAAATGATCGGGAAACCAAAGCTATTCTGGCCACCAATACAACTTAATTTGGAAAAATGAGCCAAAGTTTCAATGAATGTCCAAGTGCCTCATCTACTGACCAAAGTAGAAGGGTTGAAGACATATGCATATTTTGATGTTATCAAGATCATCGACAATACCAGCCCATATCCTGTGTTGTTGGGAATTGGTTGGGAAATGGAAAACTTGGTCATTATCAATTTCAAGAAAAGGACGATGACATTCGAGAATCATGAAACAAGGGTCATCGCCTCATTAAATCCCCTCGAAGTACATGAATATGTTGAATCGATAAAAGACGAAGTTGCGGGAGGATCTGATAGTGCTTACAATTTCTCCGAAGACTACATCAATCCCACTATGGATGGAGATTTATGATGGAGAAGTATCAATTCATCGTCTTCATACTCTGACGAAGTGCTAGAAACTTTCCATAACTAGTTACATGAAGTATCAATAAGGAAGTGCACACGAATCACTCAGTTGTTGAGATGGATAGCGACATAAGTATCTAATATTCTAACATATGAAGGACTACCTAACTAGGAAATCTTCATAGGAGAATTCGAAGATAGAGTATCAGAACCACAACGCTAGTTGGAACTTGAAGAAGCACTGAAGGCTACTCCAACAAGATGGTGGGCCAAACACAAAACATCAATAGAAAAATGGAAAATATTTTGACGACTGATGGAAGTTCAATTTGGGGAGGATGAAAACTACCAAGGAAATAAATATGATGGAAGAAATGATCCAAGAGACCATTTGGTAACATATTAAACATCATGGAAACTAATGCCAAAGGAGGAATGGGTTCATGCATTCATCCACACACTAAATGAAACACCACGAAGATCGTATGTCTCTGTAGAAATGCAACGAAAAATAACAACGTGGGAAGAACTAACTACTAGCTTCAACAATACTTTTAGTTTCGCAGACAAAAATCAGTTTATCCATAGTGCGCTACAGGACATCTGTGACAAGGTATTGGAGATAGTTTCAACTGGAGTACCGACGGAGCCAAAATGGACTCCAACACCGCAGATAATGATGGAGTGTTACAATGTGTTGGGAGAACTTGATGATGAGAATGATTCAAGATCCTTCTACGTTCTAGAGTCAGAACACAGGCACGACATCAAAGCACTAGAATACCCTTTGATAAATCTAAGCATCCGCTGAAGATAAAGAAGGTCAATATTGGGACAATGGAAGACCCAAAGTTTTCTAGTTTGTAGAGTATTGGGATGATTCGACAATGGGGAAGGTCATCGACCTACTACATGATTTTCTGGATTTATTTCCAACAAAAGTTTCCAAGATAAAAGGAATTTTAGGGGACTTGGGTGAAATGAAGATTCCTCTTAAACCTGATGTGAAACCGGTGAAGCATCAACCGTTTAGGTTGAATCCTAGATACAAAGAGCACACCAAGGCCAAATTAGAACGAATGTTGGATGTAGGGATTATTGAGCATGTCAAAGAATCAAAATGGATCATCCCAATGGCCATTTAGGACAAAAATACTAGCGAAATCATAATTTGTGTCAACCTGATAAGATTGAACAATGTCAGTTTTCACGATCCATTTCCCACACCATTTACTGATGAAGTATTGAAAGGAGTAGGAGGATGGGAAGTCTACTCATTTACAAATGGAAGTCTACTACTGAAAAAATATGCAAAATTTGAATGGAATGATGGGTGCCAGAAAACTCTTGACATACTAAAGAAAAAAATGGTTGCAACACTGATATTAGTTTTTCTAGATTGGACAAAGGAGTTTCATGTCCATGTCAATGCTTCATCAGTAGAACTGGGACTGATATTAGCCCAACCAGGAGAAGGATCAATCGACTACCCGATCGTGTTTGTGAGTCGAAAGTTTTCCACTGTGGAGAAAAACTACACAACAACAGAAAGAGAAGGATTGGTGATGGTATATGTGCTGCAAAAATTATAACACTACCTGTTAGAAGGGCACTTCAAGATGTTTACTAACCATTCGACATTAAAATACTTGGTAAATAAGCGTGTGTTGGGGGGAAAGATCTGTCGATGGTTGTTGTTTTTCCAAGAATTTGACTTTGAAATCATCATGAAACCCGTGTGACTTAACGTAGGGCCCGATCACCTATCATAGATAGAATCAGGCAAAGAATCAAGAAATATCAAGGACCTATTACCTGATGCAAAAATGTTTAGAGTCGGAATGGTTGGCGACCATGATTAACAGATTATTTAATTTTTAGCGATAGTAAAATCCCTATAAGAGTTCACTACCAGTCAGAAGAAACAGCTAGTCGTCAGATCCGTTGATTTTCAACTAATTGCAGGACAATTGTATAAAATGGGGTCGGAAGAAATTATTCGGTGATATTTCCTTCCGCGTGAACATAAAAGAGTGTTGGCAGAGGCACATGATGGTGTCGCATGAGGACATTATGGAGGGTGTGCAAATGCTAGAAAGATAGTTAGAGTTGGAATATGGTGACGACTGTGCATGGTGATGCGTCCGATTACGCTAAAATATGCGATGTATGCCAAAGGACAAGAAAACCATCACATAGAGATGAGATGCCATTAGTACCTCAGATAATGCTACAACCATTTGATAAGTGGGAAGTAGAACTTGTAGGACCTATTAATGCACCCAAAAGAAGAACAGGCGCAAGATACATCATCACTACAAATCACTACCTAACAAGATGGGCTAAGGCAGTGCTAGTGAATGATTGCATGACTGTGACAAGAACCAGATTCTGGTTCGATAATGTGGTCACCCAGTTTGGATGTCCTAAGATACTCATTTATTTTAGGCAGATTTTTAGTGGTGTATTGCTCTAAATTTCGGGTGTGACTGAGGAAATTCTGACTGATATAAGGCAGCAGCAAAGCCGTAGTAGAGGAGGATGTTTTAGCTCGATTTTTTTTTGGAAGTTTTTTTTTGTGCTCAGAATTTTGAGTTACACAGTGACTGAGGTAGCCATACTGAAGGCATCAGAACAACAGCATTAAATAGTGATAGCAACAGTATTGGAGTAGTAAATCATATATTTGATCTTTGCTCTGATTTCTGGTGGCTAAAGGAGGTCTGAGGCAGCTGCAAGTTAATATTTATGAAGAAATCTATCTCTGATCTTAGTGTTGGTTATTAACTCTGATTTTTGGGTTAGTAACTAAGGTAGCAGTAGGGAAGGAGTCAAGAAAAGAATGTGAAGAGGCAACACTAATTTTTTGGGTGTGCTCTGAAGCAGTTACAACTGAGAAGAAAACCTTCAAGCTTATCTATGTTTTTAATTCTAAGTTTAGGTAGCTAGAATAGCAGTAGTAAAGCTTCTTTTGGCTCTGATTTTTAGGTAACTTGAGTAATAAAGGTTGGATGGAAGGAATCCAAATCACCATTATGAAGTATCTTTGAATTCGTGAATGAAGCAGCAAAAAATTAAGATTCAGTAAGCTTTTGATGTAGAACAGACCCTGAAGATATGAACAGCTCTTAAAGACATGAACAATCCTTGAAGACATGAGCTAGCCTTGAGGACATAAGCAGACTTTGTTGATATGCCAATAATGAGTAGCTTGACATGACATGAACAGAATTGTGCAATGTGGATAAGGAGTAATGAACCTTGGTCAATGGAACAACAGACTTGACATGATTAAGTAGACATTATCACAGCGTTATGATGACAAGTTAATGATCAGTTTGATGACTTGACATGCTTACTAGGCATTGGACAGAATGATCTAGCAGTAGCAGATTGATGAAGACATGATGAAGATGTGTTAATGTGCAAAATATGAATTGATAGGGATGATCTTGTACTTGATGGTGATACCAAGGTGCATGACAGAATTGGATATGTGATGTGACGAATGTGTGCATTAACTACAAGTTGGGTCTTGTACATGTTTTCTTAGTAGGATCTAAGAAAAACTAGGTAGGGTCCTAGATAAGGAGCTGGCACTCTTTGTTTCAGTAGGTTTTGAATTGCCTAACGGTCGCAGCCGTTTGAAATATAAAAAGATTACAAATATTATATCTTGTGTCTCTTGTGCAATGTGTTGATGACTATGTGTTTAATTTGATGAATGATTAATGATATATGTTATTGATGAATATGATAGTGTAGTAAATATCTGAATAAAGATATGAGATTTTGATTGAAGTTGAAATTTGGATTAAGTATAAGCTCACCGTTTCACCCCCTCGCCCTCCCTCACCCCCCTCTCGGTGAGCCATTGTGTCTAACAAAATGTTGGCCTTATGACCTACTATTATCAACAAAGAGGCCAAATTACATGGATGAGGAAAAGGGAAACAATATACCTCACCTACATTTCATGGGCACTTTAATATAATCTATCCTCATAACTCCTAAAGCGTAAAATGAGATCAAACAATGTCTTATATAAATGATGAGATCGTTCCCCCAAAAGTGACTTCTCTATATCCGCATTAAGGTACCTTTCATGAGCAACTATACATTCATCAAGTTCTCTTGCTTCTTCCATTTCATCCAAAAAGTCCACCCATGAGTACTCAAAAAATTTGGACATGATATATTACTATATATTTGTGATAAAATGGTTCATTTAATTTCTTAGTGTTTGACATCGTCTTAAAATGGCTACAAGTTGTTGCTTCCCACCACCATCCCTAGTGGAAAGTAAGTGAGCAATAGAGCAGTTTGGCTTCATATACTGCCATGTAGCACTTAGATCATGTTCCACACGTTTAAGCTTCCAAATAAAGTTAAAATTTTTAAGGTCGTTGGCAATCAAAAGACTCTAAAGATGGTATTCAAAAGATCTCTTGCATTATAATCTAGTGATAAAACATCCTACCCCTTGTCTCCATTATGGTGTGGCATCATCTTCACTCTCATCCTATCCAATATATCCAAGTCATCATATTGGGCATTGGAGGCACGCATTGCACTCTCCAGTAGCCCTGAAATATTGAAGGAGCTTATATTGTTAGTTGGTTGAGAGAGATTGGGGCCCACAATGTCCATGAGATGTTGAATGATGTCACCTTGGCCTAGAAGCAAGTATCTCTTGATTGCCATGAAATGCTGAACTTGAATTGACCATACATTATTTCTATCAAATGTCGATTGATCCTCTTAGTTGCTTCTACAACCAATATTTCAAATTCTTCAGGTTCCCCATAACCAAGACCGCCCCTCTTTATCGAGATTCATGTTCTTAGTTGCTTCTACAACCAATATTTCAAATTCTTCAGGTTCCCCATAACCAAGACCGCCCCTCTTTATCGAGATTCATGTTCTTAGTTGCTTCTACAACCAATATTTCAAATTCTTCAGGTTCCCCATAACCAAGACCGCCCCTCTTTATCGAGATTCATGTTCTTAGTTGCTTCTACAACCAATATTTCAAATTCTTCAGGTTCCCCATAACCAAGACCGCCCCTCTTTATCGAGATTCATGTTCTTAGTTGCTTCTACAACCAATATTTCAAATTCTTCAGTTTCCCCATAACTAAGACCGCCCCTCCTTATCGAGATTCATGTTGCAGATGCAACTTCAGTAATTGTATCTGCCCAACCATGATCTATGTATCCTTGAGATTTTTCTTGAAATGCTCGACGTCAAATATATCCGAGAACCCACTGCATCATCATGTATCTATGTATGAACTGCGTTTCCATATGCTCAGGTAGGTAGAAAAATGTTGCAGAAAGCCCCACAATGATTTTATATTTCGTCCTCCATTCATGAACTGGGCATTTTGGACAAACAAAATCCTGTTAAGGATAAGTAGACATGTAATAGCTTGGTATACCAAAAGAAGTAACTTTATTCAAAACACAAGCCCTTGAACGACAACAGATTCTTGTCTTGCAGCTACACTACAACCGCTATTTTGGCCCCAAAGGTCTTCTCCAAGTTATTGTGCTTGTCGTTCTTGTAAAAGCATTTAACTACTGCTATGGTACATGTGTGTACTATGTACGTCAAAGATCTAAACATGCCACGTTTATGATGGATAATCTTGAGCCGCTCCAACAATCAATCACAAATGCCCATCGTGTTGACACCATAACCTTGTCTGTAAAAATATCCATACCCTCATGTATCTGTTGTAAGATCGTGTTCTGATAGAGATCCTCGTGCTCTTACAAAATCCTGCTGAAAAAATGAGTTAATGGCCATTGTTGAAAACCACCCCCAACACCTCATTTCATTTCCTTAGTGAGTCGGCATTGGAATGACCTTGCTTAAGGTTTCCTATAATTTGTCGATGTAAAGCCACGCTTCCTAGGAATGTTGCTTCTTACCAAATGGGAACTGCATCTCTAACAAAATCCTACGGGAAACTGACGAAATCATGTTGAAAACAAAAAAATGAATTGGGATACAACTTTATAGAAAACCTTGTGATTTTGGGGTAATATTAATAAACTTACTATGGCTACGAGTAAGAGGATAAAAGCCTAGTTAAGAAAACACATGTCCAAATATGTGAGACACCTGTCCAACCGCTATTCGCCAAACCAACGAGACATGTGTCCAAATGCCATTCGACGGAGCAACGAGGAATCCGGGAGATTATGTCTCCATTGTTTAACGCCTTCATCGTAATTATTTAAAAAAATATATTATGATATTTTGTTAAAAAAATTGTTTTTTTAAATGCAATGTTCCCCAAGTTTTCAAGACACACGAGAATGGAAGCATGGCAATGCACATTTGGGATGTGGAGACCACCTCTAAGATTTAGGGAAATTCAAGTGGGGGTGAGGGGACGTTGAGGTCATAAAAATTATAAAAATTATAAATCTCAGCAATAACAAATCATCCTTGTGTAAATACAATTTAAACTGCTCCCTATAAATAGAGTCTAATTATTAATTGATTCAACACACTTCAACATTGTAGGAATCCATGGCATAGAAATTGTAATGGGGAAATGTGAACTAATGACCCTATTTCTTCATGATTCTAGAGGGAATCACATTATTTGAGGCTTTCAAGTCCAACATACAATTTTGCAAGGGTGACCTATTAATCCTATAATGGGATTATATTCATCAATAGCACCTTGTTCCCCCCTCCTTTAGGATTTTATTCCTTTCCTTTACCTTGAATCTCGAAGTTGATCCTTGAAGGACATTACTCAACACCCTACATTTTTTATGAAACTTCCTAAACTAAGCATTAAAATAGGGTAGAATTAGAAAAAAATTCCCATGCTTAGTAAGTGATTTTGTTTGACTAAAGAGTACATTTTGATTAAGGTCATGATAGAGGAGTTCAACAATCAACACCACCAACTTCAAGGTACATAGAGAGGTTGATGTGTTTGATTAAATGACAATCACTTAACCTCATACATGATAAAATCTAGTGGAAACGTTGCAATCTTGAAATCCCGAAAACTGTTAACTCTGGTGAATTTTGAATGGGATCTAAAATTCTAATTTTTGCATATGAACTCTGAAATCGTTGAAACCACTTTTAAACATCCTGAAACAATTAATGATAATGTTAAAAATTTATATAAAAGGATAGAAAATGAAAGATAAGGAAAATACCACTTTTAATTTAAGAATTTAATATTACCATTACTACTAGAGCGCCTAAGAGCCCCCCACTTTATCGGTGCGCTCTTCAAAATACGACGATGAGCTTCCCCTACGTTTCCTCAAGTTTCACCAAATTGGGGACAAAGAGAAATGCTTTGCCAAGCGTCCCCAAGTCCCTAGGGCACGGGGAATGAAGAGAGCACGTCCCAGACATTGGGGAATGAATCGCTATATAACATTGTTTAAATGTAATAAGATAATTTAAATTAAAGTGAATATTTCACATTTTGATTCTCACTTTAAGCCACAACCACATTATGACAAGTCATAGATAAACCATTAATGTATTCAATTATCAATCATTAGTGTGACATTCAAAAAAAGATATTTTGGACACATTTCATGAAACCATTTTGAATACATCATATATCAAGACAAAATATAGAGGTAGGAAGCATTAAAGTGATTCTATGTAAAAATTACACATCCTTGTTTGGGTGCACAAGTAGCTTGTCCTCTCCTCAATCTCGTGTAAGAAAAGGAAAAACTCGTTACACCAAAATTCACCATAAAAGTAATGTTCTCTTATATTTTCTACTCGAATACATTTTTCTAAAATATTTATGACCTGTGTAGTAGGCATGGTTACCACTTGCACACTTGTATTTTCTATTTTAACTTTCTTAAGATTCTCCAATACCATTGAACAACCCCATATTCTTATTTTCTGGAGTTTTTGGATATTCAAATAATTTTCTGGCAACAATTTTAATGCTTCACATAACATGATGGTGAATATTTTTAGTGAAGGCATTGTTCCCTCCTCTATCATGGGCAATTCTTCCAGATTCTTCAGCAAGATTATTGAAAATGTTTCCAGTAAAAGAAATGCCCCGTTTTCACCAAATTCTTTTGGAAACTTCTTTAATTTGGAACAGTTTAAAATTTGTAATTTCCTCAAGTTCTTAAGCCTATATAGATCTGGAAGTTCTTCTAACCGGTCACATCCATCCAACTTAAGTGAGCTCAAATTTTGTAAGCTATAAAACTTACTCTCCATTTTAACCAAACCAGAACATCTTAACAAAAGCCCTTTTAACTTAGACATGTTGTAGAAGTCATTTGGTAAATTTGCCTGCTTTGTGAATGTCAGTTGGAGTGTCTCTATTTGATCCATACTCCCCATTGTCCCGTCACTAATGATCTCTCCATTGTTATCCAAGTGTAGCTTCTTTAACTGTGTTAGAGTGTGCAAATCATTAATTGAAGCCACTGTTTTAGGGCTTCTTTTCTTGCCACTTCCTGTCCACACACGATTGCAGCCATCCATGAGCAAGCAGCGCAAAGAGGTCAACAATGTTATACTCGGAGGGAGAGATTGTAAATCTTCACAACGCTCAAGCCCTAAATGCCTGAGGGATCTTAGCCTATGAATGCCAGATGGTAATTCTGTGATTTTAGACCAACCTAGTAGGAGGACTTCCAGGCTTACAAGATCTGTAAGTGACGCAGGCAGCTTAGTGATGGGCACCCCTACTAAGGAGAGGCATACCAACTGTTTCAAACACCCCATACTCTCAGGCAATGACCGGAGGGACGTCCCATTCAAATCCAAAACCTTAAGGGAGACCATGCTCCTGATCACTTTTCTGGGAATCACTCTGATATTTGCATTTCCAGCCAAAATCAATGAACACATTTGTGGAGCTTGCAATGACTCCGGAAGCGATCTCAATCTGTTGTAGTTCAAGAAAACCCGAGAGCGCCCTGAACATTCATTTGCAATCAACGATGTCAAACCCCTACCTGCGCGGCAGTAGAAGTTTTCTTCACGCTCAGCAATTTGTATTGCCAAATCACGCAGGATGTCGTGCACCCTGAAATAAACCACGAATCCATCCACATCTCTCAATATCGGTTCAATCAAGCAACGATCTGCTAAGAAGTTTATGCAAATTCTTCCGACCTCAATTGGGTCGCGGCTGGCATTCGTGCTTGAAAGTAGCCCTTCGCCTATAAACTATCAGTTATACTTTTTTTTCAATCATGTAGATAAGGAAATAATTTTTTCTAGTTTAACTTAAAAGGTAAGTAGAGTTTTAGCAGATTAACTTAATGGCATGTTCGATCCAGATGATCTGGTCTTCTAAAAAGGCAGATAAGTTCAGAAAGCACACTTGCAAATTCACGTCATATCTGCCCAGTGCGTCATAACTCCACCTGAGGGGATCATAGAGAGTTTCTTGAAGGTCTTGGCCGTCGGCGTTTGGCAGCCTTCCGACTGCAAATTCCCACTCTTTTGGATCAGAAATGCCTGCCATTGACCTGCCAACTGCTTTGATAGCAAGGGGAAGCCCTCCACACTTAGCACAGACAACCCTGGCCAATCTCTCATCAATGCTCGCTGGCGGATTTCTATTACTATATGGAAAAGCATGATGAGCAAACAACGGCCAACTCTCATCTTCGATCAAGTCCTCCATTTTTATTGTGGACTTTTCTGCAGTAACCCCCATCTCTAATAATGCTCTATGATCCCTTGAACTCACTATAACTTTGGAGGTCGAGTGGTCTGTAAGCAAGGGTACACTTAATTCTTCCAGCAATTTTGCACCTTCTCCCCACACATCATCTAAGAACAGGGCAAATTTCTTTGCCTTCATAGTCTGATTCACCCAGATTTTCACACCTTCTGGGTTCCTATTATTTTCAAGATCATTTGTTTGGATGGCTATCTGCTGACAGAGTTCTTTCCCAAGACTTTTAAAAGACGGAAACTGTGAAACAGTAAGCCAAAGAAGCAAGCAGCCATCGCTAAAGACATTCCGTACCTTTTCACTGTTGAAGATTCTCTTGAGAAGCAGAGTCTTCCCGGATCCACCCTTCCCAACCACGCCAATGCGCGAAAACTCTGACTCGATAACTAATTTCTCGACTGTTGCAAAAGATCTGTCTTGTCCGACAATAAGGATTTCGGGGATGCAGAATCCCGTTGAAGCAAGAGATTGGGAAGTGGTTGCAGAAGGGATGGCTTCGATACTTTCTTTCATAGTCTGCCCAATTTCCTGTTTCAGTTCCTCCAAGAGTTCAGGAATTTGGGCCCACGATGCCAAAGGAGACAATTGTACGTGTCCTTTAATATCAGAAATGAGATGAGTGATCTTTCTGCTCGATTGATATCTGAAAATAACATTATACCTTGGTACAATTGTGCACATTTGCACCATTGCTGATGCTTGTCTGAGAAGCAAATCCAACTTATAAAGCCATATATTGATGGCTGAAGCCTTGTTATAACATTGAGAAGTGGGAATTCCATTCTTCCTGTTCAATGCTGGGCGGTATCTCTGAATCTGCTTGACGATAGGCTGAATGTCTGTTACCAAACACTCAAGAGAGCCCAATACTTTCTTGTAACGAACAGCTATCCCTACCTGCTGAAGAATCTGGTTGATTACTTTCTCTATGCCCGCACCAAGAAATCCAGAAACGACAACTGCTTCAGCCATGATTTGATTTTCTCTAACTCAAATCCAAGGAGTACACGGAAAGCACTGGCTCCGAGTATCGATGAATAGATATTCAAATATCTCAAATACATATTCAAATATCTATGATTTGATTTTATCTAACTCAGAGTACAAGGAAAGCACTGGCTGAGAGTATCTATGAATAGATATTCAAATATCTCAAAATGACAGAATAACAGTACCACTAGTCTGAATGGCAATCAGAATGTCAGTGGATATTTTGAAACAACTAAAATCGAAAAATCGAATAGAGTGGCACTGGGCACTAATGCCAAGCTTTTCTGAATCTTAAATCCAAGGCAGTGAGTCATTTATTATTAATTTTGAGTCATTTCTCAAGGGTGACCATTAACGCTTTGATTGCTATGCTAGGTCAGGTTTATTGTTTGTTATTGGATTTTAGTTTAATGATTTTAGTACTTTGAGGGTGACCATTAATGCTTTGATTGCTGTAGCAGGCTTAAAGTCGTCTAAAATTTAAATTACCTTAAACTTAAAAAGTAATAAACCAAATAAATGCAACGACTAATTCTTTGATTGCTGTAGCACGCTTAAAGTCTTTCGAATTAATGCTTTGATTGCTGTAGCAGGCTTAAAGTCTTTCGAATTACTAATATGGAGTGAAAATAAATAAAGTCAAATAAATACCGCCATACTTGACTGCCAATCAGTTGTTTGATTTACATGTACCAATAAAGTGATTTATTGACCACCTCAAAAACAATTTGACTTAAAACTCCATCCTTCAATTCAAGTTTGCACTTCCAACAGATTTGCTTTTTTCAGTTCTATAAACGTGTAAGCTGCAATTTCAACAATTTGTCTAAACAGTATAGCTTGTAATTTCAACATTTTATTCAAACAGCAAAAGCCTACAAATGTTGTAATGATTTAAATTACAATTTATTCATTGGATATTAGTTAGGGTGGTTAAAAGAAATGATTCTCACATTTTCTATCTTGGTTCAATTATTGTAATTAATATGATATTTTTTTGAGCTCCTCTGTAATGATGGAGTGGATTTGATTCTTCGGAATAGTAAGTGTCAGCATATTTTCTAGAGGATGTAACCCTTTGGTGTTGTCATATTTTCGAGTGGATGTAACCCTTTGGTGAACCACAATTTATTTATTTTTTAATCCAAATCACAATAATATATAAGATAATCTGTTTCAATGTTGGAGATGAGGTTATTTATAAATTGTAGTTTAATAAATATTGTTAAAACTTATGAATTTGGTTGTTATGTTAAAGTTCATATTCAATGAGTTAGGTATAGCTATTTTGATTTCTTTACTATTGATGTTGATATTGGGATTTCTTTACTATTGATGTTGATATAGTGTGTTTAGTTTCAAGCTTCTCAATAATATTTGCTTCTAAAATACTTGATTTTGATGGTTTAAATAATTGATTATTGACTTTATGTTAAAACTTGAAAATTTGAATATTGAATATTGAATATTGACTTGAAAATTTGAATATTGACTTTAGTTCATGCCTTAGCCAATTTCGAGGGTGAAAGATTCCCATCCTAGTTGGTGTTTGGAGAGGCCACTCATGTATTTCAAGGAGATTCAATGGATTCATAATTCACAAGTGCAAGCTACATCAACTCGTGGACATATCAAGTTCAGCTTGTTCTTCCTTTCATCTCAAGTTTTCTCACCATATTTAAGCTCTATGGAGTGAGGCACACTTGGTGAGGTATTTATCTCTTTGAGGGAGATTCTATTGCTCCAGTATTTTGTATTCTGATGTAAATTCTCTTCTCTTTAAGTTCAGAAATCTCTCAGGTGGAAATTCCAAGAAATATCATGTATTATTTCTCAATAATGAAGAAACGGTGCCATTTCCCCACTACCTTGTTGTAAACTCTTGTAATATTGATGGATTCGAATGGATGTATAAATTATTGATTATTTATGAATGAATGGACTCTAATTAAAGTATATTATGTGTTTCATGTTCAGTAAATTATAATTTTTGTCCATTGGGTCGAATTTTTATGGCAATTGGAGCAAACTACACCTCATTTCCCCAAGGGTCCAAAACTAGTTTTTTATATATGATTGAAAGAAGTGATAAAAGCCATGGGGGGTCGATTGGTTATGAATATGAGTCTCTGATAATGTATGCTACACATCCCCTGCTTCAATTTAATAAATCTAGTGGGTTTATGCACATTTAGGAATCCATTTCTACCACTTACCCCGGGGGGAGGGGGGTGTTTGAGCCCAAAATTGCCAGTAAAATCATCTATCTTGTTCAGAATTTAGTACAGACTTGCAGAAGTGATTGGAGGGCCATAATACATCCCTGAAAATAATAATTAAGTTATTACATCATTAATACACCTTCTCTGAATATTTGGGAGCAATAGCGTTGATTTGGAGACCAAGACACTAAAACTAGTCAAGAGGCAAAATTGTGAAAAAATTGGAAAATTGGGAATTTTGGTAAAAATTTAAAAAAAGGGACATTACAAGTGGTATCAAAGCATGATCTTGGCACTTGATGGTGTTAAAAAGGAGTCAAATCAATAAACCACCACCCTTATAATTTGAATTGGAAGGTGCTCGGCTTGTAAAAGAAGAACTAGAAGAAAAAAATGTACTTTTGACTAAAGCTATGGCTCACGAGGGAGAAGACTACACTAAGGAGAAAATGGATTATTTGAAACTTATAAAACCCATGTTTGAAGAAATATCCAATGACATGACCCAACATATGGTAGACATGACCCAACAGATAGCAAAAGGATTCGAATTGATGGCTAGTCAAATGGGAAGCAAAGGGATAATAGGAGATAGTGGTAGTTCACAATCAGTAGAAAAGAAGACAATGGGTGAGCACATTTTCTCACGAACAGGACCTCATAATAGACCCCATGAATTTCAAAGCACACCAAGTTTTACTGCACCTAAATTTCTTATTCCCAAAGAAGAGACTAACATTCAATTTGAAATTGATATAATAACAAAAGAATGGGCTAAATTGGATGAAGAGTGTAGGAGAAGTATAACATTTGAGCAATACTTCACCATGGAAAACAAACTAAAAAATAAGGAGGACAATAAGTCTCTACACCAAAACAAAGAATTGAATTGTGCCATAGGTAAATTGCCACT
The DNA here is from genome assembly GCA_001517045.1 of Pseudotsuga menziesii. Taxonomy (NCBI): domain Eukaryota; kingdom Viridiplantae; phylum Streptophyta; class Pinopsida; order Pinales; family Pinaceae; genus Pseudotsuga; species Pseudotsuga menziesii. The sequence goes on along the minus strand of LPNX010682762.1, from coordinate 27,132 downwards.
TCCTACTTTTGATGGTTCATCTCAAAGTTCTGCTAACACTTGGGTGCAAAAATTGGATGTGTATATTCAGTTGAATCCAATGGTGGAAGAAGATGCTTTAAAAATGGCTATTTTGGACTTGGATGGAGATGCCAATGAAAGGTGGTTCCATGGCCTGAAAACCTTGGGTCATGATCAGGTTAAAACATACGGGGAATTTGTTGACAGGGTGTTAGAAAGGTTTTAGCAAAAATATCCAGAATTGTCTTCAAAGAACTAGCACAATTCAAGCAGGTAGGGACTCCTATTGAGTATATGTTGGAATTCCAAATATTATTAGTTAAGGTGGCTAATGTATATATGGGAAGGTTAGTACTTTTTTTCACTGAAGGTTTTGCAAAGCCCTTAAGAGTTTTGGTCAAAGACCACAAGCCTACTAGCTTAAATGATGCAATGAACTTGACTAGAGATCTTCAAAATGTGCTTCCTAGAACAAGATTTCCTCCCATGCCTAAGTTTAGATTTGAAAGAAAGCCTTGGAAAAAGGATGCACCTGATAAGAATTTTTGGCAAAGAGATACATCTGAAAATAATAAGAAAGAAGGACAAAACATGGATGAACTTCGAAGGAAAAAATAGTGCTTCACATGCTTCCAACCATGTACACTGGGGCATAAATGTGCTAAAGGAAAAGCTCAATACATAGAATTATTTTCTGATAATGATAAGTATGAAGGGGGTATGGATGAAGAAGGGCACATTTCAAATCAAGAGGAGGCATATGGGAAGCAGCTGAAGAAGAAAAACAAGAAGAAAATCATCCTTCACCGGACAAAGCAAGAATGATAGTACTTTCAGCAGTTCCTCACTATCACACTATTCGATGCAAGGGTGTGGTATTGGGACAAAGAGCTTCATTTTTGGTAGATGGAGGAGCTACACATAATTTCATTAATGTAGAGATTGTTGAGAAAATAAAGATACCAAGTGAACCATTCGGTGGCTTCATAGTTGTCATTCCAGGTCACAACACAATGCAATGCAACACATGGGTTCCAAAGCTGCAAGTCACCATAGATAACTATACTTTTGTTAATATTTTTTATGTGGTTGATGTTGTTGATACTGATGTAGTCTTGGGAGTACAATGGATGTATTCTATAGAAGAGAATTCAATAAATTATCAAATTCTTGAGATGAAATTTCAAGAGTCAATAGGTATACTAAGGGTTGTGAGAGAGAAGCACACTTACCCAAAACAGGTAGTAAATTGCAATAATATGAGATCTATATAGAGGAATGGTGATATAGAATGGGATGTTGAATATTATATCACCTCTCCCAATCCAAAAAATAGAGTTTTTAAACACCCAAAAGAGATAGAGACACTTTTGTACAAATATGAAAAAATTTCAGAGATCTTCCACATGGTGGACCACCTGATAGGGGGGTTGAGCATAACATTTTTTTGGAGGAGGGTACTTCACCCATTCAGATACCACCTTATAGACATCCCAAGAAGTTCAAATATGATATTGAGAAGGCCATTCAAGAACTCTTAGATTTGGGACTCATTATACATAGGTCTAGCCCTTATGCTTCTTCAGTAGTGTTGGTAAAGAAAAAAGATGGAACTTTGAGGATGTGTATAGACTTTAGAGATTTGAACAAGAAGATCATCAAGAATATATATCCTATTCCTAGGATTTATGAACGATGAGCTATTTGGAGCTAATTAATTTTCCAAAATTGACCTTAGATCTGGTTATCATCAAATTCAGATGAAGGAGGAAGATGTGCAAAAGACTACTTTTCGATGTCATTATGGTCACTTTGAGTTTCTTGTTATTCCATTTGGGTTGACTAATGCTCCAGCTACATTTCAAGCATGTATGAATATAATATTTTGCAAGAATCTTAGAAGGTTTATTTTAGTCTTCTTTGATGATATTCTCATTTATAGTAAAACCGGGGAAGAGCACTTGCAACACCTAAATATTGTGTTGAAAACTTTGCAAGAACAGTCTTTGTATGGTAAGATGTCTAAATGTGAATTTGGGATGAAAGAACTATTCTATCGTGGGAACATTATTGGGAAATATGGAGTGAAAGTGCACATGGAAAATATCAAGGCTATCTTAGATCGGCCATCACTGTAAAACATCATAGAATTAAGAGGCTTCATTGGAATATGTACATACTACATGAAGTTTGTGAAAGGGTTCTCCAAGTTGACTTCTCCACTCACTGATTTGACTAAGAAGGATTGCATATATGTGGTAGTGGATAGATTGAATAAGTTTTCTTATTTATTTTCTGTTACATCCTCTTTTAGTGCTACACAAGTGGTTGACCTTTTTTTCAAAGAGATCCTCATATTGCATGGGCTCCCCAAGAGCATTGTGAGTGATAGAGATGGTAGATTCATGAGTGATTTTTGGCAAGAACTTTTCATATTGGTGGGAAATCAGTTGACTCCAAGTATAAGCTACCATCCCCAAACTGATGTAAAAACAGAGAGGGAGAATAAATGGTTGGAAGGGTACCTCCGAAATTATGTGGGAGAACATCAAAAATCTTGGACAAAATGGCTACACTTGGGTGAGTTTTGCTACAACACCACCTTTCACATGTCAATAGGGATGTCTCCTTTCAGAGAATTATATGGTTATGATGCACTTAAATTTTCTAATATGATATTTGGTGATAGTAGAGCTCCAAATGCTAAATATTGGGTGGAAGAAAGCCAATAAATTTTAAAGATTTTAAAAGACAATTTGCAAGTTGCCCAAAATAAAGAAATAAACAATATGCGGATAAACATAGAGAGGAAAGGACCTTTCAGGTTGATGATTTAGTGTATTTGAGGTTTCATCCATACAAACAAACATCTCTCAAAAGGAATGGGGCAGAAAAGCTAAAGCCAAGATACTATGGGTCCTACAAGGTAATCCAGAAGATTGGAGAAGTAGCATATGAGTTGGAACTTCTGGAAGGGAGTAAATTTCATAATGTATCATGTTTCTTGTCTCAAGAAAGATATTGGTTAGAAAATTGTCATTTTAGATACACTCCCTCCTTTGGATGATGAAGGACAACTCACACTTATTCCAGAAAAGGTTTTGAAGACAAGGGAGAGAAGATTGAGGAGCAGAACAATAAAAAAATACTTGGTGCAATGGAAGGATATACCAAGTGAAGATGGCACATGGGTAGAGGAGAATATTTTTCAGCATCCAAATATTAAATTGCTTTAGGACAAGCAATATTTTGTGGGGAGGAATGTAATTTCCCCATTCAAATAATTGCATAGCAGGAAAATTCCATCAATCCTACTAGTTCCCCAGGTTGGGTGGAAACATTGAAACATTAATAAGGGAGGTAATGAATGGTTTTTAGACATTAGAAGGAATAAATATTTATTTAATGGAGTTAATTAAATTAATGCAAGTGAAAAATCAAATGGCTATGGAGAATGGAGACACATGGAGACTATGGGGCCCACTCAAGCTAGAATTCCTATGTTAAATGGCATCCTCCTCTTGCAATCTCGAATCTATGGGAAGCCTAATGTTTTTGGATGGATTATAAGGTTAATATACTTGCAGATATACTTAATAGGTAGAATTTGGAATGAATTGTAACTTACATGGGGAGAGGAAGATCCAAATGGGAGTTTCATGGACACTTGGCTAGATTCCCCTTACAGTTATGGCATCTATGACACCAATGATGGAGATTCTATGACAGTTATGACACAAGTCAGATCTGAAGGCTGAAATATGACATATCTGACATCCTAGGCCTGAATAGATCATCATAGAGGGCGCTCATGGGAGTTGGAGAAGGCCAATATGCTCCTACTTGAATTTGGGAGAAGAGGGAAGGTGAAGAGATATGCCACATGGCATAGCCTAAGTAGCCACACCAATTTGACTTGGATTTGGTTTATGGATGGATTTGGAACCTTAGAAGACCAATAATGTTTATAAAATGCAGGTATGAACCATGAGAAGGCCCTTTTTACCATTTGTGAAAATTGTTATTGTGAAGAGACAGAGCTAGTGGATGACTAGTTCATGCCTTAGCCAAATTCGAGGGTGAAAGATTTCCATCCTAGTTGGTGTTTGGAGAGGCCACTCAAGTATGTCAAGGATATTAAATGGATTCATACGTTATAGATGCAAGATACAACAGCTTGTGGACATATCAAGTTCAACTTGTTCTTCCTTTCATCTCAACTTTTATCACCATATTTCAGCTCTATGGAGTGAGGCGCACTTGGTGAGCTATTAATATCTTTGAGGGAGCTGCTCTTGCCCCATTATTTTGTATTCTGATGTAAATTATCTGATATTTAAGTTCATAAAACTCTCAAGTCTAAAGGCCAAGAAATCTCACGCATTATTTCTCAATAATGAAGAAACAGTGCCATTTCCCCACTACCTTGTTGTAAACTCTTGTAATCTTGATGGATTCGAATGGATGTATAAAATATTGATAATTTATAAATGAATGGATTGTAATTAAAGTATATTATGGGTTTCATGTTCAGTAACTAAAACTTTGTGGCCATTGGGTCGAATTTCATATCAATTGGAGCAAACTACACCTCATTTCCCTAAGGGTCCAAAAATAGTTTTTTTATATCTGATTGAAAGAAGTGATAAAAGCCATGGGAGGTGTCAATTGATTATGCATATGAGTCTTTGATAATTTATTCTACACATACCCTACTTCAATTTAAGAATTCAAGTGGGTTTCTCCACATTTGGGAAGCCATTTCTACCACTTACCCTAGGGGCGATTTGAGCCCAAAATTGCCAGTAAAATCATCTAACTTGTTCAGAATTTAGTACAGACTTGCAGAAGTGATTGGAGGGATAGACTACATCCCTAAAAATAATAATTAAGTTATTATATCATTTATACATCTTCTATGAAAATTTGGGAGCAATTCGGTTGATTTGGAGACCAAGACACTAAAACTAGTCAAGAGCCAAAATTGTGAAAAAATTGGAAAATTGGGAATTTTGGTAAAAATTAAAAAAAGGGGACATTACAATGGACATATCGGTGAACAACTCGGAACCTGTGGCCAAAAATGAAGGAGTGATGGCGCTGTCAAAGGAAGTATCCACAATGGGGATAACGTTGGCTGGTGCAATTGGCCCCTGCGAATTGTGGTAAGTTAGTTGATCCACCTTCACAATTTTCCTGTCATGAAGGGATATCATAAGGAAAAACATAGTGAATGCCATGGATCTCATGGTGTACATGTAACTCCATCCCAAGAGAAGGTTATAATCCAAATGTGCATTGACAACCTCTATGTCAATCAACACCGTTTTACCAGCTAATGATATGGGGACATGTGGAAGGATGCCTTGCGCTTTTGTGGGGTGGCCATCATAAGCGTGCAATGTGGTGGTTGGAGAATGGGGGAACCGATTTTTTTCCAAACCAACATTGGCATGACATAAGTCGATTCCCCCTCGTCGATAATATGTCGATGCATGACCAAATTCTGTATTGATACCAGAATCTGGAAGGCGATAGTTGATAGCATCCTGGGCTCTCCATTGTCCAAATCGAAGGTAATCAATTTGGAATCAGAGGGATCTACGGCACTGAGTGCGCCTAACAATTATTTCCGATGAGGTGGGAATTTTTTCAGCACTTATAAAGCAGACATGGTCATAGGTGATTGGTCCAACTCATTAACGGTGTTGTAGTTCACTACAGCTCTAGCCGTGGCATTGTTTGCAATCTACCGCATGGGGAGTCGTTGTCCTCGAGCTATCCCGTCAGGTGGGAAAGAGGGTAACTAAAGAGGGATGTTGTTTTGTGTTAAACGTGGATGATGTTGATGGGTCAACAGTTTTAGCAGTGGATCCATACTGTTTTCTCCTGGTATGAAACTTGACCTCTTCTGTCATCATGGCTAGAAAGTGATGAACCCCTATCTCTGTAGGCAGGGCCGCAGTAGTGGCTGAAAGGGAATATGGGGGAATGGGTGTGGTTTCTACCAACCCTTGGAGTGGTAACGGGTTCTAGAGCACCATGGGTTGAGGGCCTAGCAGTGTTGGGTTGGGTTGAGCTAGGACTGCCGCATTGGTACTGTGCTGAGCTTCGTTCTAAAGAACCTGCTTGGAGAGGCCCATGAAGGAACACTCATGCGTATAGTGCCCATAGATGTCACATAACTTGCATGGATGATTTGTTTGTAATGGAGCTTTTCGTCTAGGTGGGTTGCGTTGTTGGGGATTTTGAGCTGGTCGGTTTGCTCCGGTGTTGTTGGGAGGATTTGGATGTTGGCCGCCTCCTTGCAGTTGGTTGTTACCCCAATTCCTAACTCAATTATTTCTACCTTTCCCTTGTTGATTATTGGGGGCTCATTGGTTAGGACGATTTTGCTGAGCAAAAACCTGTCCCAAGGGTGTTGACGGAGTTGGGGCAGGGGCTGGAGTGGCTTACATTCAGTTCTGTTCCTCTACATTTAGTTAGAGCTAGGTTTGCATGGCTGCATGTAGAAGAGGTGCATTCCTCACCTACCACAGTCAGTTATCCTTATTTAACACTGAATTAGACACTTGATTTGTGTTTTAGAACTCCGATGAACTTTGATAATGGTTTAGACAAGGTCAGTTAACTATTGAGTCCTCCGATATTGATTTAGACATGGTCTTAGTTACCTACAGTCAAGTAGAGTCTAATTAATTCAAATTTAATCATGTGGATTTGAATTGCATGTGGCTATTTAGCCATTGTATTACATTGTATTTAACCATCTAATTACTTTTTGATTAATGAAAGCATTCACAGTTGCAAGCCATTTTAGCACAGTTTCATTCTTCAATTGCTAAGTAAATTGTGTGATATATCTTGTGAGTTGTGTTTTTTTCCACAGGTGTATGTGCTCAATTTAATATGGTATTAGAGCCTCAGCAGACAAGGAACTTCTCCTCCTCATATCTCCTATTGGATCATTTTTGAGCAAAATTGCTCCTTCCAGCTTTGCACCAGAAGCAGATGGTTTACCACTTAATACCCCAAGTTAAGGAATTTTTGATCAAGCTTGCTTGATAAACTATGCTGGGTGTGATGAAAACCTAAAATGTGCAGGTTGTCTGACATTATGGTGACTTTTTGTGTTTTTGCAGGTACAACTTTGAAATGAATTCATCAGTTCCTCTTCTCACCCGATCCACAAACTATTTAGAATGGAAGGTGAAGATGATTGATTTTTGAATAGACAAGATATCTATTGGGTGTTGAATGGACTCGATAGAGACTATTTTGAGAGTGAGAATGATTGGATGAATAAATGTGATGTAGCTTTTGTAATAATGGCACTGGCTCTTTCTCCTAGCTTGCGCTACTTCAGTAGATCTATTAAATTCCCAAAGGATCTTTAGACAACATTGGACAGAACCTTTGAAATGATTGATGAGGATCATAATAGTAATTTGGAGAGCACATCCATCACCATAAGAATTCTTGATCCAAAATTCTCGGCCTCCACTCTCTCTGATGAATTTGTTCAAGATGAAGAAGAAACAAAAGCTTCTACACAGTCAATTCGAATTGAAGACAGTCTCCTTGTAGTGACTTCTTCTCCTGATGCTTCGAAAGTTTATGAGATCTTTGATATCTCATCTCCTCATACGGATGATATAGAAGAAGACATTTGAATCTGTGATATTGAACAAGAATACTGCTGCACTTCCATGCAAACACTCTCCAGTGTTTTTCTTTTGAATTCTATGCAAAATTTGCCAGTAATTGCTTCCGAAAGTGAAGAGAAATTTGATTTTTCTCCCTCTAATGTTTCTGCTGGTGTGAAAATATGTAATAATTTCGATATTTTTGGAAAAATATCATATTACTAGAGTGATCCATTCGCTCCCCATGATCTAGGCTCTTCCAGCAAATTCCTGTAGGATTGCATGCTCCAAAATTCAGAATTTTGAAGAAGAAGAAAACTTTGCATCTACCGTCTCAGTGGACCATACTTTTGGATCTGATATGAAACTTATTGGATCTGATATGATATTATTTGGATCTAATATGATATTTCTTGGTTCAATATTTCAGGTTCATAATCTTTCAGTACTGCTTGTAGTTGTTCTCATTAATTTTGTGAAGAAACAAGTACCGCAAGTCTCCTTCAAAACTGCTGCTGGGGATTTGATTTCATTTCACATTTTTGTGTCTTATATGAAACCATTTATATCTGATTTAATTTATGATGTGACATTATTTGGCTCAAATTTTAAAATCAAAGAGCTTTCCATCATGCTTGTAGCTTCTCTCACCAATTTCGGTTTGAAAAATCAAGTACTGCAATTCTTCCTCAAAATGGCTACTAGGGATTTGGTGTTAGTTTCCTCTTATGAGGTTGATGATATTTTATTATGTGATTCATAAGCTATTTATAAAGCTATATCAGATTACAGAGCTCAAGCATTCACTGTCCATAGTCCTAGGGATTCTCTACTTTTGGTCACATGCTCATCTCCTCACATAACTGGTAAAGAGGAAGATTTTCTGCATCCTCCTCGACACTTGATCCTAACACTTGGGGATTTTTTTACCACTCATGGTTTGTTGTTCATGGCTGAAACATATAATTTTCTTGAGTGTTCCTCACATGGTTTGAATCCTCAAGAACCTTTTCTCACTTATTAGTTGATTTTGGTTGCTCTACATGGGTCCAGTCTTCATCTTGCAGCTGTCTATATTTCTGATTTAGTTGAGCATATCACTCTTCTTCCAAAAAGTAAGATTACTCCAGACATAATGATGGAGAGGTTCACATGCTAGGCCCCAGGATACCTATGCACAGAAGAACCAGATTGATCCTGATTCTATGTGCTTAATTAGAGGGGGGGATTTTTTCCCATGTGGTTTTTTCCCCAACTCCTTGTTTTGAGCAGTTACTTTACTTTACTTGATGTAATGGGTGATGTATGGTCTTAGTTACTAGGGCCCATAGATTGTCCAAGTTAGCATTCAGGGGGGTGTTAGGATTATTAATCCTCCCTTGTCTGATTTGATCATATGTCTAAATTAGGAGTCATGTCTAAATCGGGAGTCCATCCAGTCTATTTTTAGTCACTAGCACCATTGGGTCCACTTGGCCTAATTGGGGCACATGTTCCAGTTACCAAAGTGTGTGGAACACTAATTGAGGCCTACTACCACTGATTGCACTTGCATGCATCAGTTTAGGAGCCTCCTAGATTAATCCCTATAATTTAGGAGCCACTGGGATTGTTGATACCAACCTTCATCAGTTGATTTTAGTTAGTGACTAGTCAAGCTAAGTTAGGAGTCAGTTACATTTAGTTATAGTCCTCTACATTCAGTTAGATCTAGGTTTGCATGGCTGCATGCATGAGAGGCACATTCCTTACCTACCACAGTCAATTATCCTTAGTTAACATTGATTTAGACACTTGAGTTGTGTTTTAGAACTCTGATGAACTCCAATAATGGTTTAGGCAAGGTTATTTAACTATTGAGTCCTCCGATAATGATTTAGACAAGGTGTTAGTTACCTACAGTCAAGTAGAGTCTAATCAATTCGAATTTCCTCATGTGGATTCAAATTGCATTTGGCTATTTAGCCATTGTATTACATTGTAATTAAACATCTAATCAATTTTTTATTAATGAAATCATTCACAGTTGCAAGCCATTTCTTCACTATTTCATTCTTCAATTGCTGAGTAAATTGTGTGATATATCTTGTGAGTTGTGTGTTTGTCCACGAATCCATGTGCTCAATTTAATACTATTTATCTCTTTGGGGAAGCTTATAATTCCCCATTATTTTATGTTATTATGTAAATTATTTTTATTTCAAGTTTAGAATACTCTCATGTCTAAATACTGAAATATTTCATGTAAAAATGTCAATCAATGAAGAAATAGTGTCATTTCTCCACTATATTGTTGTGACCCAATGTAATGTTGATGGATTCGAATGGATAAGTCAAATAGTGATTGTTTATGGATGAATGGAATTTTATTTAAGCATTTAAAATTTCAGAAGACTCTCAGGTCTAAATACCCAAAATATTTCATGTGTAAATGTTAAACATTGAAGAAACAATGGCATTTCCCCACTACCTTGTTGTGAATCAATATAATGTTGATAGATTCGAATGGATAAGTAAAATAATGATGGTTTATGGATGAATGGACTGTTATTGATGGATTATATGAGTTTAATGTTCATTAAATAATAATTTGGAGTTATTTTTCTGAGTTTCATAGCATTTGGAGAAGTTTGCCAATCATTTCCCCCGAGGTTGAAACTAGTCTTTTTGCATCTGATTTAAGGGAGTTATACTAGACATTAAAAGTTGAATGGTGATTCATATGAGTTCATATTTATGTAATTTATATGGCCCCTTATTCCATTCATAAATTCAAGTTGTCTTGAGTGCATTTGGGAATCCATTTTCAGTATTCATTGTGGGGGGATTAGAACCCTAAATTACTAGTCAAAACTCCTACCTCAACTAGAATATTAAACAAGTTTGAAGAATCCTTTACATGGTAAAAATTATTCCCTGAACATAATATCCAAACCTTAATACCATTCATATACTTTGTGTGAATATTTGGGAGCATTTGGACCAATTTGGAGACCTAGACATCAAAACTAGTCAAAGGTCGAAATAGGGGAAAAACTGAAAAATTGGTCATTTTAATAAAATTCTTAAAAAGGGACATTATAGTTGGTGAAAATTTTGCTTAAAACTAGAAGAACCAAATTGAAGTACTCTCAAATAAATCTTATGATAAAATATTATGCCTGAGCATAAGCTCTTTCTAGGATTATGAATTCATGGACTATCTTGATTACATTTCTCTTACAAATTCATGAAGAATCTTGATCTCTTTCCTCTTACTAGAAATCATGTCCATGAAATAATATTTTACATATAATACGTGGGATGATTATATAATCTTCTTCCTACCCTTGGAGTAATAAATTTTATATCAATAATTACTCAAAACTAGGATGAGATGGAGAACAATCCCACTTGGATTATTATGTAGGCAATATTATAGCATATGGGTTTATATTGAAGGATTTAATAATATAAAAAATGGAAACAATATGTTGCTTGGTATATAAAGGTCAAGGGGTATTTTTAATATATTAAAAACATATTGATATTAGGGGATTTTAAAATTATGCAATGTGCATCTAGCGGGTTGAATAGTTTTTAGGGGGTTTGGATCTAGGTACTATATGATTGAAGTTTGGGTGAATCTAATTGTGTGAGAACTTATATAATTAGTGTATAACTCAATATCATTTGTGTGTGAGATGGAATGTATCCAATTTTATTTGGAGTCAAAGTGGTGTTTGAATAACTTCCTGAACTAGTTTATGTTTGGTGGATGGCTTCGGTGAAAGTAGGGCTAAGGGAATGTCCCTCAAATGAAATGGTAAAGAATTGAAAGGATATTCCACTAATAATTTGCTATGGAATTTGGATGGAAAGAAACCACTGTATATTTGAACAAAAAAATATTCCAATGGTTTAATGTGCAACACAAGGTTTAAGTATTTTTTGTTTTTTAATTATGTGGGAATGAAAAAGAGAGGATAATGGTGTTATAAAAATTATTTTTCCAATAGTTTAATGTGCATCACAAGGTTTAAGTATTCTATGTTTACTCTCAAATTAGCTGTTGTTATATTTTTATCATTTAAGCAATATGATCTTAGGATCTTATCTAAGAGAATAACATGCACAACAATAAACACAAGAGACAAGGGACACAATGAATTTTCCTCGGGGAAACCATAAAGGAGAAAACCTGGAAACTTCCTTAGAGATAGAATGAGCACCAATGGCAGTAGTAAAACCCAAAGACAGAAAAGATGAACTCCAACAGTTGCTCTCTCTCTCTCACTTGAGAGAGCTTCTCCTCTCTCACTCATGCACCCCAGTGAGTGAGTGTGTGTGTGATGTGTAGAAATGAGGAGAGCCTCACTTCTATTTATATTCTTCCATTCACTTTATGTCCACTCCAAGAAGTCATCCTCACTTAACAATTACTTACCAGGGCCGACTTCTCTAGGAGAGTCTAATAACCCTAGTTCCCCACAACTATGGGGACTTTTCCCTCCGATCAACAAGGAGGGTTGAACTTGAATCAATTGTGGGGACTATTGCCCAATGTACAATGGAGGGTTAATCTCAATGGATTTACATGTCTTGTTTACATTATTGAATCTCTCGATCGAAACATCGGGGTATGACATGACTCACTTACATTATAGATACTTCCCAAAATAAACATCAGGGTACAATACATAAGATATACAAGTGAATACGTTACGAAGTTACAAATATGTTAACACTTCCTCTTAACTATTAAGGTATTCTCTCGACACAATTTACTAGCACAAGTATTCTTCTCTATATCATCTGGATCATCATCAAATCATCTTCAATTCATCTTAATTGTTAAGTTATCTTCATCGATTTTGGATCATCACTGGATCTAGAGCATCACTGGATCATCATCGCTGCTTCCACTATCTTAATCAAATGGTGCTATCTCTTCATTCTTCTCGTCACAGGAAGTTCTACAGAGCCATCCCTTTTTCCTGCTAGTCATAGCTCTAGCCTTCAGGTAGGTCTTCATCTTCTTCAGCACTTATATATGACCATGAGAGCAACACATCCAAGAACCATGTCAGAATGCCCTGCCCAGAACTTACATCTTTTGTTCTCAAAGAATGGCTCTTAGCTCTAGGCTGAGTGTCAGTCCCAGACTAAAAAAAATTCTTGGTAACTGACCAGGTGCCACTACTACATTTCGAACAAAAATATGACGACAGTATTGTCGGATTTTCGACACTTCCCTATCGCATGTACGACACTATGATTTTTTTTAAGCGTCGGTGGCTAAGCGTCAGTTATTCGACATCTTTCCAATCCGTCGCTTAAGCGACACCTCAGTTTACCACCGGTTAAATGTAAAGCGTCGGTTAAGCGACAGAATTTCTTCGATGGTAATGAAATTTTTTTAAGAAAATAACCTTCATTCCATCGGTGAAGCGACAGAATGGCCGTCGGATAAGTCACGGTAGTCAATTTTTTAAAAAAAAAATAACCTTCATTCCATTGGTTCAGCGACGGCTATAAACAGTAATCGTCGGTAAAGCGGTAGTTGTAGCCGTCGCTTAAGCGACGGTAGTGTCTTTTAAAAAAAAAAATATCTTCATGCCGTCGGTTAAGAGACGGCTATAAACTCTAATCGTCAGTAAAGCGGCAGTTGTAGCCGTCGCTTAAGCGACGGTAGTGTCTTTTAAAAAAAAAGAATATCTTCATGCCGTCGGTTAAGCGACGGTATTGTCTTTTAAAAAAAAAAAATTATTGTGATGATAAAATTACCAAACTTCCTATGATATATGACTAGACTTCCTTTAAAAAACATATATATAGAATTAAACATTATTAACACACGTACATTTTGAAATACTATAAGGCACACATTTAGTCAAAACAATACCACTGTCATACTTAATAATGCTGGAAATTTGACTTCTACAAATGTTGAGAAAAAGAGCAAGCAGGTAAAACCATCAAATTTATAACTTATGACTAACCTCGAGCTGCTCTAAGCTCACATAATCTCCATTTTCAAGTTTCTTCCTTATGGTACCAAAGTCCATGGGATTTTGAATAACATCAAAATAGTCTGGGAGCTGATAGCACAGGAAATAACACATTTTTTATCAAATCGCTTTATAGGAAAAAAACAATAATCAAATTATTTGTTCATGGAAAGTAGAGTGATATGGAAAAACATGGAATACCTCCTCTGGATCCACTGGTTTAGAAAATACTCCATATGTGTTCTTTCTGTTGGCAAAGTCACATACAATCTAAAAATCATTTTTAAGCATGGAAAAATTTTAAGAATGCTTCATGAACAAACAAACAAGGAAACAAATAAACTGCCCACATCTTCATTGTGGATAAGCAGAAAATAATACAAACTTTACTCACTTTTTAAACTTATCAACAGCAGCAAAGAGCACTTTCTTATCTGGCATAGGCAGTATTGACTGCAGATCTGACGGTGTACCTATTGG
>LPNX010682752.1:197076-235809 GCA_001517045.1 Pseudotsuga menziesii | reverse complement strand
GGCTTAAAAATGAGTAAAAGGGCTTAAAAACCCCAAAAAGGAGCCTAAATAACTCTCCTAGGGGCTAAAGCCTCCAAAAAGGGGCTAAAACCCCTCAAAAGAGCCTAAAACCTTAAAAGGAGCTAAAGTTAGGGCGAAAGGGGCTAAAAGCCCAAAAAAGGGGCTAAAGGCCTGACCAAGGGCTTAAAACCCTAAATGTCCCCAAAAAATGTTAGTTTTTCAACATTAAGCTAGCATTATATTAGGATCTTTACTGAGAGAATAACAAGTACAACAATCAAACACAAGCACATCAAAAGAGACAAGAGACACAAAGATTTTTTCTCGGGGAAACCATAAAGGAGAAAACCCCGCAACTTCCTCAGAGATAGAATCAGCACAAAACAATAAAAGCCTCAAAGCAGTAGTCTTCTTCTTCTGTCTAGTCCCAGTATTTCCTTCCTCACTAATGCACCACACTTGAGTGAGAGTGAATGATGTGTATGTTAAATAGAGAGTCTCACTCTATATTTATATTCTTTTTTTCACTTGAAGTGCACTCAATCATGTCGGCCCAACTTAACAATTACTTACTCGAGCCTACACCTTAATTAGTGTATAATAACTCAAGTGCCCTGAAACTGTGGGGACTTCAACAATGACTTGACATGACTTGTTTACATTATTAATCCTCTTGATCGGAACCTCGGGGCATGACAACATGACTCAAATACATAATAGAAACATCCTGGAATAAACATCGGGTTACAATACATAGAATAATACATTCCGAAGTTACATATACATCAACATTCCCTCTTAACTAGGAAGGTATTCTTTCGACACAATTTTCAGCACTGGCCTTCTTCTCTGTATCAGCTGGATCATCTCGTATTCAAGTCATCTTCATCTTCAAGTCATCATCAGCTTCAAGTCATCATCGGATCTGGATCATCTCTCGATCTAGATCATCATGGAACATCATCACTGGATCTGGATCATCTCTCGATCTGGATCATCATCACTGGACTGGATCTGGATCATCATCACTAGACATGATCTGGATCATCACTTGATCTGGATCATCACTACTGCTATCTCATGATTCTTCTTGTCACGGGAAGTTCTACAGAGCCAGCCCTTTTTCATGCTGGTTGTAGGCCTACCCATCATGTAGGTCTTCGCCCAGCACTTACATCTGAACTACTCGTCAGAAAGGCATGCCCAGCACTCACATCTGATCATATAAGAACCAATCCTATAATCACATCAGAAAGGCCCAGCACTCACATTCACCAGCATGATAGGACATCACATCACTAACATCTGTGAAAAGGATCAGCACTTACATCTGACCTACTCGTCAGAAAGACACAACCATCCAGGGGAACACATCCTACCACACTGATGGAAGACTCCCATCCAAGTCGGAACACATCCTACTCACAATGATGAAAGACTCCCATCCAGGTCGGAACACATCCTACTCACAGTGATGAGAGATTTTAGCACTTATATATGAGCACGTTGGATCACATCCCTCGGTCACTCCAGAAAGGCTCTGCACTTACATCCATCCAGGTTGGAACACATCCTACTCACAGTGATGGAAGGGCTTGCACTCACATATGATCCTACGAGAACACATCCCAGCAGTCATATCAGAATGGCCCCCAGTCCTCGACTGAGCTAGCTAGTAACTGACTAGGTGCCTCCATTCTACTAGAGAATGGCAGTTGCCCTTACATCCGACCTGCTCATTGGAATGGCCAACACTCACATCTGACATGGAAGGAACTAAATCCTTTAGCCATGAACATAATGGTTTATCCCTTACATTTGATCAAGTGGGAACACATCCCTCTATCACATCAGAATGGCTACTCAGTCCTACACTGAGTGTTCCTGGTAACTGACCAGGTGCCTCCATTCCTAGAATGGCAATTTCCCTTACATCTATCCTACTTGACAGAATGGCCAGCACTCATATATGACATGGAAGGGAGCAACCCTATCACCATGACAGAAAGGCTTAGCCCTTACATCTGACCATGGAAGGAACCAATCCTCTCACCATGTCAGAATGGCTATGGGTCTCATCACTTTCTCTGGGAGGAAGCCTCGATTTGGAGAACACCAAGTCTCTCTCTGAAGTACTCGAACTTTAGCCTAGCCAATGGCTTCGTCAATACATCAGCTATCTGTTCCTTCGTCGTAACATACAGGACCTTCACTGCTCCTCTCTGCACCATATCCTTGATATAGTGATACTTGATCTTGATATGCTTCAACTTGTCATGGAACACTGGATTCTCTGACAACTTCACACAACTCTGGTTGTCACAATGTATACAAGTAGCATCCAACTAGAGATCAAATATATCAGACAGTAGCTTCCATAGCCATACTTCCTCACAACTAGCTGAACAAGCTGCGACATACTCTGCTTCAGCTGTACTCAGTGCCACACAGGATTGCTTCCTGCTAAACCAAGAGATCACACCTGATCCCATACTAAAGCAAAATCCTGAAGTACTGTTCCTATCGATGGCACTACCTGCCCAATCTGAATCAACATAACCCTCCAGGTTAATCTTCTGATTCACATCGTACTTGAGTCCATAATCAACTGTACCCTTCAGGTACCTCAGAATATGCTTTGCAGCTGTCAAGTGAACACTCCTCGGATCTGTCAAGTACTGGCTCAAGGTGTTTACAGCAAAGCAAATGTCTGGTCTCGTGTTCGTCAGGTACATCAATGACCCAATCATCTGATGATACATAGTAGCATCAACCGACTCTAATGAAGCATCACTCAATAGCTTTAGGTTCGATGCAATAGGTGTGGCCATAGTCTTGCAGTCCATCATCCCAAATCTCTTCAGGATCTCCATTGCATACATCCCTTGTCCAAGGAAGATTCCATCTGTACTCTGCCACACCTCCATACCTATAAAGTAATGCATCATCCCCAATTTCTTCATCTCGTACTCAGTAGCAAGCTTTCTCTTCGTATCAGCAATCAACCCATCTGTGCCTGTCACAAATAGATCATCTACATATAGTAGGAGCATCACTGGGTTTCCATATTCAACCTTGTAGTAAAGGTTGGAATCTTCTTTACTCTTGGTAAAGCCCAAACTAGATAGAAAGCTATCAATCCTACCGTACCAGGTCCTAGGTTCCTGTTTCAAACCATACAGGGCTTTCTTCAGTCTGCATACATGAGACTCTCTGTCATGTGTCTCAAAACCGAGTGGTTGTTCTACATACACTTCCTCTTCTACTACACCATTCAAGAAGACAGTCTTGACATCCATCTGGTGTATCTTCCACTTCATCACTACAGCCAGAGCAAGTACTGATCTGATGGAAGTGTATCTATCTACAGGTGCAAAGGTCTCTTCATAGTCTATTCCCTCTTTCTGAGAGAATCCTCGATCTACAAATCTTTCCTTATACTTTTCAATGCTACCGTCTGTAGCATGCTTGATCTTGTAGATCCATTTGGAAGTGACAACTGACTTCCCTTTTGGTCTTGGGACAACATCCCAAACATCATTCTTCATGATCGATTGATATTCTTCGATCATAGCATCCTTCCATTCTTTCTATTTTTCCGCCTCTTCATAACTGGAAGGTTCTTTATCAATGAAATCACATAGTAAAGCTACATACCCAGAATTTGATCTGGTTCTTTTCCTTTCTCTGTGATTCTCTTCTGGAGCCCCATATCTTTCCACACCTTGAATAAGTTCACGTACCCAAGCAAGTTTCCTCTTATGAGAATTATTCTCCAGAGGTGGATCTACAGGTCTTTGTGGTTCCTCGAACTCTCAATCTTCTTCTTGAGCTTCTTTGTCCATGATTGTATCATGAATTCTGGGTACTTCTGCTTTCACTTCTTCAGGTTCTTCAGTAGGTCTCTTTCTGGATTTGTTGTAAGCTGTGCCTTCATCAAATGTCACATCCCTGCTGATGTCAATCTTCTTGTATCCTGGAAAGTAGATTCTGTAAGCCTTCAAGCTTTAGAGTATCCCATAAATATGCCCTTCTTTCTTGAAGGATCTAATTTTGTTCTCTTCTCTTTTGGAATGTGTATGTACACGGGACAGCCGAATATTCTGAGATGGCTGACTTTTGGTTTCTTTCTAAAGAAGACTTCTTCAGGAGTCTTGTTCTCGAGTACTCTATGTGGAGTACGGTTCTGCACATACACCGCTGTTCTGGCAACTTCAGCCCAAAGATGCATAGGTAGATCTTGATCATGAAGCATAGCTCTTGCGGCTTCCATGATAGTTCTTTTCTTCCGTTCCGCAACCCCATTATGTTGTGGATTATAAGGAGTAGATAACTCCCTCTTAATCCCTAATTCTTTGCATAGCTCTTTGAATTCATTCGAAGTGAATTCTCCACCATTATCTGATCGAATGGTCTTTATCTTCTTTTCAGTATGGTTTTCGATCAAGGCTTTGAATTCCTTGAACTTGCTGAATACTTCATCTTTATTCTTCATAAAGTAAATCCATGTCTTTCTAGAAAAATCATCAATAAAAGAAACATAGTATGCATACACGCTAAGTGAGTTTGATGACATAGGACCGCATACATCGGAGTGGATGATTTCTAGAATACTTTTGGCTTTGCTTTCACTGCTTGAAAATGTCTTCTTTGTATTCTTTCCTTTCACACATCCTTTGCAGACCCCATCATGTTTTGCTTGAATTTCTGGAAGACCTTCAACAGCTTTACTTGCAATAGGTAGTGCTCTGTAATGTACATGTGCAAGTCTTCTATGCCAAAGCTCATTTGGCTCTACTGTGTCATGGATCAAGGCTTGTTCTGGATGTCCCTTCAATTTGTACAAGCCTCCTTCTTGTTCTCCAATCACTACTGCATCATCGATAGTCTTTCCTTTTGGCCACATGATGACTTGACCATCTATGAATGCAACCCGCATTCCTTTTGCATCTAATGTTGAAATGGATAGAAGGTTCTTCTTGAGTCCTGGAACAAATAATACTTATTTCATTGTTAGAGACTTACCATATTCTAACTTGTATGAAGATTCCCCACTACCTTTTATTGGATATTGGTAGTCATCTCCTAGTTTCACCTTGTGAGGTGATTCATGTTCTGACAGTCTTACAAAATATTCCTTGAATCCTGTCATATGTTTGGAAGCCCCACTGTCTATAAGCCAATCATCACTACCATGAGTAATGTTACCTGTGAGAGCTGATATCAGAACATATTCATCCTCACTTGAAGAATCTTCACTTTCGTATCTGGATCTATTTCTGGATGGTTCATCATCCTCTGTAGCATGAGCATGATATCTTCTTTTGTTTCTCTTCTTCTTATGAGAGTGGTTCTTTCTCTTAGGACAATATTTAGCAAAGTGTCCCTTTTCATCACATGTATAACATCTAAATCTAGATAGATCCCTTTTATAGTGAGAGCTCTTACCTTTGGAGTTATGAGGTTTTCTTCTTTCCTTCTTGGAGTGAGCTGTGAGGGCTTGGTATTCACTTCCCATATTCTCTTCCCGAGCTTCTATCCGTGCTTCTTCTTGAGAACATTCTTCCCGTAGTCTACTGAATTTTACTAACTTCTTTCTAGAACATATTCCTTGGATAAAATCATCCCATGTCCTCGGAAGGCCATTCAATGTAGTCATCACAATCTCTACATTTTCCACTTCTTCATCAACAGCTTCTAATTGTTCCTTGATCTGAGAAACCCTTATGATGTAGGACTGGATATTTTCTGCATTCTGGATCTTCACATTCTTCAATTGGTTCCTTAGGGTCATCTTCTGATTGATGTTCTTTCCTTCAAACAATTTGGTTAGGGCATCAAACATAGCTTTAGGTGTCTTGAGAGAGGACACCTGTGGGATAAGGTGATCCTTAATAGAATCAGCAATGATCCTCTTTTCCATAACCATATTATTCCTATGCAAGGCCTTAGCCTCATCTTCCTCTGGAACTAGAATCTCCTCATTGATGTAGGAGTCCAACTCATTTTCTTCCAGGACCAGGGAGATCCTATACTTCCAGGCTCAGAAGTTTTTAGCTCCCTCAATATTTTCATCAAGCTTGGTATGATGAGACATCTTTAAATGAGAACCTCAAATGGAAATACAAAAGCTTTTAGATCTTACCAGGTTCAAGATATCGGATCTGGAACTTGAGCTGAAATCCTGCAGAGCTGGTTCAGGAGCAAACTAGGGTTTTGCTTTTCCAGAGTTCTGTCCACCCAAATGCCTTCAAATTTGTTCCTAGCTTCGATTTTGGGGAGGAGATCAATCCATGCCTAGGCTCACTGAAAAATTCCTCTTGTGTAGAAAGCCCTAATTTCTGACCCCAGTGACAGGTCCAAAACTGCAAAACCTCAGAATTGGATTCTGTTTCGATAGAAAGGTGCGCCCTAAGGAGGAGATTAATTCCACCTTACTTTTGCTGAAAATCTATGGAGGAAGATCCACAAACTAGGAAGCCCTAGTTCCCGCAGTTGCACATTGTCTTCTTCTTAGGTTAGCTCTGATACCATGTTAGTTTTTCAACATTAAGCTAGCATTATATTAGGATCTTTACCGAGAGAATAACAAGTACAGAAATCAAACACAAGCACATCAAAAGAGACAAGAGACACAAAGAGTTTTTCTCGGGGAAACCATAAAGGAGAAAACCCTGCAACTTCCTCAGAGATAGAATCAGCACAAAACAGTAAAAGCCTCAAAGCAGTAGTCTTCTTCTTCTGTCTAGTCCCAGTATTTCCTTCCTCACTAATGCACCACACTTGAGAGAGAGTGAATGATGTGTATGTTAAATAGAGAGTCTCACTCTCTATTTATATTCTTCCGTTCACTTGAAGTGCACTCAATCATGTCGTCCCAACTTAACAATTACTTACTCGAGCCTACACCTTAATTAGTGTATAATAACTCAAGTGCCCCGAAACTGTGGGGACTTCAACAATGACTTGACATGACTTGTTTACATTATTAATCCTCCTGATCGGAACATCGAGGCATGACAACATGACTCAAATACATAATAGAAACATCTTGGAATAAACATCGGGTTACAATACATAGAAGAATACATTCCGAAGTTACATATACATCAACAAAAAAGATATAAAAGGAGGGTGGGGGGTCACTCTCAAACAACTCCTCTCTTGCATACTATTATGTTTCCCGTGGATTCCTTGAGACCTCTTTGCCTCTCAAGCCACCCACATCCCCCTCTCTTCCACTCATCTTCCCCATTGAGCCATAGCTCCTCCATTGCTGAGTGAGATAGGGAGGTGCTTCTTCCAGCTAGGGCATGGTGGCCCATTTCACCAAAGAAGAGGTATAATCTAGTGTTGTTTATGTGTTTCATTTGTTACTTTAGTTGTTTTCTGACCATTATTTCTTTGCAAGTTTGATATCTAACATGTTTTGCAGGTTTATTGTAGCTTAATAGTTGTTTGTAGGTAGCCAAGGCAAAGCCCTAACCTTATTTGCATAGGGGCTCATGTCCATTTTCTTTCTATCATTTGTTTTCCTTTCTATTCACTTTCTTTTCTCCATTTTCCACACGCGGGAACCTACCCTTCTATCCTATAGATGGAAGGGAGTCATTCCTTCCCCTATAGCAAGGATAAATCCCTGCTACAGAACTGGCGACCATACCAGGTCAATCCCACAGGATCCCTAGTTTAATTTTTTAAATTTCAAATTTTTTCAGTTGATGCCCTAGTTTTAAAAATTTCTTGTTAAATATAGCTTAGATCCAGTTTATTTTTAGTTTTTATTATTGCTGAAGCCTCTGCAAAGAAAATTTGAGTATGTTTGGCCACATTATAGGTTACTATCAATCGTATTTGACTCAGGATTAGAAAAACCCAAAATCCAGAGCAGGTCGCACTTATCGGGCCTGAAAAGGGGATGAGGTAACTCTTTTAGGCCTCACAGATGCGACTAGGTCGCCCCTTTCCCCACTAAAGGTGCGAATTCACTCAAACAGGAAGACCGCTTCTGTCTGTGAGATCTGTGCGACCCCCTCACCTGTTTTCAAAATTTTTTTGCGACCCTCTCACTGAATTTGAACCAAAATGGGCGGTCTGTCAATCAGTAGGTAATTTTCAGTTTACCAAGGACTGTTAGTGTGGCTCAGTCACTTCTATCTAGCACAGTAGTTACATTTATGTTTCTGTTTTAATTTTCTGCAATTTCATGTTCAAACAAAGTGTAAATTCAAAAAAAAAATTTAATGGCTTAATAAATGTAGCTTAACTAAAATTAATAGTCTTTATTACCCTTCCTCCTCTACCTAATCATCACCTTGTGGGGTATTCAGGGATAATATGAAGGGTACAGCTCGTATAATAATAGGCCCTTCGCTGAATATTGTTCAAAACTGTTAAAAATGGATAACTTGGAAGGTAGAGGGGGTAGATAAGGAGGGCTTCTCACGACGCTAAGAGTCCTCCCTGTTGACCAACCTTGCATCCAGGAGGTGACCTATGGATCTACAGATGGGCTTAGTCCCATTTTATTGAGAGCCCAGCACCTTCTCTCGGTTGAAGAAGGATATAGGTGTAAGGTAGTCACCTAGTTAGGCCATCAACATTCAGGGTAAAAGAAATTGTATCTGTTTACAAATTTTTGTTTATTTACTACTTGTACACACAATGATATGAAATCTATGACATATTCATAAACCACTTGCAGCCACCTGGTAACAAAAAAATAGAAAGACATATACACCATACCACTTAAATCAACCCAACTCAGTTCATGACGCTGAGAGAGCCTTTAAAATTTATCAATTTACACTAAGCTCAAAAAATATGCATTCTTTGAGGACATAAGTCCCTGACTGCCTTAACCATGGGAAGTACTTGGGCTCAACCCAGAAACTCATTGTGAGGAGTACCACAGGAACCCCAAATTAGCTGGTTGCTGAGAGGAGTTTCCAAGCCAAATGGGCAATGACCCCCATCGATTGAGTAGAAACACCCATGAGGAAAAATCCAAGCACTGTCTTCTGGTAGTCTTGGTGGTTGAGTGACCACCTATAGCCAATAGGAAGCCATTGAAATGAGGGTCCAAATGTAATTCCCACTAGTTTGATACAATCTAACACAATTGATCCCCCACGCTCTTCCTCACGCCTAAGAGACAAACCACCACCATTTGGGACATTAAATCGACATCATCGAAACCGCTTTCAATGACCTCTCACACCATCAGAAGGACACACATCCTCTGATTCAGATTCAGACAAATATCATTCTGAACCAGACCTCCATACTGCACCATCAAGCCCCATGGCTGGTGCAAACCTATATCCATTTTTTGGCATAGCCATAGCTAGTGGACCCATGTCCACACCACAAGTTGTTACTAACAATCCTGTAGGTGGCCCCAACATGGTCATGTAAACTGTCATCATTCAACTGCCACCACCCATAGTAACCACTTAGGCTATCCCACTTGCATCACTTGCGGGTAGTGGACCTTCCACATACACTGCCCCTCCTAGTGCCCCATCCACATACACTGTCCCTCCTATCACATAGGGGGGCGGTACCCCATCCACATACACTGTCCCTCTTATCACACATGGGGGTAGTGTCCCTTCCATCCATAATATCCCTCACGCCACACTTGTGCGAATTGGCCCATCTACAATGGTGCCACCACAAGTGTCCCTAGCCATGTAGGTGCACTATGAAGATGTAAACCCCTCCACCATCGATGCCCCATCTCACATTAACTTGTGGTCAAATATTCCTTTCATGGATCATCTTAACTTTCCTGATTTGGATCGATTGAAAAACGAACCCATCCGCCATCAAACCTTTTGGCCTCCCATGCCAACCAAGCTACCATCGGACATTCCCAAGTTTGAAGGCAAGGTAGGGGAGTGTCCCCAAAATCACATTATGAGATTCCATCTATGGTGCTCCTCAAATAGAATCGTAGATGAATCGATCAGACTAAAACTATTCCAATGCACCCTCATAGGTGCAGAATCCAAATGGTACATTGAGCACCTGCAAGCCAAGTACCCAAACTTCAACTCCTTAGCTTTCATGTTCCTATAGTATTTCCAACTCCCTTTCAGATATGATGAAGGGGTGGAGATCCTGTTATCCTACCGCCAGAGCACTGTGAAAAATATAACCAACCACATCCATGAGTGGCAGGGAAATCGTAGTTTGTGCAAAATACAACTTGACGACGGGATATTCTTGGATTGGTTTCTCAAAACCTTGTTCCCACCCATAACAAAGGACGTCACATCCGAACATCCTCAATCCAAAGAGGAGGCCATACTGAAAGCCCAATAATTTGACTTGAACTACACCCAGTCTAGAAACCTGTACACCATCATTCCAGATGCTCCCCATCTGACTACCTCCTACCAGGATGCACCGGGGGCATCCCATGCCATGGATGGAATCATAGGCTCAGTCTCCCAACAACCACAACACCATTCAACACCACCTGTAGCTCCACCACAACCAATCAATACTACTAGTGTTGCTTACCAGAACCAAACTCTGAACTAGGCCAGAATGATGTCCCTGTCCAGAGCAACAACTACCTATGCACAACCTGTGCCACCACAGTAGGCTTAGGCCATGGCTTGTCCAACACAATAATACGTGGGGAAAATTCCCACATTTGTGGCACTGCCACCCCCACAAATCTACTATGCACCGCCAGTGCAAGTAGTTCAAGCCCCCTCCCCTGCTCCACCCACTCCCTTGGGACAAGTGTTTGCACAACAAAATCATCCCAACCAGCCTACCCCCAACAATCAACAAGTGCAAGCTAGAAATAATCGGCCCTGGAACTAAGGAAATATCCAACCGTAGTGAGGCAGTCAACAACCAAACCTTCCCAACAATGGCATGGAAAACCGACCCTCCCAAAACCCACCACGAAAAAATGCACCAAGACACAACACCTCGTTGCTCACAAACCAACCATGCACACTCTGTCAGGTATATGGCCACTACACATTCGAGTGTCTCCTCATGGGTCGAGCTAAGCAGGCCATTCAGAACGAGGCCCAACATGCCTCCAATGCTACGAACCAAGCCCAACCCAACCCAACACCATAAGCACTGCCCCCCATGGTACTGCAAAACCCACTACCAGTCCAAGGGTTGGTGGCAATGGCACCCCCTCCCTAGGACAATCCCAATGCTCTGGGGACACCTGCCACAGTAGAAATAGGTTTCCACCACCTGCTATCCATGATGAATGAAGAAGTTAACCTACAAATTAGACGGAATCAGTATGGTACCACCACCGAACCCACTGACACATCAGCAACATCTATGTCCAAAACAGTCAACCTACCTCTTCAGTTACCCCCATTCCCCCACCCCCCATACATCGAGTGGTGAATAATGCCACAGCTAGAGCTACTGTCAGCTATAACATTGCTGACGATTTGACCCAAACACCAATGACCATGTCCGCTCTTGAGGTACTCAAAATGTGCCCGACGCAGCAAAAAGAATTACTAGTCACCCTTGGGGCCACAGACCCCTCCGACTCCAATTTGATCACATTAGACATGGAGAATGGAGAACCACGCATGCCATCCACCATCACCTTTGAAATCCTGGTGTCTATCCATAATTTGGTCATGCACCAGTGCATAGTGGATGAGGGGGTATCCACATGCGTTATGTCCACCCTGGTTTGGCAGAAACTTGGAT
Organism: Pseudotsuga menziesii; assembly: GCA_001517045.1. NCBI lineage: Eukaryota > Viridiplantae > Streptophyta > Pinopsida > Pinales > Pinaceae > Pseudotsuga > Pseudotsuga menziesii. The sequence continues at coordinate 224,094 of LPNX010682752.1, read as the reverse complement.
CCCCAATTCTGCAACCATCCTCCACAACTTTGCGAGCTTATGATGGCCATCCCACTAAAGCCCAAGGAATCCTCCCCCATGTCCCCATCACATTAGTGAGAAATATAATGCTGATTGACATAGAGGTCGTCAATGCTCAACTGGACTATAACCTTCTCCTTAGAAGAAGCTATATGTATGCCATGAGAGCGGTTGCATCAAATGTCTTCCATCTCGTGGTGTTCCCTCATGAAGGGAAGATCATGATGGTTGATCAAATCACTTATCATGATCTGCAAGGGTTAACGACACCTGCCAATGTTATCCCTACCATCACCACCATTGAGCCACAAGGGACGACCACACACGCCAATGTCGTCCCTGCAATCAACACCATGGTTGACAACACACCAGCATCCCCATTATTGAATGTGGGTCCTGGGTTGTTTGCCGATACCACCATGACAGCTCATTTTCCCTTAGTGTCACTGCCACTGACAAAAAATGAGACTGTAGACTTGTGCATGGTCTCATCCAGCACCACTGCACCCAAACAAAAAGCACAGCCATATCCCCAACCACAACCACAACATTGTCCATAGCCGCAACATCAGCATTACGCACAGCCACAACCACAACTGCACCCCCACATGCAACCAGCAGGGAGTTACCTGGAATCATTGCCAGTCCATATAATTCCCTTCCTCTTTCCCCCACCTGGGGTCATGAGCAAGTCAGTAATGGCCACCTTAATCCTACCTAACTTGACATTGGGAATTTCAATATAGTATCTCGATTGACCAACTCAACCACCAATTCCCCAGGTTGTTTTAACCCCGGTGCAACCCATTGTGGTTGAGTCTCACCCTCCACCCGGCTCGCAAAATCCAACCGTCATGCCCACACCCTCACCACCCCACCCAAAAAGGGCCAGGGGCAAGAATGTGAAACCTATAGCAGAGCCATGACAATTCCCACCTTGCACCGTTTGCGAGCAACAAGGCCACCCAATTCAAAATTGCCCTAAAATCCCAATGATTCGTGTGCATTTGGATGCCATGGACACAACCGAAAACCTCCCTGTGGTTGAACTCCCAAGTGAGCCAATAGTTAGAAACAAGTCATTGAGAACAAACCATGCTTGTGCTCTTTGCGGTCTGTATGGACACTATTCTCACCACTCTCAAGACTTTCCCGAATTCTGAATGGCCTTAGCCAACCTCCGTCAACATTCCCTTGAGTTTGAGATCACTTTGATCGAATAAGTTCACCCGCCACCGCCTTCTTCATACACCATGTCCATTTACATGATTTCCATTTCTATAGACCCTCTTGTCTCCACCATCATCGACAGTCCAGCAGACCTGTCTCTTTCATTGTTTCTGCAACCACAACTCCATCCATAGCCGCAACCTTAGTTACCAGGGAGACAGTGGGGTTCATTCCCAATCAACATGATCCTTTTCCTTGTTCTTTTCATTTTCCTTTTCCTACCATCCAGTATCATGAGTAATTCTATCTTGGAAACCCACAATCTACAGTATTTCACACTGGGAGATCCTGTGTGGTACCTTAAACCACCTACCCTACCTCTGAGGCCCCAAGATTTGTTGAATCCTGTCAAACCAATTGAGATGATGTTACACCTACCTCCAGGTCCATCAAAGACTCCTCCCATCTCTAGGCATGCCCCTCTTCATCCAACAAAGACTGGGGGCAAGGCCACCAAAACCACAACCAATACCATTTACCTTATCTCTAGCACTAGTTTCCCTTCCATCTCATCGGCTGTGGAAGATCCACCTAATCTATCCTGGCACCACTTATGTGATGATAGAGATATATGTAAGACCACCTTCGGTTTTACCCCATTCCCTTTAAACCATAGTGTGGAATTATTTCTTCCCATAAAAGACCAGATTCTATCATCCTACCTTACCAACAACCTTCGCCTCAGAAAAGGGGCATACACCCTTATTGACTCTGATGGAAAAATCTTGGACAACCATCGCAATGGGCTCTACCTCAAGAGATTCTATGCTTAACATCACCAATGAGTTGCTTCATTTTGTTTTCTTGTTTTTTAACATTTTTAGCACAAATCAGAGGTAGCACCATCAGCTGTAAATCTAAAGTTAGCCAGAATTAGTTTGAGACACCTCTCACACCTCCGGGCTCAAATTTACAGCTCCTTATGAGACCATCGCCTCATGTTTAACAAATAAATTTCGGGACTGTTTCCCAAAAGCTACCTCGATTTATGAGCCACAAAATGACGATGCAAGTGTTTATGGAACTGTACTTGTATTACTCTTTCCCACCGCTACTCGTGCGGGTTATCGGGCCACTACCCGTTAAGGGTTACAATTTTTCTTCTTGTTTTGTATTTTAACACATATCCACCGCACCTTATGTGGACCTGTGGACCATTGTCCACAAAATAATTTATTTTTCTTGTACGTATTTGGCATATAACTGCCTCCAAACTTGCACTCACATCACATGTAGTCAAGTCCATCAACCACAACTCACACACAGCTCTCCTGACCTCTCTTCGAGAGCCTCCTCAGTTTGTGTGCCTCTGCGGTACCGACTTGCGAGCCTCTACCGCAATCTATCCTGTGCATGTATTTGTATGTTTGAGAGCCTTCTGCTCCATCCATACTACATGAATGACCTTTGGACCACTGTCCACCATCCTGACATGGGGCACCGCCTGTGCCACCACAATCGGTTGACCATACTAGAGTTTCATTTAAGCTCTTTTCTGACTCCTAAAAACAATGAAAGGATATCCGAGTGCATCTGCTTCCTTTCTTGCTCGCTAAAGTATAGGAAAGGGTGTCTACATCATGTCATTTACCTCCTTTTGTGGGCCAGGTAGACCATCAAATGAAAAGGACCCCTTGGCACATTCAATACAAGACCATTCCGCTTTGAATACTTTTATGCTTTCTCAGGAAGAGGGGCTACACTTTACGAAAAAGCTCACCACGGGTTGTCATTAAGCTCTTTTCCAGCCTTCTCATCAAGAAAATATTGCCAAGCAAACTTGGTTTTGTTCATGCTCATAAAAGTATCTGAATGACCATCTAGTTAGTATAGGTTTAACCTTTTTCGACATGATTGGACTACCAATGGTAAAGAAGTCTCTCATCCCCTACAGGATGGGAAAGATCTCCTATGTATACTTTTATCCCTTTTCAGGCACATGAGACTACCAACTAAAAAGATCCCCCACTGGAGTCCTCTTCGTGCTTTCAGACTCTCTAAAATTGAAAGCACCATCGAGAATTTACTTTCTCGGGCTCACCAAAAATCCACAAGATCGTACCATAACGGTGTCCCTAGACACCACCCCACAAAAAATAATTTGGCAGCATTCCCCCTTTGGGTCGCGTTTGTTTAGAGTACTCTGCAATGTGTCTTTCTTGGATCCCATCAATATCAAAAGTGTCCACCTCCTCCAAGTATTTCCCATCTGTAGTAACATTCCCATTAGTACAGCTATGATCCCATTCCCATGAATCAGTTTCATTTGCTTGCTGGTATGCCTTTCCATCATACTCTGAACAAAGGAAGTTTGAGTCTACCNTGCCCCTGTTTAATTCTTTCCCTCCCCCTCCCCCCTCCCCCATTCAGTGGCTCATTCTCTAGATTGTCTAACACCTTTTTGGTTATTTCCCTCATGCTTCTGGTCAAGGAAACATCATTGCCTTGACTAGGGGCAGGTCTCCCTCTATCGACGACAACACACATATTCCAGAGGATATACCTAGAGGTCCTTGTACCTTGGTTTCATTAAAATCATTGATGAGTTTCTTGGACCACTTGAGAGGAGTCCTTAGTGCCTCTCAGGATGGTTGTTTCTCATGTCCTTGACTTCAACTACATCATTGCACCGTTGAGATTCATACAGGGCTTGGTCCGTGCAGTATTTGGTTGAAGACCCTGGATGTCACCTGACTCTAGCACATTGATGAGTCTATTCGAGGGAACTAAACAGGTTATGTCCCTTGTGATTTTTGGGTTGGGTTGGAGATAGTGTTCAGAAGCCCCAGCAGTGCTTCTATATAGATTTATGATTGATGCAACATATTTGTACCACAGAGACTCTGATTCTCAATCAGTGAGTCCATACAGCTATGTACTATCCCAGATCTAGCAGGCCATTATTCATGAAGATATAGCATTCCATGAGAATGCCATGGGTCCAATGTACGAGATCAATATTGTATTCAGCCTCACATTGAGGCAACCATTATTGTGTCATCAGTTGTATATGATCAGCTCTTGTATTTTAGAGCATAGATCAAATTATTCTTCTGACATTGTCATGAGCATGGGGATTCCTGCCTCATCCATATACATGTCACACATTATTTGTATCTCACCCATTCATGGGAACCATATTAATACAAAAACCAAAAGCCACCATGCCCTAGCCCCGAAAGCACCACCTCTACGCAACAAATCCTATGATGTACGTTGGCCATACGATGAGCTCCTTCCCTCACACATCATGGGGAATTCTGTTAACTGAAAAAATCCCTCACTCATCTCTACATGGCCTGCACCATCTGAGGACACCCATACATGACCTTTGTAACACCCCATTAGACCCCCACACCCTCAAAAAGGCTTAAAAATGAGTAAAAGGGCTTAAAAACCCCCAAAAGGAGCCTAAATAACTCTCATAGTGGTTAAAGCCTCCAAAAAGGGGCTAAAACCCTTGAAAGGATCCTAAAACCCTAAAAGGAGATAAAGTTAGGGTGGAAGGGGCTAAAAGCCCAAAACGGAGCTAAAGCCTTGACCAATGGCTTAAAACCCTAAAAGTCCCCAAAAAATCTATAAAAGGATGGTGGGGGGTCACTCTCAAACAAATCCTCTTTTGAATACTGTTATGCTTCTCGTGGGTTCCTTGAGACCTCTTTTCCTCTTAGGACACCCACATTCCCTTCTCTTCCACTCATCTTCCCCATTGAGTCATAGCTCCTCCATTGCTGAATGAGATAGGGAGGTGCTTCTTCCAGCCAGGGCATGGTGGCCGATTTCACCAAAGAAGAGGTATAATCTAGTGTTGTTTATGTATTTGCTTTATTAGTTTAGTTGTTTTTTGACCATTATTTGTTTGCAGGTTTGATCTCTAACATGTTTTGTAGGTTTATTGTAGCTTAATAGTTGTTTCCAGGTAGACAAGGTGAAGCCCTAACCTTGTTTGCAGAGGGGCTCATGGCCATTTTCTTTCTATCATTTGCTTTCCTTCCTGTTCAGTTTCTTTTCTACATTTTCCACATGCAGGAACCTGCTCTTCCATCCTATAGACAAAAGGGAGCCATTCCTTCCCCTGTAGCAAGGAGAAATCCCTGCTACACCGACGGTTCAACTTCTCTTAGATCATACCTACCATTGATCAGTGGCTTAACACCTAATTGGTCCATGATCTCTATTTAAAGAGCATGGAGGGTCCTTGGCTAGTTCATCGATTATGAAAAGCTCATGTAACTTTCTTTCTTTTGCATAATAAATTTCTCCAAGTAGCTATTTGGCTGGGGCCATGGATTGTTTCCCTCCCGAGGATTTTAACCACGTGACAAACATTGGTGTATTGATCTATGATCTATTTGTGTGAGTGGTTTCTCTTGGTGTTCAGTCTTTTGGGAGTACCCTGTGTACCTGTACATTTGGTTAGAAAAACAACCAATATGGCCAAATCTAAGGCCAATACTTGGAAAATCTAAATGCTTTCTACCCTTTATGCAAAAATAATGGCTTGATGAGGGTTATATAAGAAACATTCTTTGTTACTGAATATTTTTTTTCTTTGTTCCATTTAGAAGGTAAAATTACAAGATATGGTTCCATATTAATCTAAAGTTGGCTCAAGTATGAAAAATCTAATGTTCTTACTACTTGCTTTAAGCTATAGGATTATTGGATTTAACCTCCTCCTTTGGATTGTATCATATTATTAAGTTGTAATTTCTACTTGTTTTTTTTCTTCATTCCCCCCAGATCCCTACTTCTTCATTTGAGTTTTGTTTAAGAAATTGAGGAATTATGGAATACAAATCAAATTAATTGAAGAAAAATATGTATGAGAACTAGGAATATGTTTCCTATACTATTTATATTTTTTGGTTACAACTTACCTTGATTTGTGGAGCTTGGCACTGTCTTCTTTTGCTTTACCTTTCAAAACATCTTTCAACATACTACAAATATTTGGTTGTTGCAATAATTTCATGTTGGGACCCATCAAATAAATATTTGTCTATTTATGAAAATAAGAAAACAGAGCTAAATAAATACAATACTATTGCAATGTAAATTACAATACTATTCAACTATTCAAGTAAAGTATTTGGTAATCAGATATCACCTAAGGAAACATGGAGAACCACACCACTATGTATATAAGGCCATCGATCACATCAAAATGCCATTTTTTCCTATGAACTATGAATATGTTTCCCAACGCTTAGTAACAAGTTCCAATGAATGAGTCAAATAGCAATAGTACAATTTAAACACTACAATTATAGAAACAACTATTTTTAATGTATACTTCCTTACCATTCATTGAGATCCTCTCTGTTTCGAGAATAATTTAATATTCTCTACTAAACAGGACCAACCACATGAAAGTGGAAGCTCTTATGGGCCCTCCCCCCCACCTCACATTACTCTCAATTCACCAAACCCAATGCATCTACTTGCAAATAACAATTTACTGCAAATTAATTCACTCAATAGATGAAAAATGATTTCATTAAACCATTCATTCATTCAATAGATGAAAAAAATATTCATTAAACCATGCGTTTAGTCAATAGATGATAAAACCATTCAATAAACCATTCATTAAAGCATTCATTTAACCATTCATTCATTAAATAGAGGAAAAAACCATGCACTACATTGTGTTATAAAAAATAATTACTCATAATTTCTTCAAGCACTTCTTTTTTAATTTTCTTCTCTTTACATAATTAGCAAGAAGCGCATCTTCCGCAATTTGCTGATCGGTCTCCCTAGTAGATTGCTCATCAGGTTAAACTTGCGACAAGGGGCTTAGAATTGATGCAATAATGTGAAAATGCTTCATTAATTTATTTATTTTTTTATAATTACAAGTAATTCATTTAAAAAAACATTAGAAAGGTTTTTTTTTACTTGGCATGGTCACATTATCATGTTCATCATTATCCTGTCCAGGCTCAACCTATTCAGTGTTACCTGCATCAACATGATCTGCAGTGAATTGTGGAGAATTATATTTAATGTTCATCATCTGCAATTATCTATACAAAATAGTAGCATATTAATAAATTCATTACCAGGAATCGAAGGATGATCTTCAATTGGTTGGTGTACATCCTCAACATTAACAGGATCATTACCTGCTCAAAACATAATAAATAGTGTATGATAATTTTTTATAATGAATAAATTGCACGAGAATTAATAAATTTTCATTAAGCTATATAGTTTTTATTTACCTATGCACCAGATGGATCAACAGAAGTTCATGTTTTCCCAAACAAGCTTCTTTGACGTTCAACAACACCTTCAAAGTTGTGTTAAAATCCAAGCTTCAAGTCTTCCTGAGTGGGAAATTCTTTGAATCTGTTGGCCTGCATATTTGCATAAAGTCATTAATTTTACATTTTGGACCAGAATAAAATGAAAATAATTTTTTGTATATTATTTGGATGCAGTATTGGGTTTTTGATACTTACAAATCATTCCACCAAATTTGAATAACCACCAGGCCCAAGCTTATGTTGACCAATTTTTTTGAGTCTTGCCTTGGTGGCCTTTGACGTGTCTGATAGCCTAATCAAGTGTTGAATTACATTAGTTGGTGTTCCAAATTCGATATAAAATTTAATAATAAAAAGGATAACCATTACATTGTGGAGTGTATTGCATACCTCCCTGTGCTTGGTGGTATCTTTCTATATTTTTTGAGACCCTTCTCTTTTCCATCTTCCACAAGGTATTTCCACTCCTTTGATGAAATCATCGAAGGGCGCTCATAGTTAAAGTTCTTTTCTAGGTGAACCCTATATTGGTCTTGGACAATCTTCAGATGTTGTTCATCCTTCTATAGCACCTTCGATGTATAGAAGGTATCTTTTCCGAACAAACCAACAAACTAATTAGTCAGCTCATCCTTTAATTCTTTTGGTTGTCTATCCCACCTTGTGTGGATGGTTGGCTCGAATATATCCAAGGCCAAATCATTTATACTTTTACAAAATACATCATTTCCTACAAAACAATCATGCAATCATTAGTCAACATTAAAACAATTTATTGGTATATTAGAAACAAATTATAAAAACTAAATTGAACAATATATAATTACCTGGAATATTCTCTTTATTTATTGGAACGAGTTCATCATTCACCAAAAATGTTGTCACTATTGAACCAGTGCTAGTGACATGAGAAGATCCAGGAAATTCTGGTTCAACATCAATAGTAGTATCAAACCCTGCCTCCACCCCTTCTTCTGCACGATCTGCTGTGGCTTGGTTAGCATCGACTGCACCCTATGCTAGCCTAGGGGGTGTCGCAGAGCGTGTTGTCAACTGTTCAGTGGACAAAAAGTGTGTAGTATGTGGTGTATGTTTTTGGCAAAAACCCACCAAAAAATCCTCATCGACGGGGGTTCTCACTCTGTCAATTCCCAACCAGCATGATCTCCTTGAGCACCAGCCCAGACAGGTTTTACCCTACCCAACAACATCCGCAAAGTAGACGAAGTATCACCTAAGGAGTTCAAGGGAGAGCTGTCGAAACAGAGTTTCCAATAGTAAGAAAGGAAGATATGGCATGTGTGGTTTCAAACGCATAACTATAAGATTACTCCAAGTCACTCGACATAACTAAGACATTTATTCATCTTCACAACTATGGATCTAATAGATCAATCATTCATTTATCACAGTAGTATCTTTCATAAAACAACTTTAATAAGCTTAATCATCATTCATCAGAATTACAATAGAATTGGGATAGATGGCATCATCAGTTCATTGCAGTAACATTAGTAAATCATAAACAGATTCAATACACTTCTCATTGACATCGCAGTAGAGAAAAAATGAAAATAGAAAGCAGTATTTAGGCAACATCTGTCATGTCATATTAATTCTACGCAACAGATCCAAAACAGATAATTCTTTTCCACAGCAGAAGACTGATTACATCCCAAAATCCAGTATCTGACACAGACAGATCATAGATTGTTCAAAATAGAAGACTCATCAAAACCATAGAGAGATCGCGATAGATTGGTCACTCTCAGATGTTGACTTGAACTTGTATCACACTAATCATGATCCTTACCATTATTATTTGTGTGTTGTGTGTCTACAATTGCAAAGCTATCCCTATATATAGTCTTGTGCCTTTACATCAAAGGTCCACTTCTAAATAACTTCTAACCACTAGTGACCTATGTTCACAAAACGTGGTCAATTAATACATTAAATATTCAAAAAAGGTTACCCTTCTGCCCATCATGTTGATCTGGACTTGCGTAGTGTTGTGTGAGGTTGTGCATCTGCTACAATGCTACACAACTCACTTACCCAAACCCATACCAACATATGTGGATTGGTTTCGTCATTGGGACCAACACCGCATTCACCACCAATGTGTGGTTGGAGAATTTCCTGTAATTACAAACCATTGTATTATAAGATCACTATCATATAAAATTAAAAATTATAAAGTTCTAAATCAATTTACATTATGATTCCCCAACTTAATTTCAAGGACTAACATCTCTAGAACAATAAATGAACCTTTTCTTTGATCTTGCCTGTTTGTGGAACTGTCAATGCCAAAAGAACCATTTCCTCAAGTTTGTTTTTCAAGGTCTTCTGTAGCACCTTTAACGAGTCCATAGAAGAAATAATTTCAGCATCATTAAACAACTGGTAGAAATCAAAGTCTACAGACTATTGAGTTGTTGTTTCATAACCCGAATCATTTGTCTGCAAAAGAAATATATAAAACATTGCTTAGTTGTTGAAGCAATAATCTGCACAAAAGATTATATTAACAAAAATTGTCTATAATGATACATTCCTAGAATTACATATAGGTTTACATGATGCCTAGATGACGGTGTAGTCTGATCAACAGCTGGGTACTTTCCCTAATCATCCACCTGCAAAAAAAGTATACAACATTATCATAATGAACGCAATCGTAAAAACAAAAAAGAGATAACAAAATAAACATTATGCTACATGTTTTATATGTGTACAATTTTGAAGTATTTAAAATGTAGAATTACATTCAAGTTTATCTATCTCCCTGAGGCTCCAGTTGTCTAATCAACAGCTGGGGACTTTCCCCGATAATCAACCTAGAAAAAAATTAGACAACATTATCATAAATAATGCAAACATAAATATTAAAAATACATAATAAAATAAACATTATGCTACATGTTTACAATTTTAATTTATTTAAAATATATAATTGCATTCATGTTTACCTGTTGCTCTGAGGCTGTGGTCCTATGATCAATTTTTGGGTGGCTTCCCTGATCAACACTCTTCCTGAAAAATAGATAAGCTTATATAACATCTAATGTGAGGGAGGTTCCTTTGCGAGAACTCTGCATCAAAAACATACTAAAAATTACCTAATGAAACCAAAATAATCATTAAAACAATTTAATAACATAACATTTTGATGTATACATGTTGCCTCAAAGATTGTGTACTCCTCTCACTTGCAGCTGGTGTGATGCACCCCCCATCACCTCCTTGTGAAGTCAACATAGGAAATATAATAAGAAATTATATTTATCAACTAACTAATAATCCTAAAGATGTTAAAATAATTAATAAAAGGTTGGGTAAATTGTTGGATGTACTACATCCATACTAACCATGTTTGTATCTACTCGATTCAGATTGTAATTAATAAGCAGCTCGTCCCTAGCAGCTATTGATTTAATGTCACATACAAAGACATGATTTCCTTCACACACGTCAAATATGCAGTTTGGTTCCTTAAGTGTAGACCCTGGTTGTGTACTGTTTATAAACCCACAATATTCCCAGTTATTTTTGGCCTTCTGTCAATGTACAATGTTGCTCCTTTATTTTGATATTTGTCTTTCAGTTTTAGATAATTTTCTGATGACCCATATCTATGCATAATTCATGTATATTGGACCAGGCACATCCAATCATTGTATTTTTCAGAGGGTCCAACATACTCCATCAATTTTGTACATCAGTTGTATTCGACCTTTACTCCATCCATGCAAAACAACCTCCATCCATGTAATGATGACGGTGCAATTCTATATATCTTCTCATTCACACAAAAATAAATGTTGACTTGAGGAAGATCCCTAGGTACACATTGTTTCACTAGGTGTGTGTACCTTAAGAGCACCTCGATGTCTTCTATTGCCTCATCATCATAGGAACATGATCCCTCTCCTTTGAGAAAAAAATTCATGCATTTATTGAATTTTCTTCTGATATTCTGACATCTAGTTGATCTAGCCCTTGTATACCTACTAGATGTCTCACTTTCCTCTAGCCGTCCCAAACTCCCCTCACTAGAGATAGACAGGTCTAACAATTACCTATTTGATTCTACCTGCACTATGGGAGAAAAAATATCAATAATTACCTAGTATAACAGTTCATCACATAGTCCTTTAACACGATATAGATATCAAGTCATTCCATAGCAAATTCTTCAGGAAATTTATCTCAAATACAAACTATGTTTTTTACAATATTCTTAGGTGTACCTTTTTTAATTTAATTTGTTTGCTCACCCAAACATATTAAAGACCCACTTTACAGATCTCAATACATCTAATATTTAATCATTTACAAATATTTTATAACTTTTTTGCAGAATAAAAAGAAGTGTTCCTTGGTATTCAATAGTGAATCAAAGGTAACCTTTACATAGTCCTGACAATAAGTCAGTCCAAACATGAGTAGAGATCATAAGTATCAAAAAAATTCCCAAGGAGAGGTATGAAACCCACAATCCCAAGATGACTGAAGTAGAAATACCACATGGAGAACATAAGAATCCCAAACATATTATCCAAGGAGGCATCGAGGGCGGAGAAAACACACCCCAGAGGGGATGAAAACAAACTCAATATCCCTAGATAAAACATGAAATATTCTAATGTATCCCATAGTCGAAAGAACCAAAATATACTATGCCACATAAATAAAAAATCTCTTAACATAACTGTATCATGAATTCCTCAATGATTTCTCCTTCTAAAAGTTATGAGAAGGAGAAGAGGCCAGCCTTCATATTCAATGCTTCCTTGGATAAACAGTCTACACTCATATTGTGCTCCCTATAGACATGGCTAAAGTCATATAACAAACAAATTGAATATGTTGGTAGTATTGCATATATGTAGGATATCTGATGAAATGAATTACTTCCTCCAACCTCTATAGATGAGTTCACATTCAGAGAGCTTCTATCACTACACTTTCCTTGAATCTTATACTTGTATTTATGCAAGGAAGGAAGGTGCTAGGGTTTGTGAAAGACAAAACCTAGAAGATACTTGAAGGGTTGGGGTTTGTGAAAGATAAAACCTAGAATATACTTGGATTTCTAGGGTTTGAGTCCATGTTAGAAGGACCTAGGGTTTGTGGCAAAGAAACCCTAGAGGATTCTTGGAACACTTTGCTTGGAGAGTTTGTGTGATGCAAGCTTGGTGAAATATCAAGAATGGACTTGTTGGTGTTGGTGCTAACTTGTTTTAAGGCTTTTGGTGTGGCTATATAGCTTGGTGGGATACAATGCTAGGCCTTTGTATTGCTCATTAGTGTTTTATATTGATGGTAGAAACCCTAGCTACGGTTTGTATGCATTGGAGACTCTTAGCTTGTGGATAATCTTGAAGGAATATGTTGTACCAACTTGTGATAAGTTGCTGGTATGTACTTGTAACTTCATTTTTATGTATATGTCAAATGTACATTCTTGTCTAGACTTTGTACTTGAATAGCTGGTTTTCGAAGTATATTCTCATGGTGAATGAGTAGTTTATAGGGATGTTTGGTATGGAAATTTATCATAAATAGTTAGCTAATTTTGTTGAGTGATTTGACAAGTATATATAAGCTAAGAGGGCATATTTGTGGCTGTAACAATTCTGTTGTTAATAAGTAAATTTCATATATGTAATATGTTGGGACTTGATCTCTAAGGGTTGGACTCTAGAAACATAGTTCATGGTGATGTGAGTTATTCTTGCTCTCCATCCAGGAATTGATGTCTTGATTGTCACACATATTGGTATGGAAAATAATTCTTTCTACATATTGACAACGAATAAGTGTAGAATACCAATGGCAGAATCTTGAATTGACGAGCACTATCAAGACTATTTTTGGTAGGATTGATGATTAGCCATAGTGACATGTGTGCTCTTGTGAGGACATCCTATTGTCTAGTTTCATGAACTATTGACATGTGGTAAACATGTAACCCCATTGACTTGTGACTCTCCTCTTGTGTGTGGGTTGGGATTCATCCTTATGTCAGTAACATAACTGGCAGAGAAAACTTATCTAGCATTACTCTATACTCTTGATACCTATATATATATGAGGTCTCAAGTTTCATCCGTGTTGTACCATCTTGTACAATCAATTTATTCATTTACAATGCCTTTCATATTAGAGAACAATGGTACCTATGTATATTGAGTGTCTTGGGGTTTCTTCATTGCTTACATGGAGTTTATTTTCTATCTCTATTTCTAAACCCTAAAACTAATCTATTGCTAGTGGAAATATATGAACATTCCCATTAACGTTTTTCAACTAGTGTCCTTTGTTGTAGTGTCCTCCTAAGTTTTTAAATTATTAGGTTTTGAAATCCCTATATGTGTGGTATCTACAAAAGGATTATGTAAATGCACCCCATGCTTTCAGAGAACACCCCTTGAGGACCCTTGTCTCAGCATGTGTACGCCTTGGACATAGCACACTTCAAGTGGATACCCTATCTTGAAAATAGATTAGGTTTCTTGCGGATTTAGTCCACTTTACTTTTGTTTGCCTCCCTCACCTACTATATATGAAAGGAGGATATTTTCTTTAGTTCTAGTATTCATGTAGAATCATGTGAGAGTTGATTGGATCAATTGTAACTTGAAGAAAACCTTTCCCAGAGTCTTTATACTTGTCTTTATTGAAGAAAGGAAGGTCTTAGAGTTTGTGAAAGACAAAACCTAGAAGATACTTGAAAGGTTGGGGTTTTTGAAAGACAAAACCTAGATGATAATTGAAGTGCTAGGGTTTGAGTCCATCTAAGAAGGACCTAGGGTTTTGATAGTTGTTCCAACCTCATCAAACTTCACATGGAGAGTAGGATTTCGGTAGACAACACTTTTTATGAATGTAGGATTGGAAGGATTGTAGCTTTTTTCTTGGATTCTATCATGTATGAGAATATGGGAATGACATTGAATCAAAAGCACCAAGCTCTCCATGTAACCCAATGTCAATGGTGTCGATTGTTGAACTCCTCATTCATAGGCTTAGAAAAATTGTATCTTTCACTTGAGCCAAAATCATTGATTAGGCATGTCAAGCTTTTTCTACAATATTTTTAAGGCTTGGTGATAACAGGTTGACAATTTACACTTATAGCCAATGTACAAAGATCGAAAATATACTACAACAATTATATTATATATGTGCCTCAAATTATAACATTAAAGTCTAATATATCCAATAAATAGACAATATTCCATTGAATAATCATTCCATACATTGCACAATTCAAACATGATATTATCAAGTCTTAAGGGGACAAACAAATCACTCTTAAAAACCCTCCTATGATGGCTAATAAACACTATATTATCCAAAGTATTTTTCAGATAGGAAAAGAAAAAAATAGTACATGACAAGAGCCTTATAATGCAAAATGATAGCCTTGAATATCCCAAAATCTAGCTCCAAATCTGCAAATATATATTCAGCATTCAACCCAATGCCCTAGCACATTTCTCCACAGTGGAAGAAACACATTTCAAATGAGGATATGTTACTCTTTTGTAGGTTTCCATCCAACTACCACTAACACAAAAATTACTAAAATGAGGCCAAAACCTTAGGATGTTAGCCTTGAAGAGTTCAAATGTGCTTGACATATTCACCAACATGCCACTTGTCCTCTCCTAACATGAGTGCTCTTTTTTAGATGACTTGCAAGGCTTCTTAGAGTGGTGTGACCTAGAGATGTGTGCACAAAGAGCCTCAAATGCGGAGTGATCCTCTTCTTAAATGATGGCACATGTGAGCAAAGGGCCATTTCATTCTTTAACCAAATCAAAATCTTATTCAAAAAAACTCCAAAGAAGGTGTGCCCTAGATAAGGGTGCAAAGAGTGGGCTTGATATAGAACTCCATCATAAAGTAGCCCCCACACAACCATGTTCTTGGGATAATATATAAGTATCAAGGATCAACTCTTCCATGTTTAAAACGATGGACCAACTCCTCCAAAATAATAATAAATTCCATAAGAGAGGGGAGTAGCCTTGGTGAGTGTTCAAGTGATGGGCTAGGTTTGATTTGGTAGCCCTTGGATCTAGGTAGTTACAATTAACCTTGAGATACTTATAATTAGAAAATAGATAAATCCTTTATGTCTGTCATATATCCAAACACAACACCAAACACTTATGACAATCCTATCAGATGCATGTAACATCCCTCATTTCATTATGCAATTACCATTCAGTTGTAAGACTGTCCATTCATGTTAATAAAGGAAAGAGAACAACATGTGTTTGCATATGAGATATAAAATGTATTGTAGGAAGTTCCCTAAGAAGTTTGCATCTAAAATATGCTATTTATCACTGAGTTTAACCTCAACCAACTGTTTGTTTTCTATGTGTGCAGGTGGAGGATTAGGGTAGTGTTTAGAGACAGTCTACAAAATGAATTTGAAAACTGTATATTGCTAGAATAAGGTTGTTACAGCTTGGAACCAAAGAGGGTTGAGGGCCAATGTGAGCAGGTGAGGTTGTTTTAAGGCCAAGGAAAGGGTGTTGAGGGTAAGAAAAGGAAACCCTTGGATTAATGGTAGAAGGTCATGGGTAGAATGAGGTAGACCAAGAGGCTTGGAGGTGGGGCAGAGGAAGAGGGATTAGTCCAAAGGAAAGGAGAGAAAAGGATAAGGAAATAGAAGAAAGGAAGGAAGGAAATAGGCCACTAGCGCTTTTAGGGAAAAAATTGGACTGTTTTAGGGCGTTTTAGGGCATATTGTAAGGTTTTTACAATTTTTTGGGGCTGCTATACCTTTTTGGTGACCTATTTGTAGCTGCGAGATGACTGTGCATGATCCTCCCAGGCTGGGATATCACTGTATATACCGTCTAGAAGCTGGGAATTACTGTGTAATCCCTCTAAGTCCTGGGTCATGATTATATAAGCCATGTAGGACTGGTTGTGTATTGTGGTGACATCCCCAAGCTAGTCGTAGACTATGGTGGCCCTCCCAACATGGTCCATGGAATGTTGTGACCTTTCATTCCAATTCAATTCATAGTTCCCCTTTCCTTTTTTATTTTGAGAGTCATTTTTCTATTTAGGAACATAGAGGGGGTAGGGGAAGAGACCATACATAGAGACTCTATCCTTCTGGACAGTTTCTCTTTATGGAAGGATACTCATCAAATGGAAAGAATTGCAGGTTCCATAACATCATATTTGGTTCTCCTAGAGGGATAGTTCTAGTAGGTTCACTCTCAAATTTCAATAATAAGCATAATCCCACTTACCTGGAAATAATTGATTAAGTGATTCATTGAAAAAATTTGAAGTTTCTCTGCATGGGAAATCAACCAATGTGGAAAAATCGTATCTGGCACGCTAACAAATTTATCATTTTCTTTGAATCATGTTTGTTATATAATTCAATCTGATCCAAACCCAGTATCAATATGAAATTGAACTCTAAATGGTTGGCTGAAGAAAATATTAGAGACATATTTTCATATTGCAAGTTCAACATACCACAATGGTCTTACACAGGACAATGGGCTCATGATATTTTCTATAATCCTAGACATTGGAGAGGATAGCGCTTACGGTGAGCCTTAGCTATGTAAGAAGATGAAGTGGTGGCTTTGGCATGCCCTCTGGATCACAACTCTAGGTTATTTATGAAAAATTAAATGTAAAGCTACTTGTGAAGATTCTCAAAAGGATTGCAATAGAATAGATTTTGAATCTCGATGATTTTTTAGATGCCTCAGCAACTCAATATTGTGAAAATGCCTTTTACTTAGAAAGAAGGTACATTACATCCTCTAGTATGGGAGCCCAGTCTGATATTCTTTCCTTCCTTGGTTGACAAGGAGGAAATTCAGTGTTGTGAGGGCATGTGCTTTGTCCTTTGTTATTGTATTAATATATATAAGACAAAATAATTTTGCAAAAGAAAATAAATATTCCGGGAATTCAATATTACTTCACCACTAATTATATGGGTAAAACTGTTTTCAAACTAAAGTCTTCATCATTAACTATTATTTGGGTGAAAGTTAGGTGCCACAAATAAATGACCATATATTAACAGTGGTTATTGAAGAAAACAAGTCATCAACCACAATGTCTACAACATCCACATTTAGAAATGTCAAAAAAATTCAGACTCCAAAAACAACATGTCAGCTAGTATTGTATGAGAATATAGGAGGTTTTTGAATGGGATTTATTTGCAATATTTATTTGATGCTTCAATTGGCATACTTTATCATGTCTTCATATACCTCTTATACTATGTTGTATATGTCTATGTCTATTGAGGCTTGTATAATGTTTCAATCTATGTCTTTTTGGTTTCATACCCTTGGAACCCAAACACGCGAAGAAGCTCAAGAGGGAAAATGTCTGTCTCTTTTTTGTTTGAGATTGATTTCCCCTTTACTAGGAACAACCATTAATCGAGGTAAGGGGTTTTTAAACATCGTATTATAGTTCTCCTCTGTATGTAGTATTATATTATACACATGTGTGAAGGGAAGACCATGACTGATCATTGCTCTCATATCTATGTCGATTGAAAAATGCAAATTCATGAAGAATTAAAGGTGCATTTCACACAAAAATGGCGTCCAACAAAACTCGGTAGCACATTATGTCAAAATCATAAATTTTAGGTGAAGTAAGTGTGGGTACTGACCAATTTTGGAGGCATTGCATCCTTTGTGGATTCTCAACCTCCTCGACGACCTCCTTGACTTCCTCTGTGTACTCCTCAACCTCCTCAACCTCCTCTATGAATTACTCAACTGCCTTAACCTCCTATGTGATCACCTCAACCTCCTCGACCTCTGTTACAAACTTTGTGGTGACCTATGAAAACTCCTTAACCTCCCTAACCTGCTCTATCAACTCCTTTACCTCCTCTTCCTCCTTTCCCAACTACTTAACCTCCTCTATGACCTCTGTGGTGACCTATGTGACCTCTGCAAACTCCTTAACCTCCCCAGCCTGCTCTATGAACTCCTTGACCTCCTCATCCTTTTTTCCCAACTACTTGACCTCCTATATGACCTCTATGGTGAACTTTGTGACCTCTGCGAGCTCTAGTGAGAGGAAGGGAGTGTTGGAGCTCGACCTAAATCCTCCCAAAGAAGAGTTTTGGAGCCCTTGCGAATGCCATATATCTGTGCTTCTAGATAGGTATTGGAACCCTATGAGCACCAGCGATTTGTCCACGGTTTTGGAATGGTATGTGAACTATCAATAAAAACCATGCTTAAACCTTGATATGCATTATTATATAGTGCTCTATAATAAGCTTATAAAACCCTCTAATATTTATTAGTAGTTAAGGGTTCATATTTAGGTCGTATGTGTATAGGTTAAAGGTTCATAGTTAGGGGGTATGGATATAATTTAATGGTTCAGAATTAGGGGGCATGGGTAGAGGTTAGGGGTTAGCAACAAGGGTTAGTCCCTAACCCTATAACCCCTAAACAATTAGGATACTATAAGAATGGATCCTAAGAGAATATGACACAATATAGTAAAAAATACATATTTATTTTCTATACCTTTCATAAATAGATATGTAGGATTTTAAAATGATATCTTTTATATGTAAATAGATATAGAGACTACATTGTTTTAAGATGGAGTTGATGTGGCATGGAATTTGGGATAAGGATTAATGGGCTTATGGGTAGAGACTAGGTCTTCATAGTCATGGTTTTTCGTAGAACCCTCAAACCCCTAACCAACTATGATCTTAAAAGAGGAGTTTGTGTAGGGAGTTAGCTAGGGACGGGGACATGGATACAGGGTTTAGGAGTATGTAGTTAGGGATATGGGGATAAAGGGTATGTACCTAGAGATGTAGGTTTGGAATTAGGGGGTATGTTTTTCACTTATATGCATGCATGGATTAGGACCATGCATGTGATCCCATGGACAATGTGTAAAACACCAATTTATCATACATTTCCTACATGGGGATTCATTGGCCCACAAGTACCTTATAAGAAAAAAAATTGAAATGACGATGATAAAAACTTCATAGACAAATATTCATGACAATGATGATGGTGATAAAATCTTCGTAGACAAATAGTATTTTTTGTTAAAGTCTGTCTAACAAAAAAGTAAATGAAATGAGTAAATGAATGTTTTTAGGGTTGATTTTGGCATGATATAAAGATGTAATTTTGGATTCACTTAATTTAGCATTGAAATATTTATGGAAAATTTTGGACATTTCCATATTTTTCTTAATTTGTATCAAAGTCCACATAGGTTCAAAACTATTACATGTAGTCAAGAATGGTTATAAAGGACCAACCGCTTATTTCTAATTAGATTCAAAACAAATTTTAAAGTTTAATAAACATATAAACATATAGTTTTATTTTTCTTTCCTCGTTGAGATAAGGTTGAAGGAAACGATGCTCCATATATATATTAAAGTAATTAAAAAATAATCCATCCAATCATGGACAACATTCTAATGCATTAGTCTCTTGGAATGAAAGAGAGATTAAAACGCACAAATTACAATAACAGAACCCAATGCAAATTCCATATAGAAGGACAATTTTTTTTTTTTTAAAGAAGTCATTTACGGTCACAACTTTGGCATTCATATTAATCCATTCAAACTAAGTCAAAATTCTATATTAAAAATATTAATATTTAAGATATTTTATTACTTATCTTTTATTAAAAAAATAGCATGTGCTCTTCAAAAGTTCGACGATCATCCCTTCACAAGGCGTCGCAAATACGACGAACCTAACTTACCGCTTCATCGGGAATCCAATGAACTATTGTCGATTAACCGATGATAAAACTCGTCAGAAAATATACAAGGGTGGAAGTCGAAAAACCAATGATGATGCAAGATGACAAAAAGAAATTGGAAGGTACAATACTTTTCATCATTGCAATCCAAAAAAAATGTACTATACGTAGGATTTCGTCAGATCTTGTCATCGAATTTTGGGCTCAAATACTGTTGTGTCCACTTCCACCATAGATTGTTGTCCTCATTAGATCTTGCCCCTTGAAACCTGAAAGAAGAAACATATTTCAAAATCCTTCACAACTTTACAAACCGTGCATTTTTCCTCAACAAAATATTCCTCAGTCGTTGATTCTCTCTATCGTGTATCAGCGCTACTCATTTTTGTCAATGCATAACCTGTGGGGTCTTACTCACACCCTTCATGGTCCTATGGTAAGGAATTTTTTCAGACCTTGTTCCTCCTTTGGTTAGCTTATTCCATGGCCAGCTATTTAGCCCAGAATGGTGCTAACACCTCTACACATAGATCCTCAAATTTTAGCACCGAGGCTTACCAGGTGCTAACAGTGGCTCCAAATCGGGGATGTTATCCTCCCTGCGAGGTAGAAATGAAATGCGTAGACCATGTTCCTGATCCATTAGGCTGGTTCCAATTCTTCCTGCAATTATCAAACTCTGTGCTAGGGTCTACAACTGCAATATTTCCTTAAAAAATAGAAACCAAATGACATCACCTCTTGCAGACCTTACTTCCTTCACCTTGGGCTTTAAGTATATCAGAGAGCTATCCAGACATGCAATGTTAAAAACAAAATGGCATATACAATGACATGAATATGATATTTCTTACAAAAATTAGTTTTTGAGGAGCCTCCCATTTATAGGAGCTCCAGATACCAATCCACCCTCCATTTCTTCCAGTACTAAGAATTATTTCCTCTGAAGGATGCAATTTTATATGGGCCTTTCCACAGGTGATTAAATTTTCCATGTTTCTCCTTCTCCTCATTAGGTGCATCCTATTGCAACACTACATCCCCTATCTAGAAATCATTAGGTTTGGTTCTTCTGTCAAAAATATCTTTCATGTTGTCCTAAAATTTCTAAATTCTATAAAAAATATACTCCCTCTGCTACTGCAACTCAACCAACTGATACATCCTTCTTTGGGTTGGGTGGGTTTCAGCATATGCTTCTTGCAACAATCTCATCACAGGAAAGCGCATGGAGCTAGGAAATATTACCTCTAATCCATAGAACAACTGGAATGGTGAAGTGTCAATAGAATTTTTCACACTATTTCTCTCATCCCACAAACCATGGATTAGCTTTGTGTGCCGATCTTTCTTATTTTCTTGTAGCAACTTTTTTATGATCCTCATAAGAATCTTGTTTGAATATTTTTCCAACCCATTTCCTTATTGGTAATAGGCTATGGAATTCTGCAATTGTGTTTGGTATTTGAAACAAAAATAAATCATCTTTGTTGACTTAAAAGCTACAACATTATCAGTGATTATCTTCCTGGGAACTACAAACCTTGACAGAATATGCTCCTCTAGAAAATCCATGATCATAGAACCAATCGAACAATCAGAGTGGATCAGTCCCATGGTCGTGTAAGATAAGAAGAAAAGAGAGATTCATATCTTTGTCAATCTCAAGAAGCTTAACGACGCATGCCTTCATGATCTATTCCCCACGTCGTTTACTCATGAAGTGTTGGAAGGAGCGGGAGGTCAAGAAATATGTTCATCCACAGATGGATTTTCTGTCTATCATCAGATCAAGATTCCAAAGGAGGACCAACATAAGAAAAAATTCATTGCTAAATGGGGATTCTTTCCATACACAGTGATGCCATTTGGAATCATGAATGCACCTTAGATATTCTACAGGATCATAGTTGTTGTGTTTAAGGAATTTATTCAGAAGTTTTTGGTGGTATACATGGATGTTTGGATGGTGTATGGAATAGTAAAGGATCATCTAGAAAATATGCGACTGATGTTGGAGCGATGCCAATAACTTCAAGGAAGGTTCTTCATGTAGGGCTTTGCGGATGTGTCCTTCATTTCGATGCTCCTAATTATGCATGAACCTCCAATGTCTATCAACGATCTGGAAAAACATCACGGAGGGATGAGATGCAACTTGTACCTCAGGTGACATTTTATCCATTTGGTAAATGGGTGATAGAATTTGTGGGACCAATTAACTCACCTAGGAAGTGAAATGTTGCACGGTACATCATTACAGTGATGGACTATTTGACAAAATGGGTGAAGACTGCACCGATTGTGGATTGCATCACTGCGAGAATAGCAAGGTTCTTATTTGAAAACATTGTGATGTGGTTTGGATGTATAAGGATATTGATGAGTGACCAGGTGATTCACTTCGTCAATCGCACAATTAGTGCATTGACAGAGGAGATTTAGATACAACATAAGAAGAGTACCCAATATCATCCTCAATCAAATGAGACAGTGGAGGCATTTAACAAAATATTGGAGCATGTGTTTACAAAAGTATGTAATGCAAACTATGATGATTGGAATTTGAAGATTCCAGCGGTCTTGTGGGAATATCACACCACTTGCAAAAGATTGACCAGATAGACACCATTCAAGTTGGTGTATGGGAAAGAGCCAGTCATTCCTATGGAATACATTGTTCCAAGTCTATGCATTGTAGCAGCGATGGGCATGGATAATGAAGCAGCGCTAGATGAATGATTGAGCTAGTTAGTTTAGCTTGAGGAAGATCGTTTCATTACGGGTTTTCACCAGTGCATCAAGAATGATCGACAAAAGGCTTGTCATGATCCCCATATAAAGAATAAACAATTTCAGCAAGGAGACTTGGTGTTGTTGTATGACAACAAGTTCATGAAGCATCCAGGTAAGTTACAAATGCATTGTTTAGGTACATATCTTGTGAATTCCATTACTTCAGGAGGTGCATTTCAACTACACCAGTTAGATGGAGCGATGCTGCCAAAGTTAGTGAATGGTAGTAGGATGAAGCCCTATAGAACGGGCTCAGAACTGCGCAATGAAAAAAAAATAGGTAGGATGATGGATGAAAGGATGGCCCACCAAGGGGAGGTGGATGCGCAATATTAGGAACTAGTAGTTCAGTTAGGAAGGTTTGTCGCAATGGTGATAGGGTCATGACATAGTCAAATCAGCAATAAATGTAGACAGTTAAAGCAGTTAACCAACAATGCTTGTGGAAGTGACGCATATTGATGGCGGATCCGACTGTTGGTTTGGCAAGATCGAAGGAAGATTTGGGTAGTTAATGCATGATTTGGTCATGATGAGGTAAACTAGATCATGTTGATTTGGTAATTATGAGTATGGATCAACTTGATGCTATAAGAATGGGCTCGACGCAGCCAGAATACACCATTGTGCAAAGTTTATTTGAGTTGCAGAGTTGCAGAGTGAGTTTCTAAGTGAATTCGAGTGACTTGAGTGAATTACTAAGCACAAAGAGGGTGCGTGAGTGCTAAGTATTGTGGGGAATTGGTGCAGCATGTAGAGTGACCCAGTCATAGTAGACATTTCGAGTGAATGAAATTCACCAATCAAACTGATAATCATAGTGGAAGAAATCACCAGTATGCTGATAGGATTATCATCGGTGCTGAAGAAGAAGTAGAAGGGTCAAAATCCTAGGCTCTAGGGAAAAATTTAGGGGAAAAATTTCATCAATTGGCTAATTTTGGGGTTTTTTTCAAAAAATAAATTCGCTATTTGGTCAATTTTAGGCTCTAATATTGTGAGAAATTCGAACTAGAAAGTGAGTAATTCGAACCACAGGAGAATCTAGTAGTGTTAGTGAGGTTCACAAATCAAATATGGGTGATTTTTTCATCCTGCATACTAATGAAGGATCCTCTTGGAAAACTTCAGGTTGCTTCATATAGATCTCCTCCTATAGTTCACCATGCAATAATGTACTCTTTACATCCATGTGATGAACCTCCCAACACTTACTAGCTGCTAGTGCAAGAACTAGTCTAATTGAGTCCATCTTTACAACCAGTGCAAAGGTCTCTGTGTATTCAACTCCATGGACCTGAGAATAGACTTTAGCCACTAATATATCCTTATGTCTTATATCAGAACCATGAATAGCAAGTTTGGTCTGCAAACCCATTTACATTGAACAACTTTCCTCTTGGGAGGAAGGGGAACCAATTCCCATGTATTGCTCTCATTGAGGGACTGAAGCTCATCTTCCATTGCTAACTTCCACCTTGGGTCTGTACAATCTTTCTGATATGTCTATGGGTCAGAACTGATCAGCATGTCGCAGTGCTCAGCAAGAGCACTATCACTAGCAAACGAAGCCTTACTAGTTTGTGATCTAGTTTTCCTAGGCTCTTGGGGATTTCCTGCCAATTCCCCACTTGCTTGCACAATTGTTTCAGCCCATTTGCGCCTAGATGGTGAGTCACATACATAAATATCATATTCAGAAATATTCATATCAGAATTATCAGAAAAAATAGAGCATGTCTCATCACTTACATCTTTGAATGGTTGAGGAGAGGAGCAATCCCCCGGTGCAAGTTCAAAGTCTGGAATTGGCTCTTCTTCGAATTTGACACTTCTTTCAACAAAATTTTTGTCGGTGGATGTGTTAAAGAGATTTTACCCTTTGGTCTCCTCACCATATCCAACCATGAGACACTCCTTTCTTTGTGGCTGTAAGGATTTCCTTTTCTATGAAGGAATTCTTGCCCATGCTTTTGTCCCGAATATCCTAAAATTTGAGACCTCTGGTTTTTCACCAAACCATGCCTCATAGGGTGTCATCCCTTTCACTAATTTGTGGAAGGATATGTTTTGAATGTGAGCAGAACAGCTGATGGCTTCAGCCCATAACTTGGGATTAAGTTCCCTCACTTCTATCATGCAAGTTTAAATCTCTTTGAGAGATCTATTCTTTCTCTCTACCACACCATTTTGTTGTGGTGTGTAGGGAGTTCAGTGTTGCATTTTGATGCCACACTCCTCACAAAGTTGCTATAGGTTATTATTCACATATTCCTTTCCATTATCATTCCTAAGGACTTTGATCTTCATCCCACTCTAATTCTCTACTAGTGCTTTCCAAACTTTGAGTTGCTCAAACACCTCAGATTTTAATTTCAAAAAATACACCTAGCAAAATCGAGAGTAGTCATCAATAAATGTAAGGAAATACTTAGATCCACCATATGAGGGAGTGGGTATTGGAACATTCAGATCCAAATGCACCAACCCAAGTGGTTTTTTTGCTCTCTTTGCCTTCCCCTTCTTGTATCTCTGCTCATGATGCTTCCCAATCACACATCCAATACATGATCCAATAGATGGCTGAATTTGTGGAAGACCTTCCACCATTCCTTCTTTGTGCAATTGTTGCTAGGGTTTTAGCCCTAGCTTGTACGAATGAGTACCGGGACAATGGATTCCTTAGTAGCAGTTCAATGAAATGTAAATTAAAAGCTATAACTGAAATAAAAAATTAAATCTAAACAAGTTCATTAAGTAAAACAATAAAAAGTAAACAGTAATTTTGTATTAATCTGACCTTCAATGTGAAGGTTGGTGAAGCCCTTTGCAGTGATCCGAGTTGATAGCTCCGAGCTTCAAGCTTCTTCTTCTCTTTCTCCAATGGTGGAAATGGGCCAAAAGGGGCTCTCACGGTGAAAGTAACTCAATGGTGAGCTAGGGTTTCACGAGCAATTTTGGCAGAGGCAGGATACTTGTGATTGTGGATTTTTGAATAAGGGGTCTCCATCACTTATTTATAGTTGGAAACCATACAGTTTTAGGGTTAGGGTTTCAGCTGTTTAGGGTTTTTTCCTCATTTTCCTCATTATTTTATATTTTTTATTCCTTTTTGGAGATTTTTGGATATTTTTAGAGGAAAAGAGGGTTTTATGGCCTTTTGGAGGCTTTTTGCATGGTTTTATGGGTTTTTGATGGAAATATGGTAGGAAAATGGACAAATGAGCCATATAATGGGGTAGATGAGGTAGTGAACCTTTTTTGGGTGTTAACAGATTGCCCCCTGATGTGCGAGGGCAGGAGCTCATCGTATGGCCGATGGACATCATAAGTCATATTTGTTTTTCCTGGGGTGTGGAGAAGAGAAGAAAACAACTAAAGCCCGGAACATCGATCGCGAACCAACTGCAAGGACTGAAAATTACATAACCTCAATAATGGATGAGGAATCATGTGATCATCTGGACGAGGCGGGCATTCCCATGCTCGTATCAATATACATAAAAATAACTGTGAGGCCCGAAAAGGGGGACCTGTAGGATATATAGAAATCCACTGTGTATATCATGAGGGTCTAGAAGGGACACAAATCTGGAACATACTGCTGGGCTGACCATGTCTGAGCTGATCAACTGATGTACTGGAATGACAGAAGTGCTACAGAATGTGTTTCCATAGGAACTGAGGAGCTGTTGTATCGAAGTGACAGTGGTCATATTTGCAATGGTATACTGATCTGGAATTGAACTGGGTGCTCAAGGAAACATGGAACTGGATGGCTTCCGAATACAATCTCCAACGTAGCCTAGACATCCACGGGAACATATAACTGGTCGTTCCGAAGTGACTCACCAATGTGCTAGAGTCAAAGGAGACCCGGGGTCTTCGACAAATAATG
>LPNX010682752.1:81559-193990 GCA_001517045.1 Pseudotsuga menziesii | reverse complement strand
AGCTCTTGGGACATGTGTGAATGTGATGGATTCAAACTGTCGGCTAAGTTGTTTTGTATGCAGGAATTTTCTAAATAGGCAAGGATCGCGCACCTGGTAGTAGTTGTTGATCTAGGAGACAAGGAGCTGGGAGTCCAAGAACACATGAAGGTGACGTATGCCCATCTGGAGGGTAGCAGTCAGGAGACCGGTCACAGCATCATACTCTGCCTGCTTATTGGTAGCAGCGCCTATACAGGTTCCATCAAGGTGAATCAGTTCGTCGGAAGGGGAATACAGGACCCACGCTGCAGAATCCAGGTTGGGAGACCAGCGGCTTGCGCCATCAGCGAAGCCAATGTAATGAGGTGGAAAATGGTCCATCTGTGGGCATGCAAAAAATGATGAATGTGAGATTATGGTCAAAAAGGTAAAAAACACAAAGGGAGCAAACTGTACAATGTGGACCAATGAGGTCGCGGTTTCAGTTATGGGAAAAAACGCTTAAGATACAACCCATTACGGGGGTTGCTGAAAGGGTGGCCTTCAGAGTCAGCTAAAATGTATGCCCCCTTGCCGAGGCAAGTCTGCACAATGTAAGGGCCTTGCCACATGGATTCAAACTTTCCTTTACCGGTTTTGTTGTGGGCTTGGTCATAGGCGAGGACGAGGTCCCCTTCGTGGAAAGTTCGAGGGTGAACATGTTTGTCATAATTGGCTTTGGAGCAGGTTTTGGCAGCTTCGATATTATGAAGAGTGGCACAACGATCTTCATCGGCTTGTTCGAGGGACAATAGACGTTTCTCTAGAGGGGAGGTATCTGGGAGAAGCGCAACGGCGATGTGCAAGGAAGGTATCTGACACTCAATGGGAAGGACAGACTCTACACCATGAACTAAATGAAACAGGGTAAAACCAGTGGCGGTCTTGGTGGAGGTACGGTAAGTCCATAAGGCAGGGAATAGCATATGGTGCCAATTGTACTTATGCCGATCAACATTACGTTGGAGTATGGTTTTGAGGATTTTGTTAACAGCTTCGACTTGACCGTTCCCTTGAGGGTAGTAAGCCGAGTAAAACTGGTGTTGGAATTTGAGGAAGGTGGATAATTCTCGCCAAACGGAATCTTCAAAGTGTGATCCATGGTCTGAGACTAACTGTTTAGGGACCCCGAATCGAGTGATAACATGGTTGAAAAAGAAACGGGTAGCAGTTTCAGCGGTACAGTTGAAGGTGGGCATGGCTTCCGCCCATTTGGTGAAGTAATCAACGGCGACAACGATGTGCTTATGGCCATTAGCAGATGAGGGTCTACACTCCATGAAGTCGATGGCCCACTTGCAAAAGGGACCAACGGTGACGACTGGATGTAATGGAGCAGGTGGTGTCCGGGCCTTGGGGGCAAAAAGTTGGCAGTTATGGCAATGCTTGACCGCAGTGATGCAGTCGGTAAAAAGTGTGGGCCAGAAGTATCCGGCGCGGACGACCTTTTGGGCAGTGGCCATTCCTGAGAAATGGCTGCCGCAGACACCGCTATGGCAATCATTAAGGACCTGTTCAGCTTCCTCGTGTGTAAGGCAACGACGAAGAATTGTGTCGACTCCTCACCGGTAAAGGACATCTCCGATGAGGAGGTAGCGAGAGGCCTGGTGACGGATACGATGACGTCCATTACGAGTGACGGTGGGTTGGAACTTCTGCATGCGCAGGTATAACAAGATATCACCGTACCATGGGTCATCGGATGAGATAGTAAACAAGTGATTATCGGGTAACTCTTCAGAGATGGGTGGGGCCGGGATAAATGAAGGGAGATCAGTGATGAGCTGGGCAAGCGCAAGGGCTTTGGTGCTCTTAGGTGTTCAGAACGTGAGGTCATATTCTTGGAGGATAATGACCCATTTAGCCACACGGCCTTGCAGTAGCCGCCGGTTTAAGAGATATACCATGGGGTTAGAATCGGCGACGACTGTGGTATGACTAAGCAAAATGTAGTGTCGCAACTTTTGGACAGAAAAGACCGCTGCTAGGGCTAGTCTCTCCTCGTATGGGTAGCGTAGGGGTGGGTCGGACAAGGTCTGGCTGACGTAATAGATGACATGCTCTTGGCGTGAGGCGTCTTCTTGAACTAAGACTCTGGACACAGCATGTTCGGATGCCGATACGTAAAGGATGAATTCCTGAGAGAAATCCGGAGGGGAGATCAAGGGGGCTTGTGTGAGAGCTTTCTTGAGGGCTTCGAATGCAGCTCCGTCCTGCTCGTCCCAGACAAAGGGTATGTGGGTACGGAGCAGGCGCAAGAAACCATGAACAGTTGTGGCGTAATCAGGAACAAAGCGTTGAAGAAAATTGGATCGCCCTTGCAGACTTTGGAGTTGTCGGAGCGTTCGAGGAGAGGGAAGGTCTAAGATGGCTTGGACTTTCAGGGGATCAACAGTAATTCCTTTCTGGGAAATAATGAAACCTAACAATCGGCCTACCGGAACGCAAAAGACGCACTTGTGTGGGTTCAAGCGGATCTGATATTTGCGACAACGCAGAAAAACTTGCCGAAGGTCTTCAAGGTGGTCTGATCGATTTCGGGAACGAGCTGTAAGGTCATCAAGGTAGACGAGCAAGATATGGACCAAATCATGAAAGCAATAGGTCATGGCCCGCTGGAATGTGGCACCAGCATTTTTGAGGCCAAAAGGCATGACGCGATAGGCAAAGGTGCCCCATGGGGTAGTAAAAGTGGTTTTGTATTGGTCTTCCTTTCGGATTTGGATCTGATTGTATCCGGAAAAACCGTCCATGAACGAGAGGACTTCATGCCCCGCACACGCATCAATGAGCTGGTCAATAAATGGCGTAGGGAAATTTTCTTTGGGACAGGCGCGGTTCAAGTCTCGGAAGTCCGTGCATACTCTAAGGGTGCCTTGTTTCTTGTTGACAGGAACAGGGTTTGAAACCCATGTGGTATAGGCAATAGGATAAATGAATCCTACCGTGCGAAGCTTCTCAATCTCTGCTTTGACAGCTGGGAGTTTTGAGGGATGAATGGGACGCTGTTTCTGATGAACGGGGGGTACATCAGGCCATGTGTCAATGTGGTGCTCTATAATGGCAGGGTCAAGACCAGGCATTTCGGTATAGGACCAGGCAAAGACATCACGGAATTCTTTGAAAAGTGTTTTGTATTCCTTAATCTCATGCTCAGTGCAAGATGCTCCTAAAGTGATGAGTTCGGGGGTGCCTCCGAGGGCAGCGATATCAATTTTGATGACAGGTGAGATGTTGGCCATGTTACCCTCTTCAAAGGCGTCAGGAGCAGGAATAGGGTCCTTGAACCATTCGACCTTGGGAGGAAGGAAGTCTTTGGATTCAACTGCAAATTGGGTAGCAGTTTTAGAGGAAGATTCATCTGGGAGGAAGTAGGAACGATGGTGCATGTCGTCCCAGGGATAATATGGGGCTGTGAGAGCCTCGAGAATCTCCTCATCAGTACGGAATATCTGTGTCGTCAAATCGGTTGACGAGGGAGTAGTGACCGAAGAGAGCATATAAATGGTATGAACCACTTCGGAAGGGGAAGAGACCGGGGAATGGATTTCCTCAATGGTGAGGGGTGCCGTTTCAAGATCCAGATTGTTTATCTCAAAGAGAGTGGTATTGACCTCTCCGGAAGGGGAAGAGATCGGGGAATGGATTTCCTCAATGGTCAAGGGTGCCATCTCAAGATCCAGATTGTTCATCTCAAAGAGAGTTATTCTGTACTCGGGAAGATCGGGACAGTGATGTGAGTAATGTCCGTAGACACCGCATAAGGCACAGGATTGGTTAGTGCGCAAGGATTTGTCGCGAGGCATAGGGGTTGAATCTAGATGGACAACTGGGATAGTGGGGTCATCGTCAAGCATTTTCATGTATTCCTGTAAAGCCAGTAAGTGAGGACATAGGTGAGTCGCATGGCCCAATTTGTCGCACAGCGCGCATTTGGAAGGAGCACGAAACACAGTGGTTTTTTTTACTGTCTTAGGAGGTGGGATAGCAATGTAAGGTTGAGGGCCTCTGCCCCCAGTGGGTTTGGTAAGAAGAGGGGGGAGGTTCGTGGAGGACGACGGGGTAGTGATACCGGGAGGTGGTTGACGAGTAGTGGCAATGGGCTGCACCGATTGCAGGACGACATTTGGTGTCGGCGGGGGAACGGGAGGCGAAAGATACCAAACCGGTAGTCCTAAGGTTAACCCAGGAAGGCTAAGTGTAGCCATGACTGGGGCGCTTACTACTCCTGAGGGAGGGAAGAGGAAAGGAATGGTATGGATGGGTGTAGCACCAATGTGACTAGGTACCAAAGGGGGTTGAGGCAACAAGGGTGGTTGATTGGTAGGAGTTCACGTGTTATGGGACAGGGTACATAGGTCAGACACTTCAGTAGCCGGTGACGGGGGTGGAATAGATGGGAAGGTTGATGTCATTGGTGTGTCTGAGTAAACTCCGGGCTCCATAGAAGAAATGACTGAGGTGGTTGTGGTCATTGGTGCGTCGGAGTAAACGCCCCTCCCTAAAGAAGAAACAAATGAGGTGGTGGCATCTGAAACAGGTTGTTCAATCATGGGGAGAACATTTCCGGGTGCCACGGGGGCATTAGGATCATGGTAAGTGAGTTGGTCAACCTTGACCACACGTCCCTCACGGGGGAACATCATGGTGCGAAAAACAGTAGAAGCAACTGCTCGCATGGCATACATGTAGCTACGACCAAGTAAAAGGTTATAATCAAGCTGTGCATTGATAACCTCGATGTTAATGAGGACGGTTTTTCCAGCCAGCTAGAGGGGGACATTAGTTAATAGGCCTTGTGGTTGAGCTGAATGGCCGTCGTAGGCTCGCAATGCAGTAGAGGACTGCTAGAGAGGGGGGGATCCCATTTTCCGCCAGATGGAGGTGGGCATGACACATGTAGAAGCACCTTCATCAATAATGCATCGATGGACGACAAAATTCCGAATGGACACAGAAATTTGGAATGCCAAAGTGGAAGGTAGGATAGGTTCAGATTGGTCCAAATCGAATGCCATTAACTGCGAATCATTTGGATCGATAGCCCCAATGGCTGAGAGTAATGTCTTGTGCTGCGAAGGACAGTTTTTTAAGACTTCTAACGCAGACATGGCTGCGGGGGATTGGGCTAAGTCATCGACAATGTTGTAGTTTGACGCATCCCGCGCATTAGGATTATTGTTGATACGGCGAAGTGGGAAACGGGGCGTTCTGGGAGCGCCATCTAGTGGAGGTGGAGGTATACGTAACGCTTGATCAGTGGGATGAGCGTTAGTAGGTGTATCAGTGGGAGGGGCTTCAGGGGTGGAACCATATTGGTTTCGTCGGGTCTGAAGGTTGATCTCCTCGGAGGACATCATCAACAAATGGTGGGTACCTGAGTCAAGCATGGGTTGATCAGGAGCAGCATAAGTGATTAGTTGTTGGGTTGGCGCGTTGGCTTGAGGAGGAGCCAATGGTTGGGTGTTCACTATGCCTTGGGTTGGTAAGGGGTTTTGCAGCACCAAAGGTGGCTGCTGTGGTTGTGGTGGGTTGGGCGGTGCTTGAGGAGCTGTCTGCCCTGGGCGGTGCACATCCGCAGCCAAAAGTTTCCGGACTCGTTCCATAAGTGGACAAAAATGTGTGTAGTGGCCATAGACCCCCCAAATAGAACAAGGGAAGTTGGTTCGCAAATTAGGGTTTTTAGCCTGCTTGGGCGGGCGATCAGGGTTTTGGTTAACAGGGGGCGCATTATTATGAGCGGGGGGATTAGGTTGTTGACCAGCTTGCTCGGTCGGTTGGTTGTTCCCACGATTTCGGCCTCTGCCACGGTTTTGTTGGCCCTGGTTGCGTTGGTTGTTCTGGTTTAGCGGGGGGTTTTCTTGGGCATAAACATGCCCTTGGGTAGTAGGTGGATTCTGAGTTTGCGCAGGTGCGGGAGCAGGCTGTGGTGGATAATATAAAGGTGGAGGCTGCACTGGTGCAGCTACTTGAGGGGTTTGTTGATAGTGCTATGGAGTGGGTTGTGGGTTTACCGCAGGGGCTGGCTGTGGCAGATAATAATGAGGTTGGGCTTGTGGTGGCGCAAGAGCTGGTGCAACCTGCTGATGATAGTAGGGCTGAGGTGCGATCGGGGGGGCGTAAGCGGAAGTCATATGGCCAAAACACTGAGGTGGATAGGAGGGTCCATGGGAATGGTGCTGATGTGGCATTTGAGCGTATGAGTTGGTTGCTCCGGACTATGATGTAGTCCGCGAAGGTTCAGGGCCAGGGGGAGGACGGGCTATGGAAAATGGCTGAGGCTGCGAAGAGAGACGGCCAATGATGCCGTCGGCAACGTGGGATGCCCCCGGCGCATCGTGCTGGGAGGGATCACCGCGAGGGGCGTCAGGTATGATGGTATAAAGATAACCCGACTGGGCGTAAATGAGATCGAACTACTGGGCTTTAAGGATAGCCTCTTCCTCCGACTGGGGTCTTTCAACTGCCACATCCTTAGCAATGAGCGGAAGGAGGGATTTAAGGAACCAATCTAGGAAGATCCGGTCATCTAACTTGATTTTTCATAGGCTACGGCGTCGCCGCCATTCGTGAATGTGGTCTGTGATGTGGGTAGCCATGTTTTGTCTGCAAGATAGGAGGATCTCAACGCCCGCGTCATAGCGGACAGGTAACTGGAAGAACTATAGGAAGGTCGAGGCAAGGGACGTAAAGGTGACATGGGTTCCATGGGGTTGCTCGATATACCACTTGGCAGCAGAGCCAGTGAAAGTGCGCTGTAATAAACGGAGGCGAATGGAGTCGTCCACTATGGAATTTGAGGAACACCATAGATGGAAGGACATGATATGGTTCTGTGGGTCCTCACCTGCCTTACCCTCGAACTTAGGGATGTCAGAGGGGAGCTTGGTGGGCATGTGGGGCCACGCAGGGTCGTGTCAGATGGGGTCGTTGGTTAATCTGGCTAGGTCAGGTACGTTGAGGCTAGCCATGTATGGCAAACTGGACAAAGGGTGTGACACGGTTGTGGGTTGGATCAAGCTGGGGCCCATGCCCCCAAGTGGAGGGGTCATTTGAGGGAGGTTACCCCCAGGTGGGGGAACTAAGGTGGTATGGGACGGTCCTGCACCAACATGGGTAGTATGAACCACTAATGGAGTGGGAATAGGTATTCCCACCATGGGAATAGGTACGGTGAGGGGAACGGTAGATGGGCCTCCCGTGGAGGGCATACCCATGATAGGTGTGACAACTGGTGTAGTGGTGGATGTGCCACCAATGGTCCCTCCCATTAAGGGAGTGGGATTCACACCAGCCATGGGGCTAGTAGGGGCGGTATAAAGGGTGTTCTCGGATTCAGGCTCCGAGTCTGAGGTAAAATAAGGGGCGTCAGAATCTGGTGACGGAGTCCTATGCCGTTGACGAGTGGAGTCAAGTGACAAGGCTCGAGATCTACGATGAGTGGTATCAAGTGATCTGTGCTGTGGGGGCTCACCTCTGAGGCGCCGAGAATGTCTCGGGGAAGCAATGGTGATAAATGATGTCAAATCTTTGTGAGTTGAGGTAATTACAAAAAGGATCAACAAACCCTAATGCAACCGAGTGTGCAGAAGGAGAGCTCAAAAAATAGGGCGCTTAGGCCAACAATCAACTCAAAACACCCACTGTAACAGCTGTGCTACAATAGGCGGCGTGTCAACAAAAATGGTCAGAATACCAACAAGCAACAGGTTTGCTAAAAATAGAAAACGGTGGACTCACTAGACCAAAAGGAGGTAAGGGAGCATGCAAACACATAACTAGTAGTATTATGACTCAACTAGACATATCCTCTGCAAGGTGATGAAATCCAAGTCAGACAATATGGATAGGAAAGCCAAGTGGCTAAAGTATCCCCCTACCGGGAGGGACACTGGGTAGTCAAATCCTAGAAGAATGGCAACTAAGATACCCCGTTCATGACACGTCCAGAAAGGTAAATCTGCCGCTTGGTCCTTTAACCGCAATACCCCTATACAGGGATATCCCGAGAACTGCGAAAGGTAGCCCTTCAGTTACTGAATGGAGTTCGGTATTCCACTCAGACCTCCGGAACCAATCTCACGACTTCAACCCTCCTAAGGGAGAGGCCTTCTGATAATCTGGTTGTGACCGTGTCAAAAAATACTAGGGGATTTTGGTTCCCTAAAGGAAAACAACTATGTCTCAAGTGTAAATAACCAACGGGTGTTATTGGAAGCCTATCCCCTTGATCCTACCTAACTACAAAAATTCTTTTATGTTCCCCAAGTGGGGTTAGAATGTTGGTTGAGTTAAGTATTTTTTAAATCTCACTTGATTTAGGTGACAGATTGTGTGCTTGTGAGGTTATGAACCCAGAAGAGAAGTGCCAGGGAAACTTCCGAAATAACAATATAATTGAATGAAAAAAATTTATACCATGCAAAATTTATCTGAATAAACAATGCTGAAATAATGCGGAATAAACAATGCTAAAACTTTTTACACAATTCTGTAAACATGGGACAGAAAGGCTGTAGGGCTGCAGGTGGGACAGATGGTTGTGCAAGTGCAGGAAATATGGAAGCAAAGTGACTGGGTTCCGATGCGGCAACAAGTGCAAAAATCAGATCGCGGATCGCGGGTATGGGGCGAAATCGCGCGGTCGGACCGCGGGTTTAAAGACAACAGTCGCGCGCAGGTCGTAGGTTTCTGGCTAACAGCGGCGCTCAGACCGCGGGTTTGAAGTAAACAGGTGCGGTCGGGACGCAGGTTTCTAGCTAACAGCGGCGGTCGAACCGCGGGTTTGAAGTAAACAGGTGCGGTCAGGACGCAGGTTTCTTGGTCGACAGCGGCGGTCGGATCACGGGTTTAAAGAAAATAGGTGCACTCAGCACGTGGCTTTCTAGTAGACAGCGGCGGTCGGGCCGTGGGTTTGTAGGAAACAGTCCCGGTTGGGTCACAGCTAAGGGCTGCACAGTCGCAGTCGGGTCGCAGCTAAGGGCTGCACAGTCGCGGTCGGGTCGCAGCTGCGAAGGAAAAAACGGCGGTTTACGGTGGCCAAAAACGACAGCCGAAAGGACAAAATGGAAAATAAAACTAAAATAAAAACAGCGGAGTCACCAAAACTGTTGCTAGGGTTTTAGCCCTAGCTTGTACGAATGAGTACCTACTAAGGACAATGGATTCCTTAGTAGTAGTTCAATGAAATAAGAATTAAAAGCTATAACTGAAATAAAAAATTAAATCTAAACAAGTTCATTAAGTAAAACAATAAAAAGTAAACAGTAATTTTGTATTAATCTGACCTTCAATGTGAAGGTTGGTGAAGCCCTTTGCGGTGATCCGAGTTGATAGCTCCGAGCTTCAAGTTGCTTCTTCTCTTTCTCCAATGGTGGAAATGGGCCAAAAGGGGCTCTCACGGTGAAAGTAACTCAATGGTGAGCTAGGGTTTCACGAGCAATTTTGGCAGAGGCAGGATACTTGTGATTGTGGATTTTTGAATAAGGGGTATCCATCACTTATTTATAGTTGGAAACCATGCAGTTTTAGGGTTAGGGTTTCAGCTGTTTAGGGTTTCAGCTGTTTAGGTTTTTTTCCTCATTTTCCTCATTATTTTATATTTTTTATTCCTTTTTGGAGATTTTTGGATATTTTTAGAGGAAAATAGGGTTTTATGGCCTTTTGGAGGCATTTTAATCCTTTTGGAGGCTTTTTGCATGGTTTTATGGGTTTTTGATGGAAATATGGTAGGAAAATGGACAAATCAGCCATATAATGGGGTAGATGAGGTAGTGAACCTTTTTTGGGTGTTAACAGCAATGTTTCGAGATATCTGTAATTCATGTGGCCAAACCTCTCATGCCATAGTTTGGAAACTTCATTGGCATGTGAGTGAAGTGCTTGATCACTGGAAGTAGGGAGGAAATTAGATAATTTGTACATTCTCTCATGATGATCAGCATACCCAACTGCAACAACTTGGTTTGTTGATATTTCAGAAATCTTTACAGAGTCAAAAGTAAAGATTACTCTCTTTGCCTCTTCTGTATGGGTCATTTGGTAGACTGAAAACAAATTTTCTACAAGGTTCTGTACATACAGTACATCACTGAAGGACCCATGGTCTAAATCAATTCTCCCAATCCCTCTGGTCTAGAGTTCAGAATCATCTCCCATTCGAATTGTTGGGCCAGCATTTGAACTCATGGAGGAGAAGAAGTCTCGCCTGGATACCATATGCTTGCAAGCACTTGCATTAATAAAAAATGATGAGGAACTAGAAGTACCTACCACTAATGCATGACATTTATTCTTGACTTAACTTGAACTGGAGTTTCCATCTTTGTTCCTAGCACTGTCAGGAACAGGAATGTTGTTCTTCTCCAGCAGTTGTGCCATGGTGTCTATGGTTTTCTTCATGCATGAGCTTTCTAGATGCCATCCCTTGTGGAAATAATATAATTTGGTCTCTTCTTTTCCTTTCTTCTCCTTTTATTTGGGTGGATTCATAGCTCCCTCACTGGATTTGGGTTTTTTTTATTTCTTCTTGTTCGACAACTTCGAATTCTCAGACTTAGGTTTTCCCTTTGCTGAATTCAAAACCCCCACTGCTAGTGCTTGATCTTTGGTATTGATGGAACCCATTTGGACCAATTTTTCCTTCTCTTAAGTGAGTGACTCCATGAAACTTGCCATACTTGGCATTTTTTAGTTTCAAAGGGTGAGTTTTCCTTAGTGAAATGCGCTCACAAAGACTGAGAACTCTGGCCCCAACTTCGAAAGTATAGACAAGATTAGTTGATATTCCTTCTTCTCAATCCCACATTGTTTTAATAGAAATACAAGTGATTTGAAATTGGTGAATAAGTCTTGGATTGTGTCATAGTGTGATGGGCTCAAGCTTATCACCTCATTCTCAAGTTGGTGACCACGTAGCTCATTAGTTTTTCGAAATAAAGACTCAAGCTTCTCCCAAACCTCCTTTGGTGATGTCAAACTGTCAAGGTGGAACAAGAAATCTCTTGATATTCTTAGACACATCAAACCATATTCTTCATCCAATTTTTTAAAGTACTTGGCTTTTTCTACATCAAAATTTGGTGCCACTTCAATGCCCATAGTAACTCTGAAAATCCCCTTGGCTCTCAATTGAATCACCATCTCTGCCTTCCATTCAAAGAAGTTGAAAGGTGTTAGCATGATTTGGGAAGACTCCATTACTACCTACACTAATGGTGGTGAAATTGCTAACTGGGTTACACTCAAAAATTCGATTTTATCTGGAATTCACTAACAAATCAACTCAAATCCCCTAAGAATTTGGTCCGCAACTCAAAAATATCCAACCAGATCTGATACCATGTGAAAAATTCAAACCAAAAAGTGATTAATTTGAACCACAAGATAATCTAGGAGCATTAGCGAGGTTCACAAATCAAATTTGGGTGCAAGATTTAGCAAAAATCATCAAATTACAGTTAAATTACACACAATGATAGTTGGAAACAAGATAATTTTGGACTGTCTAACTATGAAATTGTTATTAACAGGTTTATAAATACATCATTAGATTTTTGAATGGATTTGGAAGCCAATTGTGAGCAAAAATCTCAAAATTGCCAAATTGGCATCAAACCCCCCTATGTGGGCCAATCTCATCCCAAATCTCTCCAAATGGACACAAATTGCTGAAGTGGCATGGATGATGTGTTATGGGTCAATTATTACACCTTGGATATCATGGGTGTGGAAAAATGGATGGTTTAGAGTCTCAATGCAACATTAATTGCACCAAATCAAGCCAAATTTGGGCAAAATCCCACTCTAGAGCCCCAAGTCAACTTGCATGTCCACATTCAATGATTTGGAGAACACCAAAAATTATGTTTGTGCATATGTGGCTGGATTAATAGGCTAGAGTACCCATGTGGGTCATAGAAACTCAACTTGACATGGAATATGTCCACCTAAGCACCCCTAGTCCACCTCATAGTGTATTAAAGCTTAAAAAAACAATAAAATTGACTAATTAGTGTAACTAAGGTACTAATGATGGATTAATATTCTAAAAAATATCACCTATATTTAACATAAAATATGTTTTTTTATCGTAATATTCACCAAAATTTACAAGTTTTAGTAGTAAATTGTATGTTTCATATTTAATATTCGCCTACTTATCTTTATATATATTTTTTCAATCCAAAATAATCTCCTATAATACTATAATTAAGTATACTATTATAATCCTTAAAAAATACCCTGATCCTAGCTCTCTGATGCCATGGAAGAGGCAAACCAGAACATCTATGAGGGAAATGGAGGAAACTACGTAGATGGTGCCATCGAGGTCAAGAGTTGTAGAGTAAGCAGCTCGAATAGTGGTGTCCGTTAAGGACATCCCTGGGTATATACCTCCCATTTAGCCTTGTTTGCAGTCCAAGAATCCAACTAAAAATTAGAAGTACCAAGTAAGGATGCTAGTGCTACCACAAGGGATGGCATGCACTTCCGACATTGTGCCTGCCCTAATGAGAATAAAGTATGAATACCACGACTTGCTCATGTTGGAGGATGTTACGAACAGACCATATGTTCCAATGGTAGCAATAGGAGGCGGCCTGATAGAACGCATTTTGCATGACTGGGAGTGCCTAATGGAAATATCCATATTTCTAGGTTTCATCAACATGCCACACTTTGGGTGGTCGAACAAGGTAAATGCATGTGTCAAGAAACTCTTGGCATGCTTCCATGGAGGATTATTTTGGCTGGATAAGATAGTTGAAGTCACAGTGGGGATAATTTCATAAATAACGAGGCTTCCCAAGGATGGGCCAGATCCCTTGTCATATTTCTGAGGAAAAGATAACGACAAGAAGCTTGCAGCAACATTGAAGAAGTGCTTTGGTCTAGAGCCCAATGGGAAGGCTTACCACATTAACAATATCAATGACCAAGAGGTGTGCATCAGTGCAAGGATTTTGGCTAGAAAAGTGGTTAGGAAGAACCTCCCCGTCCAATGTAACTCGAGGGTGATTGCATGTGTTGAGTAGTGTGCGCAAGGCATAAAAATGAATTGGTCACTCTTTCTCATGATTTAGTTTGCGGAGGACACAGTGGGAGTGCATGAGAGAGAGAGACCATTTACATACAATTAGTTACTCATATTGATCGTGCTAGTGGCTTGGATGGAGCTAGATGACTATCAAGGCATGGATGTATAAATTATGTAAGGGTGCACGATATCAAAATCTATGGTGGGTAAAAGAATCTGAAAGATTGGAGGATTGTGCAATTCAATTTTGGATCTATTGCAAAGCGTTGCAGGTGGTAGCGGTAAAAGTTCCAAGGTTATCTAAGGAAGCTGTGACAAAGTATCAAAGGATTACAAAGTTTGTAATTGGACCACATGTCATTCACGTACAAGCACGGCATGACCCAGATAGGAAATGGTTGCCGACACCTTATAAATTGTTCGATGCATATTTGGAGGCAATGGTTGACGATTGGCTTGCAGAATGGAGGGAACCAGTTAGTTTGGAAGAAGTATCAATAAGACTCCTGACAGACACACCTGTTGATCCCATGCATAAGGAAAACTAGCTGAGTGATCAGGTTCAGAACAAGAATCGACGAACACACCCACAGACCCAGAAGTAGAACACATGTTCAACGAGTTAAGAACAAAAAGATGCATGGAGTAGGGTGCGAGTAGTAGCACCATGCAAGGGATGGAGGCGTAGTTGAATCATATTATTAAAGCAGTTGCATATTTAACAGATGCAGCAGTAAAGGAAATGACTAAATCTGCATAGGTGGGATTCACGGAGGTAAGAACAAAAATCGATTCATTACATGATGTTGTTTTAAAGAAAGCACCAGAAAGTGTGACTATGCATGAACTTGTGTCAATCATCATTGAGCCACAGGTTAGGAATATTCAAATTCCCTTGATTGCAATTGAAACTAGAAGAGAGGACTTGAATACCTCCCTACAACAGTTGCAGGACATATCAATGGATATCAACATGTTATCCACACAGACGTAGGTACACATGCAACAAGTCTCCAACTAGGAGTTGGTGGACATATAGAAAGAATCAGTGACCGATTCTTGTAGCCGCAAGAGAAAGAGGAGAAACTACAGAAAGATTTTTAGGAATTACAGCAGGAAAATGAGAAGTTGAGGGAATAAATAGTGCAAGAAATCAATGTGCTGAAGCAAGCATAATAGTAATTCAAGGAAAAGAGTGGTGAGGAGATTACAGAGTTTTAAAGGGAATAAGATCGCCTTGTAGTTGAGAAGGAACATCTCTTTGATAGTCAAGTAAAGTTGGAAGAAACAATTGCGGATTCTTGTCGGGATGTACTAGAGAGAACCACAGATATAGATATGGTCACTAGAGCAAAATATCTTAGGGCCATGATTGCCGAGTTACAGTGGGACAATAGCATTTTGGAGGCCTTGGTGCACCCGGCTACGCCACCAGAGAAAATAGCAAAGTGGAAGAGTGCTATAGAATATTTGGCAACACAGCTCGATAAGATGGAGCAAGAGGAAAATAAAGTGATGGATGGGACTACGTAGTTTTGGGGAAGCGTAGTGCAGTATGAGCAGTTGGTGAAACTGACCACATAGTTGTAGGAAGTAGAAGGGAAACTAGCGACATTGAAGACGTCACTGAGAGCAATGCCACTAATGGTTCAGATCACCATGTCAATGGAGCTAAAGGATATATAGTAGTAGGTATCAAAGGCACAAGAAAGGAAACAATGATGCAACATACAACTAGATGAGTATCAAGAGATTGGATTGCAGCTCTCTCTTAAAGTGGTTTCTACACTACAGGAAGCACATGAAGGTAAAAAGGAGATAATTGAGAAAATGCTTGAGCACCCAGTCATACATGTTCTAATGATGATCCATGAGACAACTGACAGAGTCAAAGTGAAGGTCAGGGTGATTACTCATTAGTATCAGAATTTCAAGAAGAAGATTACTGAGTACAGCATGTCCAGCTAGCGGGGATCAAGGGTGAGCCACAAGATTGTGTTGGGGCCTTTTGGCAAGTGGTTTGGATCCATTAGTTTCATAGCATCTTGAATGTTGCGCAAGCTCAAAGACACCACGCAAGTGGAAGATGACACGCAAGGCAGAGAATAGAATATTTTTTGTGTCATCTTTTGAAGTTTTCAACCATATTTTGGGGATATTGGTCATTATTTTGTAGAATCGGTTAAGATTTAGTTAGGAAGTTGTCTAAGTGGACCTTGAATGTAAAAGTGAAAGCCTATAAGTAGCTGGTGAATTGCAAATGTTGATTATCTAAGATCAAGCATGAGCAATGCTAGTTGAGAATATTTTTGAGCATCTAAACTGAGATCTGTTGATATGTGAACTGTTTTGAAGAATTTGTGATTTTGTGTGGAAGTAATATGACAAGACGAAAGTTGATCTGAATCACTGTGTTCTTTTCTATTTTCTTGTTTTACTCTTTTTTGTGACTCAATGATGAATGCTATGTGAATATGCAACATGGATCTATGATGTGGTGTTTCCCTGTTTTACATAATGTTATTCTGTTGGATCTATTTGCGCGTCAATATGTTTATTGGAGTTATGATTGAATGATGTGATCTATTAAAGAACGATCATGGTTAGTTCTATTAATGCTTAATTGAATGATAAGATCTTTGAATGTTGCACTAATTTGGTAAGTTGATGCACATTGTCCTCCCCTATTCTAGGGAAACTTGGTTTGTTCATATCTAGGCTTGAACATCTTGGGTGAGACTTCATCTTCTCTATGGATGTTTCTAGATGGGGTAAAACATTTCTAGGTTAGTGCTCAGGGATATTGTGGTGGTTTAGTTTTCAATCAAGTGGGAACCCTTGTCAACTAGTATTGTTGGTTGGGTTTGTGTTAACAAGAAGCATTGTGAAATTGGAATCTTATTTTCCTAGGATCTAGAGGATTTCTTGCTAGATCCCCAACAACCTATATGGTTTTCTTAGCCCATTCAGGAATTGAAGGTGAGTCATGTACATAAATGTCATTTTCAGCCATGTCATTATTAGAATTATCATAAAAATCAGATCTTGAATCTGTTATCACTCTGTAATTTTCCTATGGTTGTGGTAGGAAGTCATAGGGGTAACCATTTAAAACCAATCTTTAGACTGTATTCTAGCTAATACAGTTAGAGAGGGATCTATCTTGGCACAATTTATTTCACATCCACATATGGATTTAAACAAGTATGCAGAAGTATATATTTCTAATAAGAACAATGTATTGGTAGATTTAAAGATGACAAGAAAAACAAATAAGAAAAACCATTGGGCAATGGAGTCACAGCCTGAAATTAATCAAGGGTATTAAAGTGAAAATGTTTGAGGATTTTCATTTGTACTCTAAGTCTAATTAGGTGTCACAAACAATCAAATATCTATTAAGGGTGATAGGAGAAAGTGGAAGAAGCTCAGTGAAGCAAGAGGCACCTATCTGTGGATGAATCTCGTGCACCACCTTTAGTAGAAACAACAATAAAGGATAATAAATGATACAGAGCACTTAATAGAGAGTAAATTCTATAACACTCATTATAAACACATAAAAATTGCAACATCTGATACAAGGAGTGCTTAATGAAATGATATCCTCATATGCAACTAGAGAGAATTAGTAGGAAATTACAGAAATGAGCATGATGCAAAGAGGAAACACAAACTGAATGAAGAACACCGTGATGAATCTCAGAAATGCAGAAGAATGTTTCTCATTAACACTTACAAGAGAGTTTATAGAGATGCAAAAACCAGGAGCTGAACTCTTTCTAAATGAAAGTTCCAACGCTTTCCTCCTCTATCAAGGGTACATTTATAGTTTCATGGGCTCCCGATGAAAACCTCGAAGCATAGCCAAATTCAGTTACAAAATCTAGGAATCAATCCCAAATCATCATTACAAATCCTAACAAACTTCATGAGGTGTCATATTCACCATGATTTACACCTAAAACATGCAATAAGGGATCACAAACATGCTAGATAAAAAATGGCACTATGGCATCTGAGAGGCAGGATCGCTTGACTGAAAAGGACATTCTGGAACATGTTCTAACGGTTTTATTTCCTTAGAAATGATCTGCATCATTGAATCTTTTCCATGCCTCAACTTCACTTCTCACCTGCACTGATCCTTTTCCTCCTTGCACCTTTGGTTGTGCAAAATAAACCATAGATGTAGATTCCTCCTATGATAAATATCAGCCGTTATATGCTGTAGACCCCACATGATTTTACGATCCTCTTCCTTACTAACCTTCATGCTTATTTCCATTGCAAAATCCATCCTCAACCATTGATCAGATCTTTTCCAGATCCCCACCGTCCTGAGGCACGAGGTCTACCCACATTTTGCATTGCTTCCTCCTGTTAACCTATTTACATCTCCTCATCAAAAAATAAACCCTAGACCATTATCATATATTCACCTGATCTCTGCCATCCAGATATGTG
This sequence comes from Pseudotsuga menziesii, assembly GCA_001517045.1. Classification (NCBI taxonomy): domain Eukaryota; kingdom Viridiplantae; phylum Streptophyta; class Pinopsida; order Pinales; family Pinaceae; genus Pseudotsuga; species Pseudotsuga menziesii. The sequence goes on along the minus strand of LPNX010682752.1, from coordinate 176,463 downwards.
GGTTCTACCAAAATGTTGTAGCCCCACTTTGCTTTATCCTTTGTGCATATTTCAGTGGAGAAAATCCTCTCCACCTTAGATCTGGCCCATGCAAGATCATGGTTGCTGAAACGAGTGGACCCTACCATATTTCACAACCCCAACATGGCTTTAGCTCTTGTGCATATTTCCTCCACAAAATTCAGCTCAACCATAGATCTTTGACCTCCCTAGATCTTCTCCGTTGGGTTGTGCAGGTCCTATAGGATTTCACATCCCTGAATTGTTTTAACCTTTGTGCACCTTGTAGCCGTGAAATCCTCTTCCACCATAGATCATCAGACTCATTAGATCTTGCCCCTTGAAACCTGAAAGAAGCAACATATTTCATAATCCTTCACAACTTTATAGACCATGCATCTTTTCCTTGACAGAATATTCCTCAGCCATCGATTCTCTCTATTGTGTATCAATGCTACTCATTTTTTTCGATGCATAACCTGTAGGGTATTATTCTCACCCTTCAAGGTCCAATGATAAATAATTTTTTGGGCCCTTGTTCCTCCTTTGGTTAGCATATTCCTTGGCCAGTTTTTTATCTTGGAATGGTGCTAACACATCTGCACATAGATCCTCAAAATTTAGCACTGGTTCTTACCAGGCCCTAACAGTGGCTCCAACTTGGGGATCTTACTCTCCCTACGAGATAGAAAAGTACTATGTATACCATGTGCCCGATCCATTCAGTTGGTTCCAATTATTCCTGCAATTCTCAAAATCTTCCCTAGGGTCTGCAATTGCAAGATATGATTAAAGAAGAAAAACCAAATGACAGCACATCTTGGATACCTTACTGCCTTCACCTCGGGCTTTAAGTTTGTCAAAGAGCTATCGACACATGCAATGTTAAAAATAAAATGGTATATATAATGAGATGAAACTGAGATTTCGTCCAAAAAGTAGTGTTTAAGGAGTCTTCCATTTATAGGAGCTCCATATACCAATCCACCCTCGATTTCTTCCAGTACTAAGCATTCTTTCCTATGAAGGATGTAATTTTATATGGGCCTTTACACAAGTGATCAAATTTTCCACATTTCCTCTTCTCCTCATGAGGTGCATCCCATTCCAACACTACATCCCCTATCTCCAAATCATCAGTTTTAGTTCTTTTGTCAAATATATCTTTCATCTTGTCCTGAAATTTATGAGCTCTATAAAAAATTTGCTCTCTCTATTGTTGCAGCTCAACCAACTGATACATCCTTCTCTGGGTTGGGTGGGTCTCAACATCTTCTTCTTGAAACAATCTCATCACTGGAAACAACAGGGAGTTAGGAAATATTACCTCTGATCCATAAACCAACTAGAATGGTGAACTGCCAATAAATTTTTTCACAATAATTCAATCATCCCACAAAGCATGGATTAGATTTGTGTTCCGAGCTTTCTTATTTTCATGTAGCATATTTTTTTTTATCCTCATAAGACTCTTGTTTGAATATTATGCTATCCCACTTACGTGTGGCTAATAGGATGTGAAATGCACCAGCTATATTTGGTATTTGAAACAAAAGGCAATCATCTTTTTTTACTTAAAAGATACAACATTATCAGTGATTATCTTCCTCGGAACTCCAAACCTTGAAAAAATATGCTCCTCCAGAAACTGCATGATCATAGAACTAGTTGAAGAATCAGAGTGGATCAGTCCCATGGTCATGCAAGATAATAAGACAAGAGAGGTTGATATCTGTGTCGATTTCAAGAAGCTTAATGACCCATGCTTCATGATCTGTTCCTCGCATCTTTTACTGATGAAGGGTTGGAAGAGTGGGTGATAAAGAGATATGTTTGTTCACAAATGGATTTTTTGGCTATCATCATATCAATATTATGAAGGAGGACCAACATAAGGCAACCTTCATTACAGAATGGGCATGCTTTCCATACATAGAGATGCCATTTGGACTCAAGAATGCACCTGCGATATTCTCCAGTATCGTAGTTGTTGCGTTTAAGGACTTTATTCAGAAGATTTTGGCGGTATACATGGATGATTGGACGGTGTATGGACTGGTAAAGGATCATCTGGAAAATATATGACTGATGCTAGAGCAGTGTCGATAACATCAGATTGCGCTGAATTCGAAGGAGGGAAGGAATTTTGGTTGATCCAGCCAAGTTTCTGCTCATTATTAACTTCTCCACATCGATGAACGTGAAGTATATCATAGCGAAATTAGGCCATATGGGGTATTATCATAAGTTCATAAGAGGATACGCTGCAATGACAGTGCCCATGGAAAATTTGTTGAAGAAGGATGCATAGTTTGAATGGAGTCCCGAGTGTCAAGGAAGTCTCAACACTTTGAAGAAAAAAATGGTCACAACACCAATATTGGTCTTTCTAGACTAGAAGAAGGAATTCCATGCCCATATCGATGCATCCTCAATTTCACTAGGAGTGGTGGTGGCACAATAGGTGAAGGGGATATTGATCACCCATTTGCATTTTCCAGTCATAAGTTGTCATCTACGAAGCATAATTATACCACGACTAAGAGAGAAGGATTTGCAATGGTCTACGCATTGCAAACGTTTTGACACTACCTATTGGGAAGACATTTCAAGATGTTCAGTAATCATTTCACATTGAAATACCTGGTGAATAAACCTGTGTTTGGGGCGAAGATATGCCATTGGCTACTCCTCTTCGAAGAGTTTGATTTTAAAATCATTATGAAGCCAGGTCACCTGAATGTAGGACTTGACAATGTTTTGCAAATTGATATAGGTGAAGAATCAATAAACATCAAGAATGGGTTACATGACATGCAACTATTCAGGGTTGGAATGGTTGATGAATACTATGAGAAAATAGTTCAGTTTTTTGTGATAGGAATGGCACTGGAAGGTTTCACCACAAATCAAAAGAAGAAGCTGGTTGTTCGGGCCATGAATTTTTAGTTGATTTCCAAAGATCTCTATAAGATGGGACCTGATGAGATCTTACAACAATGTGTCCTACCACATGAGTAGGAAAGGGTATTGGCAAAAACACATGTAGGTGTTGCAGGTGGACACTACGGAGGTTGTGCAACTTCCAGGAAGGTACTCCACAAAGGACTATGTTGGCCAAGTCTCAATGGCGATGTGGAAGACTACGTAATTACTTGTGATGTTTTCCAAATAATGGGAAAGTCGTCACGAAGCATTGAGATGCTCATAGTACCTCAGGTGACGATGCATCCATTTGATAAATGGGAAGTGTATTTTGTGGGACCAATAAACCCACTAGGAAAAAGAACCATTGTGCACTATATCATCACAACGATGGATTACTTGAAAAGGTGGGAGGAATCGACACCAGCGGCATATTGCACTGCTGTGACTGCAGCAAGGTTTGACAATGTTTTCACCCGATTTGGTTGTCCAAAAATATTAATGAGCGATTAGGTCAATCATTTCATCAATCGCACCATCTATGCGATGACATAGGAGTTCTATATTCAACACAAGAAGAGAACACCTTATCATATACAAGCCAATGGGACAATTAAAGAATTCAATAAGGGGTTGGAGCATGCACTCACAAAGGTCTCCAATGAAAATCATGACGATTGGGATTTGAAGATTTCGGTAGTCTTATGGGATTATCACACTACTTGCAAATGGTTGGCATGGTAGACACCATTAAAGTTGGTGTATGGGAAGGAAGCAGTGATGCTAATGGAATATATTGTTCCAAGTATACGCATTGTAGCAGCGATAGGGATGGATGATTAAGGAGCCCTGGAAGAGCACCTCGCTCAATTGGTGCAGCTAGAAGAAAACCATTTTTTCATAGGATTTCATCAGCATGTTGAGAAGGATCGATAGAAAGCATGGCATGATTGACACATCAAGAATGAGCACTTTCAACAAGGTGACTTGGTGTTGCTATATGACAGTAACTTTGTGAAACATCCAGGTAAGTTGCAAATGCATTGGTTGGGTCCTTATGTAATCCATTTCATTACCAAAGGAGGTGTGGTATAGTCGCAATAGATAAATGGTGCAATGTTTCCTAAGTTAGTAAATGGAATTCATCTCAATCCCTACAGAGAGGGCCCGGTGCAATGCAATGCTTGAGGCATTGCATAGCAAACAAAAATTACAAGAGGTGATACTGAGGATTTTGGTGCACTGGAAGCATGTGGCAACGCAAGAAAAAGTGTCTAGTTTGTAGTTAGGAAGTAGTGTGGTGAGGTCCATAGGGACACAATAGAGTCAAATTAGGTAGTTAATGCAACAATTAAACTAGTTAAGTGGTGGCTTTGTTGGAGGAGACACACATTTATGGTGAATCCTCCCATTAGATCGGGAGGATCGACAACGTATTTGGGTGATGAGTGGAGGATTCAGTCGTGATGATTGAGAAATATTTTGCACAGGCGATCCCACACTATAATAATTGGCAGGGTGCGACTTGAAGGAATCATTTTGTTTATTGAGTGAATAGAGAAGAGTCGACTATATAGCATTGTTGAGTCATTGTAAGTAATTCATAGTGAAGAAATGGTGTAGGATATTTTGAGTGGGAGTATTAGGTATTCACTATTCATTGGTGTTCCAATTGAGGAGGAAGCATCTAGCATGCTATTGGGATCATCACCAATTATACAGAAGAAGAGGAGGGCCAATCGGCCCAAGTCACCTATGCAAAAGAAGAGGAACATGAGAGATTTAGCCAGAGTGGAAGTATAATCCACAGAGAAGGTGGGGTCATTGACAACTAGACATGAGGGATCCACAGTGAGGACTGGGGTGACCACTATGAACATCCCTAGATTTGTTCCACCATGCAATCCTAGTGCCAAGAAGTGGAAGTTGACAAATAACTAGAGGTATCCAATAAATATGTTGGCATTGCCAATGGGAATGGAGTGCACCTTCAACATTGTGTCATGATTCATGAAGATGAAGTAAAAATACCATGATATGTTGGCGTATACTGAGTGCATAGCGGATCCATTCAGGTAGAAGCCGCGAAAGAAAGTGATCCAATGGTGCACACCACACAACAATGGGTGATGGGATTGCATATGTTAGGGATTTTAGGCCTCATCCATATGCCTCACTTTGGTAGTTTGGCGGAAGCCAACGTGTGTGACAAGCAGTTGTTGGAGTGCTTTCACGATGGTTATATGTGGTTGGACTGGCTAGTGCAAGTCATTATGGAGTTGATATCGAAGATTACGGGGATTCCCATGGATTGGTTTGATCCATTGTAGTACTTTCATGGAAAATATAATGATATTAGGTTGGCTTCCAAGTTGGAAAATAAATATGGCTTTGATCGTGACAAACATGCACACGTCGCAAACAAAATCAATGATAAGCTTGTTCGCGTGGCAGCGAAGATTCTGGCCATCAAGGTGAAGCGAAAGAATCATCCAAATCAGTGTTCTTTGGGGATAATAACAAGTTTTGAGATTTGCATCAAGGGTGTATAGATGAATTTGTCTTTATTTCTACTCAACCAATTGACTCAAGACGCAATGCTGGTCCAGGAGGGGAAACAACCATTTACATACATTTGGCTGATAATTTTGATTTCCTTAGTCACATGGGTGGAGCCTAAGGATTATCAAGGCATGTATTTTTTGGTCTCCCTAGTCTTCAAGGGTGCGAGGTATCAAAACCTTTGGTATCTAAGATAGGACGACCAATTGAAGGATTGCACGATACAATTTTGGTTGTATTGGTATGTGCTACAGGTTACATTTGTGAATATTTGACACTTATATAAAGTGTGATCTACATAAATATCTAGGAACTCAAGAGACTCTCACAATTCGATTTAGTGCAAAAACTAGCAAAAAATCTTGAAAGAGGAACAAATTTACACACACATGTGAACACAAAGTGGATATTATTGAACTTTCTAACATATGAATGTGTTAAGAAGAGGTATATATTACATATGGATCAATTCATGAGGCTTAGGAAGATAGATCTTAGTGTAAATGTGACATGGCCAAAATTGACCTCAATCCCCCTTAGGTGGACCAAACAAGCTCCAACTCAGCCCAAACGGTCATGAATCATGGTGTGGATGTGGCTGAAGTGATTTGGGGAAATAATGACTCCAAGGAATGTGTGGGTGAGAAATTATAGATGTGTGGGAGGCTCAATGTGATAATAAATGCTCCTAGGAGAGCCAAAATTGAAAAAAATACACATTAGCTCCCCAAGTCAAACCTAGATCACCCAAATCAAGGATATAGTTCTCCAAGGAATTAAATGAGGGTGTACATGTGTTTGGTTTACCAAGTATAGCATTGATGAAAGGTCTGAAAATAACCAGTTCACCTCTTAGATCAAATTCCCTAAGTCTAAACCATAGCAATTTAATGCTAAGAAAGAAATGAAATGGACTAAGCTATAAACCAAGGTACTAAGGATGGATTATTGTTCTAACACTCCCCCTTAACCATGAATTAGTACAAATCATCAAAATATTATTGGAGGACTTGGCAACGAAGGCTCAAGTCACCTCAATAAAAACAGAAATTTATTTGTTCACAAAAATGAGGAAAAGAGGAAAACCTCATGGGAACAAAACCTCGCCTTAAAAATGGACATGGGCCTAAAAAATGTAAGTGAATGGAAGCCATCACCATTCATCACTCACTCCAATAAATTATTTCAATTAAGTGAAGGTCTTATCAGTAAAACACTTGGTGAATATGTCAGCAGCTTGCTCTTTGGATGGAAAATACTGCAAGGAAATCACCCTGTCATGCACTAAGCCCTGAATGTAGTGCATATGGATCTCTATGTACTTGGTCCTCTGCCTCTGTACTGGATCTGTAGATATATTTATGTCACTTTAATTGTCACAGCAAATGATAGTGGGTGAATCAAATGCAACATCAAGCTCCCAAAGAATACCTTGCAACCACACACATTGTGTGGTTGCATTCACTGCTCCCTTGTATTCGGCCTCAGCTGAAAAAAAGAGAAATTGTGTGTTGTTTATTAGTATATAAGAAAATAGGACCATCATCAAGCATAAAAACAAAACCTGAAGTGGAATTTTTGTCATTGGGATCTCCATCCCAATTCGAATCAGAAAATCCAACTAGTTCTAGTGAAGAACTAGTTCCATAGTGTACCCCAAAACTCTTGGTTCCTTGAACATATTGAAGGATGTTTTTGTCTTCCTTCCAATGGAAATCATGTGACTTCTGCATATACCTTTATAACTAACTAAAAGCATAAGCTAAATTAGTTCTGGTATGTGTAAGGTACATAAAACTACCAACTAGTTGCATGTACAGTGAGCAATCTACCAAAGGAGAATCACCAAATTCACCTAGTTTTATGCCAGAAATAAATGGGCACTTGGATACATTCCAATAAACAATTTTGAACTTTATTATCAGTTCTTAGGAATACTTTTGTTGTTTGGGAATGATTCCTCTTTCAGATTGCTCAATTTCCAATTCTAGAAATTGTTTTAGCAATCCTAGATCAATCATTGCAAACTCACTATGTAGAGATGCCTTAGTTGATCCAATTTGTTTGGTGCAGATACCTGTAATTTAGAGTTCATCCAAATACAGTACAATAACCTGCAATACATCATAATTTTTCTGCAAATATACATTTGGATCAGACTTGCATCGAATGAAACCAATTGAGAGCAAACAAATAACCATTTTAGCATACCAATCCCTTGGGGATTGCTTGAGCCCATAGAGTGAATTATTCAACCTGAAAACAAGTGAAGAGTCCTATTGGAAACATTCATGTTGCTGCATGTGTATATATTCTTGTATTTCACCATGGATTAATGCACTCTTCACATCCATGTGGTGAACCTCCCAACATTTACTAGCACCAATGGCTAGAACTAGCCGAATTGAATTGCTCCTTGCAACTAGTGCAAAGGTCTCGGTTTAGTCCACTCGTTGGAATTGATGGAATCCCTTGGAAACTAATATTTAATTTAAATTAATATCATAACCATATAAACAATTTTTTTTTCGGAAGACCCACTTACATTTTCACAAGCTTCCTCCTGGGAGACAAGGGAACCAATTCCGATGTCTCATTCTCTTTGAGAGAATTGAATTCATCTTGCATTGTTAATTTCAACCTTGGATCATGAAAATATTCCTGATATGGTTGTGGATCATATCCAGTAATCATATAACAGTGCTCAGTAAGAGAAGTTTTGCTTGCATAAGAAGCATTATGAAATTGGAATCTTGTTTTCCTAGGATCTAGAGGATTGTTTGCTAGATCCCTAGCAGCTTGTATGGTTTTCTAAGACCATTTGGGACTTGAAGGTGAGTCATGTACAAAATATTTAATCTTCAGCCATGTCATTATCATAATTATCATAAAAATCATATCTTTAGTTTGTTATCACCCTAAAATTTTCCTATGGTTGTGGTAGGAAGTCACAGGGGTAACCATTTCAATCCAATATTTATACTGTATTCTAGCCAATACAGTTAGAGAGGGATATCTCTTGTCACAATGTATTTCACATCCACATATGGATTTAAACAGGTATGCAGAAGGCTAGATTTCTGATAAGAACAAGGTGTTGGTATATTTAAAGACTGTGAGACAGATAAACAAGAAATCCCATTGGGCAATGGGGTCATAGCCTTAAATCAATCAACGGTATTACAATGAGAATGAGTGAGTATTTTCCTTTGTATTCTGAGGAAAATTAGGTGTTACAAACATTCAAATATATTTTAAGGTTGATAAGAGAAAGAGGAAGAATCCCAGTGAAGCAACAGGAACCTATCTACGGATGGATATCTTACACCACCTTTAGCAGCAACAACAATAAAGGATAATAACTGATACAGAGCAATTAACATAGAATGTATTCTATAATAGTCATATTAAACACATCACAAATGCAACATATGATACAAGGAGTGCTTATTGAAATTAATTCCTCATATGCAACTAGATAGCATTAGCAAGAAATTACAGAAATGAACATGATGCAAACAGAAAGCACAAACTGAGTGAAGAACACCGTGATGAATCTAAAAAATGTAGAAGAATGTTTCTCATTAACACTTACAAGAGAGTTTACAGAGATGAAAAAACCAAGAGAATAACGCTTTCTTAATGAAAGTTCCAACCCTTTCCTCCTCTATCGAGGTTACATTTATAGTTTCATGGGCTCCCGAGGCCAACCTCGAATAGAGACGAATTCAGTTACAAAAAGGGGGAATAAATCCCAAATAATCATTACAAAACCTAACAAAATTCTTGAGGTGGCATATTTGCCATGATTTACACCTAAAATAGGCAATAAGGGATCACAGACACACTGGATCAAAAATGGCACTGCGGCATTTGAGAGACGAGCTCACTTGACTGAAAAGGACATTTCGAAACTTCTTCTAATGGTTTTATTTCCTCATACATGATCCACATCAGTGAATCTTGTCCATGCCCCAACCTCACTTCGCACCTGCAATGATCCTTTTCCTCCTTGCACCTTTGGTTTTGTGAAATAAAACACAATCGTATATTCCTCCTATGAGAAATGTCAACCATTCTATGTTGTTCCCCCTACGTGATATCACGATCCTCTTCCTTTATAACCTTTGCACATATTTCTATCATGAAATACATCCTGGATCATTGATCATATATTTACCTGATCCCCACCATCAAGAGGTGTGGGGTCTAACCACATTTAACAACGCTTCCTCCTGTTAACCTCCTTGCATCTCCTCATCATGAAATCAACCCTGGACCGTTCATCAAATATTCTCCTAATATCCATCGCCCAGATATGTGGGTTCTACCAAATGTTTCAGCCCCACTTTACTTTATCGTCCATGAATATTTTGACGAAGAAATAACTCTCCTCTATAGATCTTTCCTACGCAAGATCATGGTCGTTGAAAAAAGTGGACCCTACCGGATTTCACAACCCCGAAATGGTTTTAACTCCCATGCACATTACCTTCATGAAATTCATCTCAACCATAGGTCTTTGACCTCCCTATATCTCCTCTGTTGGGTTTTGTGGGTCCTATTGGATTTCGCAACCCCAACTTGTTTTAACCTTTATGCACCTTGTAGCTATGAAATTCGCTTCCACTGTAGATTGTCAGCCTCATTAGATATATCCCCTTGAAACCTGAAAGAAACAACATATTTCACAATCCTTCACAAATTTACAAACCATGCATCTTTTCCTCGGTGAAATATTCCTCAGTCGTCGATTCTCTCTACTGTGTATCAATGCTACCCATTTTTTCCAACGCATAACTTGTAGGGTATTATTCCCACCCTTCAAGATCCTATGATAATGATTTTTTTGGGACCTTGTTCCTTCTTTGGTTAGCCTATTCCCTGGTCAGCTATTTAGTTTGAAATGGTACTAACACCTCTGCACATAGATATTCAAAATTTAGCATAGGTTCTTACCACGTGCTAATAGAGGCTCCAACTCGGGGATGCTATCCTCCCTGTGAGGTAGAAAATAGATCCATAGACCATGCACCTTATCCATTGGGATGGTTCCAATTCTTCCTCCAAGTCTCAAACTCTCCCCTAGGGTCTACAATTGCAAGATTTGCTTAAAAAATAAAAACCAAATGACATCACCTATTGGATACCTTACTCCCTTTACCTCGGGCTTTAAGTTTATCAAAGAGTTATCCACACATGCAATGTTAAAAATAAAATTTTATATACAATGAAATGAAACTGAGTTTTATTACAAGAAGTAGTGTTTGAGGAGCCTCCCATTTATAGGAGTTCCAGATACCAATCCACCCTCCATTTATTCTAGTACATAAGCATTCTTTCCTCTGAAGGATGCAATTTTATATGGGCCTTTCCACAAAATTTTCCATGTTTTTCCCTCTCCCCATCAGGTGCATCCCATTACAACACTACATCCCCTATCTGGATATCATCAGGTTTGGTTCTTCTATCAAATATCTCTTTCATCTTGTTTTGAAATTTTTGAGTTCTATAAAAAATATGCTCCTTATACTACTGCATCTCAACCAACTGATACATCCTTCTCTGGGTTGGGTGGGTTTCAGCATCCTCTTCTTGCAAAAATATCATCACTCAAAAGCTCAGGGAGCTACGAAAGATTACCTTTGAGCCATAGACCAACTGGAATGGTGAAGTGCCAATAGAATTTTTCACACTAATTCTGTTAGCCCACAAAGCATGGATTATCTTTGTGTGCAAAGCTTTCTTATTTTCCTATAGCAGATTTTTTGTGATCCTCATAAGACTCTTGTTTGAAGATTTTGCCATCCCATTTCCTTGTGGGTAATACGTTATGGAATTACCCAGCTGTATTTGGTATTTGAAACAAAAAACAATCATATTTTTTCACTTAAAAGTTGCAGCATTATCGATGATTATCTTCCTTGGAACTCCAAACCTTGACAGAATATCTTCCTCCAGAAAGTGCATAATCACTATTTCGTTAGCCTATCTTATTGGGATGGCCTCGATCCATTTTGTGAAGTAGGAAGTAGGAGTAATGATCCACCTTTGTTTCCCTGAGGAGGATGGATTGAATTCTCCAATAAAATCTATCCCCCATTGTTGGAAATGGTTTTCAACCTGAATAGGATTCAAAGGTAATGGCAAAACCTTCCTTCTACCTTCAAAATCTTACAATTATGGCAGGCAGCCACCTTCTTATGAGTATCAAAGAAGATTGTAGGCGAATAGAAATCTGCTCTCATGATATTTTTTACCGTGGTTTTATAGGTTTTATAGTAGTGATGCCCCACATATTCCCCTCCATGAAACTCTTCAATGAGTCTCTTGGCCTCATGTTCATCCACGCACTTCAGTAAAACTCCTCCTAGCTCTTTCCAATACAACCTCTCGTTTAGGATACAAAACCTCATTACTTTCTGTATGATAAATTTGGCCCTTATTTTATCCATGCCCCGTGGAGATTGTAGATGCTATAAGACAAAAATGATATCAGTGTACCATGGGGATGACATAATAGGCTCACCTAGTAGGGTTCCTAATTGTCCCTGGGAATTTTTCTCTTCTGTTAACAATTCAGCAATCATGTGCAAGCTCAGAGCATTGTAGTTGGGTCGAGCCATGAGCTTCGCTAGTCCTTTGCCTTTAATGAGAATTGTAGGATTTATTTATAGGTCATACTCAAGTAGGACTTCTATCCACCTCCCCGTTCCTCACTCAAGGTTTGTTTGAGTCAAAATATCCTTTACAGCGCTAGTGGGAACTTGAGCAATGATGTGAGAATGCAGAATGTACACTAAAAAATCCTTTAAAGCTTGCATCAGAGAATATCCCTACTTATCTAGGATATTATACTTCACGGGGTCATCTCTTAGGGTCTTGCTATAGAAATAAATGGGTTGCTTATGGCCCTCATGATTCTTCTGTAGCAGCACCATTGCTATTGTGTGTTTTGAGGAAAAATAAAATATGATGAATTCCTTAGAGAAATCAGGGCTTGCAAGTACAGGTGCTTTAACTATGGCCTTATTTATTCCTTAAAAGGATTGTTTGGCTTTAGGATTCCACTTGATTTCTTGGTCTTTTCCTAGCATGTTGGTTATATATTTCACTATTTCGGTGAAGGCAGCTATGAATCTTCTTAGAAAAATTACCTTTCCCAAAAAGGACTAAACCTCAACTTTATTCCAAGGGAGTTCAATTTTGTTGATTGCCTCAACCCTCCTGGGATGTATCCTGATGCCTTCTCGAGAGATTATATCACCCAATAGCTTCCCTTCTTTCATAGTTGTAGTAGGGTTTTCACCCTTGCTACATGCAAAAGCACCTCCCTTCCGTCTATGGGATAGAAGGGTAGAGTTCATAATGGAAGAGCTAAAACAAACAAGAATATTAGTAACACAAAATCTAAAACAAGTACAATTAAAATAAATAAACAAACTATATGACAATTATACCTTCTCGATTTCTTTGAAATGGGCCACCATGGCCAAAGCTTGGAAATGGGTCGTGTCTCCACAGGATGGATAATACGAAGGATGCCTCTACGCATAGGATGGGAAATGGTGGGGTTATGGAATGTTTAGAAAAAGGAGTTGAGTACTATGAGAATGATGGCTTCTCACCGTACTTACGAATAGAAAATTGGAAGAACTAATAAGTGAATCTTGTGATGGAGACCTCCACACTATTTTATAGTTTTTTCTTGTCCTTTTCTCTCTTTTAGGGTTTTGGACCCTATTTAGGGTTTTAATCCCTTTTGTGAGTTTTTTAGCTCTTTTTGGTTTTTTTAGACCTTTTCTAAGCTTTCTAGCTCTTTTGTGGGTTTTTAAGCCCTTTTGTGAGCTTTTTTTTGCCTTTTTGAGAGAGAATGAAGGAAAACCATAGCTATGGAGGTCAAAGGTAAAGAAAAATAGTAGGTAAATGATGTATGTATGTGGTTTCAACCATATAGAGCTAAGTGAGCAATTTTTTGTGTTAATATATTTCCCCCTAATGTGTGAGGGTAGGAGCTTATCGTATGGCTGACATACATCATAGTATCATGGCAAGAGTGGAGAGACATGTGAAGAAGTGACGCTTCCTCGTTCGAACCAAAATGGCTTTTGGTTTTTTATTAATATTGGTTCCCAATAATGCATGAGATACAAATAATGTGTGACATGTATATGGATGAGGCGGGAATACCCATGCTCGTAACAATGTCAAAAGAATAAATCATGGGATCAAAGCTCAAAAATTTAGGAACCGATCAATACATATACAACTAATGTTACATAATGGTGGCCTCAATGAGAGGCTGGATGTTCTGCTGATCTGAAGAAATGATACATAGGAACGATGTAATTCTCTTGGAATGCGATATCTTCATAATTGATGCTCTTTTGGACCTGTAAGTGTACATAGCTATAGGGATTCCATGATGAGGATTCGAAATATCTATGTTACAATATGTTGCATCAATACTAGAGCTATATAGAAGAACTAGTATGGGGATTCTAAACATTTTTTCCAACACAACTCAGAAATCACAAGGAACCTAAACCTGTATGGGTCCCATAATAGACTCACCAATGTGCTAAAGTCAAGTGACAACTAGGGTCTTTGACCAAATAATGCATGAACCAATACCCTATATGAATCTAAATGGTGCAATGATAAAGCACATGAGACACAACCATCTCAAGAAGCACTAATGACCCCTCTCAAGTGGTCTAAGGAACTCATCAATGAGGTGGATGAAACTAGGATACAGGGACCTCTGGTTCTATCCTCTGGAATAGATGTGTTGTCATCGACAAAGGGAGACCTGCAACTGATCAAGGAAATGATGTGTCCTTGACCATAACCATGAGGTGCATAACCAAAGATGTGGTACAATCTGGGGACTGACACACTGATTGGGGGAACAGGGGCAGGGGAGTATGGGGGACTCAAAATTCCTTTGTTTAGAGTATGCCAACATGGCTGACCTGGAAGCAAATGAAACTGACTCATCGAATAGGAATCATAGCTATAATATCAGGAATGTAACTACAAATGGAAAATACTAAGGAGGGTAATCGAGATATGAATACTTAGGGGATCATCCAAGGAATACTCATCACAGAATACTATGAATAAAGGAAACCCAATTGGGGCAAGCTGCCAAACTATAATATAGGGTGGCATCGAAAGACACCGTTATGACATGATCTTGTGGATTTTTAGTGATCCCGGGAAAGTAAATGATCAATGGTGTCTTCATATTTAGAGAGTGTGAAAATAGGAAGAAGACTCCAATGTGGCCTCTTTTTCATATGTAGTCTCCTGAGTCCAAAAAAGGATAAAAGTATGCATAGGATATCTCTCCCAACCTTTGGGGAAGGAAGACTTATTTACCATTTGTAGTCCAATCATGTAAGAAATGGTTAAACTTACACTGACGAACAGTCATTTAAATACTTTTACGAGCATGAATGAAGCCAAGTTTGCTCGGAAATATTTTCTTGATGAAAAGGTTCAAAAAGAGCTTAAATACAACCCATGATGAGCTTTTTCATAAAGTTTGGTCCCAATGCCTGAGAAAGCATAAAAGGATGCAAAGGGAAACGTTGCTAGACTTAGTGTGTTGAGGTGGTCCTTTTCTTATGATAGTCTACATAATATGAAAAGGGAGGTAAATGAGGTTACGTACACTCCCTTTCAAATACTTTAATGAGAGTTAAAGGAAGCAAGCGTGCTCAACGATCTTTTCATTCTTTCAAGAGTCATAAAATATCTTAACAAAAACTCTATAAAGGTCAATCAAGCAATGGGGAAGTATTTGGAATATGGACAAAGGTGATGTGGTCAACATGGTTGGTGAGAATAACATGTAGAACACTAATGGGGCCCCCTTGTGGGATGATGAATGGTGGTAAAAAAATGGTTAACTGTGAAGTATGAATGGAGCGATTGGCTCGTGAATGTGTATAAGGGTAGATTTGCACCATGGCATGCAAACTGAGGTGGCTTCTGGGAATGGATTAAAAATGCCTTGAGAAAACATGATCCAAGTATATTTTGAACTATTAGATGGCGAAAATAAAAACTTGGTGGTGTGAACAACGTCTCAAACGGACTCCAAATGAGTCTGTGGTGCACAAAAGAAAAACAAACCCAATGAGGCCTATAAAAATGGGGGACCACATGACATGTGTCATTATTACTATTTAGTGTTGAGTTGGATTGGAGGACCCTAGAGCTCTTTTGCTGATTTATTTCATTTTGACTGGTGGTTTTCAGATTCATCAATTGTAGGTAAGAGTACTCATCAAACCCATCTTTTTCACTGGTTCATTTTGGTTTTTAGCTCACCTAGGTGCCCCTACAAAACTGCAAGGGTTCATTAGGGTCGGGTTGCACTTTTTGAGGAAAACATTGTGAACTGGGTCACACTTGTTTGTCCAAGAGGTGCGCCTAGGTCCCTCCTGTTTAGCCAAAATTTGTGACTTGGGTCGCTCAGTTTGGCTAAATAGGAGTGACTTCATCCTTGGATGACTTTTTTGTGTGGAATTGTTCTTGACATGGATTTGGTTGTTGTGCAGGATGGATCAACCTATGTGGAATGAGTGGTATGTTAAGGAATTGCAGAGGCAATCCATGAGGAGCACGGGTGTGTGGGATATGCTATGCTAGACTAGATTGCTCAAGTACTTTTACATTCCCTTAATGCAAACCTTATGGATGCTACTAGAGACTTTGGTGGGTTTTTGGGATATTGGGGCAGGATGATTCATTATCTAGGGGCAGCATATGGAGATCACCCTCCAGGATTTTTACTTCTTGACTAGGATCCCAATGCTGGGAGTGATCGGCAACACAAAGTCGAAGATTTCACATGGGGATACCTTGGATGATCTCTGCGAGCGGAACTGTTATGCCTCTACTATTGTGTGTTATCAAAAATTATGCAATCAATGTGGACACTATTTGTTCCTCTACCCTACAACATACAAGTGTAGAACAAAAGAGCACAACAGTATATCCTTTCCTTAAGTAATTAATTAACGATATGAAATAACATCATACCTAAAATATAGATCTCTTTGTCCTTGATCCAGAAGTTCTTTGCAATACAATATCCAATACCTGTAAAACAGATCAAGAGACAAACATATAAAGTGAGATTATCATGATAAACTAATTACTCATATAAATGATCTCAGAGTCTGATAATATTCAATTGAAATTAACAACACATGAAATATAGGAAAGGGGAACACTTTTGTATTAATTATGAAAGAGAGAGAAGTACAACTAAGTCTTGATGTTGATGGCTTTGATATCTACAAGAACATCTACAATCCTGTAAAACTATGAATATATCTCCCCATACGATCCATATCTTGCCTCTAATTCAAACTTCAATCCAAGATCATAAGAGTACTTTTCTTGGCCACCCCCACTCACATCATGAAGGCTTTATTTATAGGCCCAAAACACATGAGATTGACTTGGGAAATGGATAGGATGTGATCGCAACAGGTGAGGTAAGTGAATGCCACCTCTCCCAAGGATGTAGGAAATAACTCCATGGAGGATTCCATATGTAATCTTCTAGAACCTTATTGTTTCCTCTTTATGGACTATCGACGCTCCTGGAAGAAAGGGCGTGTGTGCTGACCTAACATTTTTCAAAGAAAGGGGGCAAGAACGATAGCTACTCCATAATAGGCAGCACCATCAGCGCTCTATGTAAAAGAGAGAAAGGCATCAACCCTCCAAGATATGGGAAAAAATAAACCAAAGCATCTCAAGTTAGGCTATCCAGAAGGAAAATCGGCAATGTGGAATTTCCAGGTGCAACAGAATTCCCCCCAAAGTATGAAGCTAGAAGGAAGTGATAGGTGAAATAGTATACAAGATATCCGTCTGATATAGAGGTAATGAGAGATGAACTCATAACTGACATCATACCAATAATTGACTCTATCCAAACCAATCATAGTTGTGGATCAATACACTGCATATCTATGATGATGACCACGTCATGGCTACCAAGGAATCAGGTGACTCACAAAAGTGGATCGACTCAGAGACAAGATGAATACCCAATTATTTAGATATGCAAATGCAGACAATTTCCATGTTCAAAGGTGGACTATAGATGACTACCATAAATACAAATGAAAAACATTCCACTTTCCTTTAATTTCCCCATATCAAAATATGAGTTCCTCTTTTCATTTTTACGAGTCCAAAGAGGGTAACAAACACTCATTAAAGATCATCAAGTGATGAGTCCATTCTCACATGTTTTATGAACCTAAGAAAGGAGGGGTTCATTCCCAGATAGGGTCTTCCATCATTTTGTTTTACGAATCCGATGAAAGCAAACTCATTTTTTTGTTTCATGTTTAGAGATTCTGAAATGACAAAGAAGACTCCAATAGGTCCTTTTTCATAAATAAGGCTAGTCAGTCCGAAAAAGAGATAACCTACCACCGACTAGTCGACTGTTCTGATACTTTTATAGGCGTGAACATAACAAGCTTACTTGGCAATATATTTTTTGTTTTTAAAGAGATTGAAAAGAGCTTAAATATAACTTTATAATGGGTTTCCTTTTTCATAATCCACTTTTAACGAGTCTAAAAAAGTGAAAAAGTAAAATTGACACTCTTTTATTGGGTTTTAACGAGCATGTGAAAAGTGTACAAAGATGCTCGGTACTTTTTCATTTTACTCCAATCTTGAAAAAGAAAAAAAATAGCTTATTTCATAGCCATAAACCCAAAGTTGACCTGAAAATCTCAAAAAACTTGTTAGAAGCCAACTTATCAAAACTATATAAAACCAAAAGTAAAAACCCACTTTTTAATGAAATAATTTTGGACTTCAAAATAATTAAATTATAGTGAAATATTGAAAACTTCCAAAATATCTATAAATAGAAAGGGATGGTAAGAATTCTTTACCATTTGTTTTTACCATTGTGCGAGTTTGGTAGCTGGAGTGAAATTGAAGAGCTTTCATCGGTAACTTAGCAAGTGTCCCTCATCCATTGTTTCTTCAATATTCTTGGAAGAGGTAAGGATCTTGATCTTTTCATAATGATTCTAATTGGTTTCAAAAACAAAGATAGGAGGTAAACTAGGGGTTTCAAATGAATAAGGGGGGTATTTTTATTGTTTAAAGGGAAATTTTTTTGGGTCGTAGGCCCCTCAGTTTTTGGGTAGAATGCACGACAATGCTCTGTCATGCTGGGACAGACGTGTCGTAGGTGCTCTATCCATAGCCAACAGGAGCGTTGGCCATCGACGCTCTGCGGGCCATAGTGGGCTGCACCGTAGGCGCTCTGCGGGCCATATCGGGCTGTGCCGTAGGCGCTCTGTGGGAAAAAATAAAAGGCACCACTTCCCCCTTATGTTGAAAAAAAAAACCCTATCCCGTAAAAAATCAATTTTGTCACCTTCTATGTTATTTAGATCCATTATTTAATGTTTTTCCTTTCAGCCATGATATAATTTATAATATAAATTTGGTGTGTTGCAGTTGCACTACATAATTTTCACCATGGTTATTTGGGAAGAATGAGAACATGAGGTTCCATACTACTAGGACGTCAGTGACCCAACCACTGTAGCATGATTTTGAACTATTTTAGAGTGCCAGGCATGAAGGCATATGTCCACCTATCATAGATATGTGGGATCCTAACCAACAGCACTTCGTGGTTGGGATACACACTCCACCCATAGAAATCCAGGATATATACTTCTTAACTGGTTTGTACAGGAGAGGTATATCAGTGGTTTTATCTGGGGCATGAGGAGGGGAGACCTCCTTGGATGACTTGATTGACCAATACTGTGCATTGGGTATGAAATCTCAGTCTTTGAAATTACATATCTAGTCTATAGTGGATCATCCTTTGAGGACGGTAGTGTGCATGATTGGAAAGGTGGCCAAAACTAGGTCTGCTCATCTCACCACTAGGTCACACGTGCTATATTCTCTAGAGTGCATGGATCCCACAACCTTCAATTACTGTGAAGGTATGCTGGTAAGTCTCAAAGATCAAATAAAAAAATGTAACTAGGGAACACTTAAACAATTTGGCTATGGATCATTGGTAGTGTATTTTATTCTACAATGGGTGCCCCATATTAGGCCATAGGTAACTGTGAGAAAACTCAAGCCTGAGGATCCTAGGATGCTCATGTGGGTTTATGTTATGGCCCACCATGGTGGCAGGGGACCCAAATTTTTTTATGGGTCTTCCTTTCTTCTCTAGCTGAGAGGCTAGTTACTGATGGTTAAGGACTATGCCTACGAGGGGGAGGACTTCTAGGATGACCTAGAGCTTACATTACTTGAGGGGGAAGTATGGGATTACCATGGTAATAAAAGACATTACTCACTATGTTTTTAATTTTTTCAGTTTATTTCATCTTTTTTGAAGTACCGAGATAAGTGAAAATATTTTTATACAGACATTGGGCCAGTACGTCCAGCTAGGATATCTCCCATTGTGAGGCAAGCAGGTACCAGGGATATGATGGTTTATCACTCCGAGGCTGATGAGAAGCTTGGAGATTTTGAGGAGAACCTACATCATTTGACTATAGGGATTCCTGATGTGACTATCAATGACCTACCCAAGAGTTATCGGCACCATAATGCAAGGGTTTCTGGATGGTTTTCCAAGATACTCCATAGAGTGGCTTAGGCTATTGTATGCTATCATGAGCAGCATGAGGATTAGTCCATAGGGATTTTCACTTTTTGTATATGTATTACACTGAAATATTCAAAGCTTCATAATTTTTCCTATGTATATGTGTATTTTGAAGTTGTTACAGTCTTGAACTTTGAGGGCACTGAAAGCTAGATGCTTCAGCCCAATTTTGTATCTTAGTCCTACATTTTAATATTTATGACAAACTTTTTATTAACAGTTGTGTGTGAAAAAAATTTGATGTGTGAAATGATTGTCTATTTATGAATTTACATGTATGTCGTTTATGTTTCAAATGTACTTTTAAATATGAGCAATATGCCAGTCTAAGACATAATTAGCTAGGTAATTTGCCACATCATACAAATGTATCGGAACGTGTTGATATATAACATGATCAAAAGATATTTCTAGGAGCTTGGCTCTTCGAAATGTATGAAAAAGTAGTAGATTTCAAATGGTGTAGACCCGGTTAATCTATTGAACAACTAGTTTGGGGTCTAGGTAAACCCTAATATCCCTTACATCATTAGCTAGGGCTTCCGTCAACAATCCAATCATAGCGTGGTATTCTACTAGATTGTTGGTGGAGGGACCTAAGCAAATAACCCTTGAACTCACCAGATCACCTATAGGAGAGTACAATACCCAAGTTTTTGATGCAAGGTTCAATGTATATCGATTAACACCATCTACAAAACCAGTGAAAGTAGTCATCTGTACATTAGCAAAAGACATACATAAGTAGATTTTTATGAAAAACACATTTTAGATCACACAAAAGACACACCTTTCAAACCTAAGACACACAATAAGCTATAAAAAATATTTACAAAGACCCAATGCTAGATGACCTAGGCATAGTATCTTTTCAGGTTGAGCCTATTGTGGGGCTCACCCAGGGGTATCCCATCATAATATACTAACTCATATGCACCCTTTTCTAAAACACGGCTGATAATGTAGGGTTCATGTTACATGGATTTGCATTTTCCTGCTCCTAGCTTATCATGCTTCTAGTCATAAGTCAAGACCATATCTCCTTCATCAAAAGAGAATGGTTGAATGGTTCTTTCATATTGAGATTTTTCCCATCATTTGTGTGCCTCATTAGCTAAGGAAGCATTGTGGCAGTTTTCATCAAGTTTATTTAGATACAGAAAATGTTCCTCTTCTATCATGGTATTGGGAAAAAGTTCAATAGCAAGCTTCAGAGAAGGGATCTCACGTTCTATCAAGAGATTTTATTACAACCCATAAACCAATTGAAGGCATGAAACCGGTGGAAGTCTTCATAGTGGTCCTATAAGCCCAAAGTGTATAGAATAGTTGCAAGTGCCAGTTTGATTTGGCATGTCCTACCATACATCGAAGCATATTTTTTAATACCTTGTTAATAGCTTCAACATAGCCATTGGCCTCAGGATAGTAAGGTGTAGAGTTGTCGTGAAAAAAACCTAACTTTGCACTAAGTTCTACCATCATTTTGTTTTGAAAGTGTGACCCATGGTCGGTCACAATGGCCCTAGGAATCCTGAACCTAGTGATAATATGGTTAAACAAGAATAGCGTAGCTATTTTACAGTCTTCGGCATATGTGGGCATAGCCTCAATCCATTTCATGAAATAGTCCACAACCACAATAATTTAGCCATGCCCCTCAGCTGAGGTAGGTCTACAGTGCACAAAGTCGATGCCCCATTTTGCAAAAAAGCCAATTGCTATGACGGGATGGAGCGGAGTTGGATGGGTGCACTTTTTGGTAGTAAACATTTGAGATGGTGAGCATTTATTAACTGATTCAATGCAATATTTGAATATCAAGGGCCAAAAATACCCTGTGCGCAAGATTTTCTGGGCAATATCCAACCCAGATAGATGATCTCCATAAGCTCCAGCATGGTAATAATTGTCTGATGTCCAAGATGCTCATGATTGGGGTCCAAATTATTACCTTCTATTTCGAGATCTAGATTCCTTTGCTTTAGCTACTGCTTCTATATTTCGACCTCTAACTAGTGGTTTTGGAACTACACCTGTCTCCGTCCCAACCTATGCTCATGTTGCTAGGTAAACTCAGTCAATTGAATCAGCCATAATTCAGTCAGAAGATAGGTAAAGTTATAACCAGGAAGGGTATTTCAATATAGGCGAGATGGCATCCTTGAGTGGGGTGGGTTAGCACTTTAATACCTTGAATTCAGGATTATTTCAACTTCCTCGTGAGTGATGCAACGACGTAATATTGAATCAACCTCATGGCGGTATAATGGATCATTCAAAATGAGATAATATTTAGCCTAGTAGTGGATTCGACGATGCTCAATGTGAGTAGCAGCGGGCTGATATCGTAAAGTCTAGAGAGACAAAATGATGTCTCCATACCAAGGTTCAGTCGTACTAACGAGAAACAATGATTCATTGGGCAATGAATCGAAGGGACCTGTATCCTCTGTAGTACGGGGAAGGTCACATATGAGATCTGCAAAAACAAGAGACTTATTAGAAGTACTTTCGGTGAACTCCAACTCAAATTCTTGGAGAATAACAATCCAGCATGAGTATTTGCCCCCAAGTACTTGACGTGTCAAAACATAGTACATGGGGTTCGATTCAGCATAAAAATTGGTGGTGTGGAGCAAGATATAATGATGGAACTTCTAGACCACAATGAATGTGGCTAGAGCAAGTTTCTCCACATGTGAATATTGAGTTTCGGAGTCTAAAAGACTCTTACTGGTGTAATAGATCACATGTTCCTAGTCGTGTTCATTTGTTTGAACAAGTTCCATGCTTATGGTAGACAAGGATGAAACCACATACAAGGAATAGTCCTTAGTATAATTAGGTGGTTGCAACACTAGTGCATGGATAAGTTCATGTTTGAGATTATCAAATGCACATTGCGTGAAATCATCCCAGATGAAAGGAGTATCCTTTTTAAGCAACCTCATGAAATCATGCGTCCTTTCTACGTAGTTGCAAACGAAATGACGTAGCAATTTTTCCTTCCCTTGCAAACTTTGGAGTTTAGTTATGTTCGTAGGAGCAGGTAGGGCTAGGATAGCTTCAATATTCAAGGGATCGATGCATATGCCATCCTTCGAAATGATGAATCCAAGGAGTTAACCAGTTTCTACACCAAAAACACATTTTTGGTGATTCAAAAGAATATTGAAATGATGACATCTAAGAAAAATGGCTCTCAGATGATCGACATGAATATCCCACTTCTTAGAATCAGCAGGCAGGTCGTCAAGATAAGGTTCCACAACATGTTTGATGTCATGAAAAGCATATGACATGATGCATTGGAACGCCGTGCTAATGTTTTTCAAACCAAAAGGTAGTTTGCAATAGGAAAAGGTCCCCCAAGGGAAAATAAATGTTGTCTTGTGTGGGTCTGACGGGAGAATCTCAATCTGATTGTAGCTAGAGAAGCCATCCATATAGGAAAAAATAATGCTTCCAGCGTAGTTGTCGATTATCTGATCAATATAGGGAGTGGGAAAATTGTCTTTTGGACAAGCTCTATTCAAGTCCCTAAAGTCGATACAGACCCTAAAAGTGCACTAATTTTTTTCACGGGGACTATGTTCAGACACCCATTCAGTTAACAGTACGGGGTAAATGAAACCACCCTTTCGAAGTTTCTCAACTTCTTCCTTAATGGTTGCCACTTTTTGTGGATGGACTTGTCATAGTTTTTGGCAGATTGGCTTGGCACCAAGGTAATTTTTTATCTCATGGAAAATAATAGAGGCATCAATCCCTGGCATTTCTTCATATGTCTAAGTGAAGACATCTCTAAATTGATTGAATAAGGTTGTGTATGATTGAACTTCTTCAGGTGAAGATTTTTGGCCTATGTAAATGTGATCTAAAATACCTGGTTTCACTGGTATGTCCACAGGCATGGTTTTTGTAATGTTGCATAAATTGCCCTCAGATTCAACATTGTGAATGAGTATCAAAGACTGAGGGTTAGTGACTATATCAGATGAATTTACATTTGATGCAAAGTTCTCCTCTACCATATGGCAAGGGGGGAGGAAAGAAGATCAATGATGAGGGTCTTCCCAGGGCATATCTTCAAAATACATAACTTCAATAATTGATTCGTCCATAGGAAGTGTATGTGATAAATAGTCTAGAGATGGCGAGGGATTTTCAAGCCAATATGGCAGGTGATAATAGTGTCATGCCACCAATGAATGGTCGTTGATTGTGGGGTCACTGGTAGATTGAATCGCATTGTAAACTTCTTCAAAAGAGGTAAAAGGTGTTGATTCAACAATTGATTTTCCTTTGTCCTTAGAGGAGGTCGAAATCATATTAATAGATGCAGTTTGTGAAGCAGGAGGGGGATTTTGCACTGGAAAGACTCCCATTATTGAAGAGTCTTTAATAAGACCCACTCCTATGTCCTTATACTATGTGGTATTTACAAGCTTAATGTTATTTGTATCATTGGTAATGTAGTAGGTGTGATGAAATATAGCTGATCTATGGTGATAATCCTTCCTTGGAATGGGAACTATACGATCTGAAAAAAGGTCGATGCTACAACTTGCATAGCATAAAACCAATTGTGACCTAGGAGTAGATTATAATCCAAAGGAGCATCAATGGCCTCAATATGAATGGAGACTGACTTTCCCCCTAGTTCAACATGGATGGTAGGTAGTAATCCATAGGGTTGAAAGCAACGACCTAAAAAGAGTTACGGGTGGTAGGTGAACGATTGATCTCAGGAGAACCAATGGCTCTCCAACAAGATAAAAACATGACGAAAGTGGAGGATCCCTTGTCCAAAATGGTACGATGGATGGTCTTTCCATCGGTTTTAGTGGATATTTGGAAATCCAATTGATGTGACAGCCTAGTCTTAAAAACATCCAGTTTGAAAGTGATGACATTACTGTTTTCAGGGTCCATGGCTCCAAGTGCAGTACGCAAGTTTTTTCGTTGGGTGGGATATGTTTGGAGTACTTCTAGGGATGACATAGCGCATGGGGCTTGAGCCAATTCTTCTATAATATTATAATATTGTGAAACACACACAATAATGGACTTACGAAGAGTACTCTTGGGTGGGCAGAAAATTGCTTATGGTATAGGTTTTTCAATATGAAGACCATTACTAGGAGGAGGTGTGGAAGATGAGGGTTTTTGAGGTGGAATTTCATCAGATTTCTTTTTTGGAGGAGGGTCATAGATATGTGATCTTGTGTCTAAGTTAATCATGTCACTAGACATCATCCTAACTTCATCAGTGGATGAAGAAGGTTCATGCAAGGATTGATGGTCAATCAATTGTTGTTGGGATGGGAAAGGGTCTTTGAGAACTACTGGGGTGGGTGAAATTTTCAGAAATTTTTAATTTCCTCACTGCGAGGACACTCTTTGGTGAAATGGTCACCTCCGTAGATTAAACAAGGATATTTTTCCTTTATTTTTCCTTTAGAATCAGCATATGGGTTCTTTGGTTTGTTACTTTCCTATTTATTATCAGGTTTTTTCAATTTATTCTTTCCCTTTTTCTTTCCACTCGAAGATTCAGTGGATTGAACCGCGTTTACTTCGACGGAAGCAACAAGAGATGAAGCAATTTTGGAAGGTGGGATTGTTGGTGAGGTAGATTGATTTTGCATTTTAGAATATTTAATCGGCATTTGTGCTTGAACTGAACCAAGTATGCCATCAACAGGTGGTTAAGTTGCAGGTGTTGATGCATCCATTGTGGGCCGAGGATCATGGGGAATCAGATCATACAAAGTACTTGATTGGGAATAAACCAAGTCTAGGTACTACGCATGGCTAATAGCATTCTCTTCGGTAACAGCACCTCCCATGGCAACATATCTAGAAATGGGTGGAAGTAAATACTTTTTAAACCATCCAGCTAGTAATTGATCAGGAAAGGGGGCCTTGATAACCTATGTCTACTTATCCACTCATGAATATGAGCGGAGATATGGGTTGATGTTGTTTGTCAAAGTGAGATCAATAGTTTTGTACATGTTTTGTACCGGATGGGTAACTTAAAGTGCATTAAAAAATCCATAGCTAAAGCATTGAAGTCCCAAAAAGAGTGTTGTGATAGCTCGATATACCATTTTCTGGCAATACCTATGAGGGTTCGTTGGAATAGTCATAGACAGATTGAGCCATCCATGAATTCGATGAGCACCAAAGACGAAAGGTCATCACATGGTTTTTCTGGTCCTCAGCGGGTTTACCATCGAATTTTGGTATATCAAAAGGTAACTTGACCGGAATGGTTGGCCAAGAGGGGTCATGATGGATTGGATCATTTATAAATCTAGACAGATCTGGAAAATCTAATGTTGCCAAAAATGGCAATTGTTGGTAGGGATGTCGGTACTGGTAGTACTAATATGGAATTTGTTGACAAGTGAGACCATAGGAAGATTGATAAATAGGCATAGATGATGCCCTTAAGGCTTGTTCATTAGGTTGTTGGTTATTTGAAGCTCCTCCAAATGAATGGTTTCTTGAGGGAGGTGGGCCTCCAGGGATTTTTTCTCCAAGAGGTGGTCTATTTGGTGGTTTTCCTCCAGGTGGTGGTCCTCCAGGTGGTAGGCCTCTAGGTGGTGGTCCTCCAAGTGGTGGGCCTCCAAGTGGTGCGCCTCTAGGTGGTGGGCCTTTAGGTGGTGGTCCTCTAGGTGGCGGGCCTCCAGGTGGTGGTCCTTGAGGTGGTGGTCTACCATGTGGGGGTCCTCTAGGAGGAGGTCCTCCATATCCTCCATATCCTCCAGGTCCTCCAGGTACTCCAGGTCCTCTGGGAGGTCCTCCTACTAAAGGGCCTCTAGGCAGAGGTCTGTATCCTCCAGTAGTAGGGACATAAGCTCCTCCGTAATATGGGACATTAGATCAATTTGGTTGTCCACAAGGTACAAAATCATTTCTAGGGTAATGCATTCTAGGATAGATAGCCCCCGATGGTATGGGTTGATAAGATGGTTGAATTGGGAGTGGTTGATTCCGAATATAAGTATATCCCCAAGAAAGTGGAGTAACAGTAAGTTGGACCGATGCAAGTCTTCCCTGACTAGAAGGAAGTACAACAGTGGTGGTATTGGGAGTAGGAAATTTCATTGTTGGTGGTCCAGTAGGTAAGTATTTCCCCATAATAGAAATAGTCCCTCTAGTAGGTAATGAGGTTTGGGATAGGGGTTTTCTCCCAAGTGTAGAAACTATTGGAGAGTTTCAGATAGATGGGGAATAATGACTGGGAGAGTGTGTTTGGACTGGATTATGACTAGGGGTGGGGGTGGAAATTGGATTTTGAGTAACCAAATTTTGAGTTGGTAATTCTGGAAGCTGCGCTACATTTGGTGATGAAAGGGCATGGTATCTAGGGGGGTGGTTCTTGAAATACTAGGAACAGGGGAAAAAATTATCCTCCTCGACTTTTCTGCATTTTCAAATCTTCTCCATGTGCACACAAACTCGGTGCATACTTGATGGATTCCTAGAACAACTCTTTGTTTGATGGAGAATTCTCAAGACTTGTCCTTAAAGGAGAAAGTATACCAGGCTCTGTTGTGGTAGTTTTGTATTTAGCAATGGTTTTTCCTAGAGATGTTCTCCAAAAAGGAGCATTTGGACCATACTATGCCTCTATAGTTTCATCAGGTGGGTGATTAACAGTCTAGTCGGATGAGCCGAGTTGACCCTTCATCAGAAAGTGAAAGGTAGTGTCCATTGTAGGAGGCAGTTGGACCAAAGGATTGTTATAGACAGAGAAATATTTTCTCTAGTTTTGGAAGCTGGAGTAGTTTCCATACAAGCATCAGTCAAATTTGGTTGCTCCATGGTTTCACCTTCTTGTCCTTCCACAGTTGGAGGAGAGTCAGGTGGTAAAACCTACAATCTACAGGAATGATGCCTTGTAAATCACTTAGCTAAAGTACCGGTTAAATTTTTTTATTCTAGGTAAAAAAGAGGAAAGTTACACACAAACACACCTACTCAAGCTAAAGGTCGCAAGCAGACTTAAGTGATCGGATGAGCTCAAAATAGTTGGTCTCTCACCATGATTGTTACGAAGGTGAAACTCGCTATATACCATGGGGGTACATGCATAGTAAAATCCCAAAATGTTGTTTTCGGTGTATTTCTCCAAACAAGATGACCAAAGGGTTTTTATCAGTTGGATAAGGAATCCTAGTAGGGTCTCTCGATATACACAAGGTACATGGGAGCTCAAATCCGTAGTAGTGATGTCTAATGCACAACCGTCCATAAGGGGCCTTCCTATATACAATCGAGTATGTGAATTACCTTTCTATATACCTCAGGGGTACATGAAAGTCCGTTTGATATACCGATGGTATGTGGAAGAACCACATAGGTCCCGAGTTGTAGTGCTGGCAAAGAATGATAGTTCCTACGTTTTATGACGTCGAAAAACGTCACTAACTTATCACTCAAATTTCTATACAAATTTTAACCTAAATCTACCGTTTATTTTATCTGAATGATTAGTGAATGCTTGTGAGGTGTTGTCTCCAATAATGCAAATTAATCTATATGTAAATGCACTTTTTGACTTCGATGAGACCTAACTAAGGGAAGGAAGAGACCATTTTTTATTTTTTCCTTTCAAAAAAGATAAAATTGAATGCCACTTTCAAAAACTTGAAAAGAAATACCAACAATAAATAAAAAATACTTCTCCAAACACAAATTTTTCTTCAACAAGAAATCTAAATCTCTGAATGAGGAAAGAAAACAAAGCCTCTAACGTGCATATAAAAACTAACTTTCTCTATAATGAAAAAAGACCTATCCATTTAAATCACTTATGAAAACAAAAATGGAACGTTCTCAATCATAAACAAGACACAATAATCAACTTCTTTTTCTATTTTTTGGAAAATGAAAGGCACACAAGCTTAAAGAAAAACTAATTCAGAAAGAGGCTATAGGTTTCTTTTCAAAAATAAAATTTTCAGAGAATAACCACCTTACTAAAATCCAAAACTGAAATTTTTTCCAATTTTTTTTAACAATGTAGAAGATACAGGTTTTGGAATTGAGCTCAAAAAGATTATAATATCCACAAAAACCACCAAACTTAGACAGCAAACAAACAAGAAGAACACAAGAAATTTCAGAGAAACAAACAGTCTGAAAAGATTAAAGGAAAGCTTTTCACAAGAAGTTTAAAAATTATTACAAGCTGTTTGAAGGCCTACCTCGGCGCACTGAAGGGCACTGCACCAAAGCACTGTAAGTCAGATCGATGCACTTAATATTCTAAAGGAAGGTGTTGTCGGCACTCTCTCAATGACGGAGAAAGGCACTGTCGACGCTCCTAATGGAGAATAAAACGTTCCATGGAGAAGTCGGCGCTCTGTCGATCAAAAGTGGGTGCATCGGTCGGTGAATAGACTGAAAAAAATATAGATCTACAAGAGAAACCAAAAAATGGACTGATTTAAATCATAAAGAGTGAACACCACTCCCATAATAGAGGAAATACATCAGAAAAGTAAGATGAATGGCTTACCTTATCAACTGAAATGACTAAAAAGAGAGAGAATAACATTCATAGGTGGAATGGTTAGTAAAGCTTGTAGATCTGATTGGATCTACACCAAATATGACTGGATCTACCCCAGATCTTACCAGATAAGATATCCCTAGTATGGTCACCAATTTTGTTATCAAGAATTATGCAATCAGTGCGGACACTATTTGTTCCTATACCCTGCAACGTACAAGTGTAGAACAAAAGAGCACAATAGTATATCCTTTCCTTAAGTAATTAATTAACGATATGCAATAACATCGTACCTCAAATAAGGATCTCTTTGTCCTTTCTCTAGAATTTCTTTGCAATACAATATCCAATACCTATAAAACAAATCAAGAGACAAACATACAAAGTGAGAGTACCATGACAAACTAATTACTCATATCAGTGATCAAGGAGTGTGATAATATTCAATTGAAATTAACAACACATCAAATATAGGAAAGGGGAACACTTTTGTATTAATTATGAAAGAGAGAGAAGTACAACCAAGCCTTGATGTTGATGGCTTCGATTTCTACAAGAACATCTACAATCGTATACAACTATGAAGATCTCTCCACATACAAACCAAATCTATCTTGCCTCTAATTCAGACTTCAATCCAACAACATAAGGGTACTTTTCTTGGCCTCCACCACTCACATCATGAAGGCTTCATTTATAGGCCCAAAACACATGAGATTCACTTGAGAAATGGATAGGATTTGATCCCAACAGGTGAGGGAAGTGAATTCCACCTCTCCTAAGCATGTAGGAACTGACTCCATGAAGGATTCCATAAGGAAGCTTTTAGAACCTTCGTTTTCCCTCTTTTTGGAATATCGATGCTCCTGGTAGAAAGGGCATGTGCGTTGACCTAACCTTTTGTCAAAGAAAGTGGGAATCAACGCTATTTACTCCACAGTAGGCAGTAGCGTTGGCACTCTATGTAAAAGGGGGAAAGGTGTCGACCCTCCAAGATATGGGAAAAAAGAAACCAAAGAATCCCAGGTCAAGCTCTCCAGGAGGAAAATGGAAAATGTGGAATTTCTAGGTGCAACATTGTGTGTGGATCGTACATATTGATGTGTGATATTGAGAGTCTTTCAACTCAGGATATTACAGCGATGGTGTTGTGGATCTTGGGGTCATCTGGGAGTCACAAGATCTCTGGGGGGAAGCTCCAAATTGGGGATCAAGTGATGGAGGGAACCTACTATGGCTGGGCCCAGATGTATCTGAATTTTGTTCGGTGTACATTGAACCATGTTAGGACTATGGGAGGGGATTTTTGTTTCCCCTCATTTTTTTGCTCCTTCTTTGAAAGGTTTTCGACCCTTTGACCGCACTTGGTAGTGCAAGATGGTGGGCCTCAGCAGCCTCAGATGTGTCTATGGAGAGAGATGTTGGTTCATGAGGAAGGAAGATTAGTGGGTCATTTCTTTACTCAGGAGCTACTTTCACAGTGGAGGAAGCTAACAATCCTCATTCAGGACTACCCATATGCAAGCATGGACTACAGGGGAGATCCAGAGATGCCTCAACCTCTAGGACAGGCCTGGGGACCATATGGTATGTATACATGATGTTTTATATGTTCTCATTCATATATAATACACTAGATTATTGGTATCTAGTTGATGTTGACGAAAGATACTTATGGTGCACCATGCATATGTGCATATGCTGGACCATGACCGCCTGTGGGTTACAAACGACAGAGGGGGAGGGTGGAGGGGCTAGATCCACCTGCTCCCGGGCCCTAGAGTACCTTTTGGTCACTTAGTCATGACATTGAGCATCTACTCGAGGGTGTTATCGATGATGGTTAGCAACATTTGGGCAATGATTTGATTTCTTCTTGTTACCACACCCTACCCAAGTGGATCCCCCTGATGAGGAGGATCACAGTCATTGCGGAGTACGTTCGAGCGATGGTACAGGGTGATGTGCCAATGGAGGACAAGGAAAAATACATTGAGGATGAGGAGACAGAGGATGATGTAGAGTTAGAGGACCAGGAGGAGGAATCTGATTCTGATTAGTAGCGAGTGGAGATGCCCCTAGTGCGGTGGTGCACTAGGATATTTTGTATTGATATGTATGCTCAACTGAGAAAGCTTGTGGAGGTTATCATTTTGTACTGAACACTTATGACATGATATGTGTGTGTGTGTGTGTGTGTGTGTGTGTGTGTGTGTGTGTGTGTGTGTGTGTGTTTTATGCATGTGGATGCGCTTTTTATGATTTTTATCCAAGTCCTTTGTGATGAAAATTCCTAGATGATGTATATTACATATGTATGCATGTTTATATGATGATGAATGATGCATTTTTTGTGTTTCGTATATGCAATGATGAATATGTCACTCTAGAATGTAATTAGCCATTTGATCTACTACACTACTGAGGTTTTTGGGAACATGTGTGAATGTAATGGATTCAAAATTTCTAACCAATTTGTTATCACTCCAGAAAACTCCTCTAGGTTACAACTTGAGGATGCCTAGTAACTTAAATATTTTTAATGGTTTTTCTAAATGAATCAAGTCAAATGACCGACAAGAACTCACTCTCCCAAGACATGCATAAAAATCAATCAAAAGATAAGGCTTCTAACCACGAATGCTCAAAAGGTTGATAATAAGGTGAATAAATGGAGAACGTGCAATGCTAGCAGATTCATAGATAAAACACTCACATATGAATGGCTAATCATAACAAGGAAGAATACTTGCAATTAAACTCATCAACACATAGATAAGATGACAGCTATCTGGTATTAGATAAAAAGAATAAACCTGAATCAGACATTCAAGCACAAGTACAAAACAAAAAAGATATGGAAGCTGAACATATAATGGCAAAAGAGCTTATATTAAATGATGAATAACATGAGAAGCTTGATAACAATAAGGGTCTAAAAGTCTCCGAAGTTGAACCTTTTCTTCCACATAAGTCTTAGGATTTATAGCCTTTACAAAAATATCCAAATCTTGAAAAGTTGGATCTGATTTACTAAAAATAGATAAAATAAATGGTTTTTGCAAAATTAGGTCAAAAACCCTAATTTAAGTACTAGTCTATCTAACTCTAACACTTGTTCACTCATTAAACTCTTTGATCACTGTAGTGATTACTGAAGTAGAGGTGTAACCTGTTATCTGATAGATAAGCCATGGTTGGTCAAAAATAGGTAGGGTTTGTGACCCATTTCTCCTTAATCGCACCCTCAAAACTGGAACAGACCCCCTCCACTGGTGCTTTTCATCAATTTTCAGCTATATAATTCTTCCCTGAGGTAGTTGTATCCACCAAAACTAGTTTTGTGTGTCAAAATATCTTTCTACACCCATTTTTGCTTTCGGTGGTTAAGGAAGCAGAATCCTGGGTCTGTTAGCTACCGAAAGCTTTGCTTTCGGTGGCTAATGAATAACCAATGTGTTCTCCTAAGCCATCAAAAGCCCTGTTTTCTACAAAATTTTATTATCCTTTAAATCAACCTTTTACATATTTTACCTATTTCCTTTTGGTATTTCTTCAATTTACATAGGATTTGTCAGAGCAGTAGCATGATGAGCTGCCTCAGGATCTTGAAAACTTGTTGCTGGCTCTGCTAGGGTTTCTAGTGCAAAGTGAGCTTCAGAGCTAGGGTTTGAGTTGGAATTCTTCATCTGCAACCTCAAAAGTATGATAATCCTGTAAGTCATGGTATTGTCCTTCATAAATGTTAGATTCCTTTTTTGCAGCGGGAAATACATACCTTTCATTTCCAGCAGGTAATTATTCAATTGAGTGTTTTTCTTGGTTAATACTGCATTAGTTCTTTTTGTCTCTCTTTCCAAGACCTCTAGTTCATATACTTGCCTCAACAGCTAGTTGACTCTCTGTGACCTAGGTTTTCTAGAGGAAGCCTCTTCCACTGGTTCACTTTGGTATTCTCTTGGTGTGGGTGATGGAAACCCCTTAGGTTCTGTGGCAGCCTGCTCTATTAGGTAAACTTCTTGCTCCCTTTCTTCTTCTGATTCTGAGTAGGGTAAGTTAAGAATATTTCCACTTTGTGCTGGGGCCTCCTTCTCCTTTCCACTGAAGTCTAGGTTTCTTTTGACTTGGTTGGTTTAGAAGTTGGAGAAGCCTGATCCACTGTCACTGGTGAGATAACCCTCCTATTCCTCTTTCCACTACTGGGGGTGGTGGATTTCTTTGAAGGGGACTTTCCTTTGTCTTTTGTATGTAAGCCTATTTCAAACTCATTCTAGAATAAAAAATATGCCCATGCTATGTTCCTCCTTTGTAGTAGTTCTTGAAAAATGAGTTGTATCAGGCCATGGTGAGATAACCTTCCTGTGATTTTAATGGGATGGGCCTTGACTTGGTGTGCCATCTTTATTAGGCTCTTATGGAGGTAGAAAGGTAGGTTTAAAGGGCTCCTTCTTGTAAAATGATTCATCAATTTGAAGTGGTATATTATCACCTTATTATACCTGCCTTCATAGGTTATGTAAACCAAGATTACTTTCAATAATTGATGCCACCTCTCCTCTAGCTAGGTGGATGGAATGATTTTCTTCCATATTACATCTTTTTGTTCAGGTTTTAAGTATGACCTAAATTCCACATTCTTAGTAATGGTGGTCTTAAACCATTTATCCCTAGTTCTTGGGAGTTTTGATACCTCTGCAATTAGGGTTTCATCAACTTGGAACTCTTCTTTTCCTATCAACGCCTTAGATCCATCAAAAGAAAGAGAAAATGATTTTGCAACTTGCTGGTGTCAACCCTAGATTTTCTCACATAACTTGTAACAGCCTACATCTCTAAAAAATTGGCATACTTCTGGATGTGACTCAAGATAGCTAATGTCACCTAACTCCTGTCTGAGAGCAGGTTCTCCTTTCTTCATCTCTGGGCTATGCTTCTAGTACCTGCAAAAACAAAAATTCAAACTCTATAAATGGAGATTAGCGCGCTAGTTTTAGGAATGGCCTTGAGCAGTAAGGATGCGTGCATAAAATGTGGAGTGTACTGAGGATATTGTGTCGATTTTGAGGGTTTAACCACTCGATTGGTACTTGAGTAAGATGATGGTGGATTCTGGTGATAACCACAAGATATTCAGCATAACAATCATTTTTAACTAGAACTTAATACTTTGTGGAGGTTTAACTGTAGTTGTGGGACAGATGGAGGGTAGGATTAGGGTTTTAGTCTCTATCAGTCAATTCGGTTCAATAATGACCCTTTATTTACCAACTAATGATTTTTTGTAGTCCCATAGTATTTTCTGTGGTTAAGTGCTAGATCACGACGTGCCTCATGCTAATAGTGTTTGATTTTGATGGATAAGCTAACCGTTTCTCCTCTTTTGGCCTTTTTGATGGTTAAGGGAATCTTGGGTCTAGTCTGCAAGCTACGAAAAGATAGGATTTTTGGTGGCTAATGAACCACTGGCACGTTTGCCCAAGCAACCAAAAGATTCCTTTCCAAAAAAACATATTTAACGAGCTTTCGGTGGTTAATGTCTTCTTGGACCCAATTTCTAAGCTACCAAAACCTGGGCCTTTCAGTGGATAATAAACTATTGGTGAGTTTTCCTAAGCCACCGAAAGATAAAACTTTCAAATTTATTGAAAAACATAGCACCAGATATTCGAACTTTGTTAGTCACCCAAACATCTTTCATAATATGACCTGAAATGTTCACCACTATCAAAAAATAAATTGTTTGAGTGGACATATTAAAAATTGATTTATTTATGAGATAACACAATTGTTTAGTGTAGAGGAACTTTCTCAAGATGCAAGGATCGCACACTTGATAGTAGTTGTTTAGCTGGGAGACAAGAAGCTGGGACTCTAAGAAGACATCAAGGTGGTGAATACCCAACTGGAGGGAAGTGGCCAGGAGACCACTGACATCATCATACTCAACCTAGTTGTTGGTAACAATGCCAACACACATTCCGTTGATGTGGATCAACTCATGTGACAGGGAATAAATAACCCATGCAGCCAAGGCGAGATTAGGAAACCATCTACTTACTCCATCAACAAACACAACGTAACGATGTGAGGTAGGATACATCTAGAGAAATAAAGGAAACAAAGTGTAAGACTCATGTTAAAAATGGTGTAAAACAACAAAAAAGAAAACTTATACTACAAGTGATTCATGCTAGAGAGCTCAGGCATAGAACCTCTTGAGGTAGAGCCCGTTATAGGGGTTCTGCAAAAGGTGGCCATTGGAGTTGAAAAGAATGTATGCCCCGTTGCCAAGGTTGTGGTGGATGAAATATGGTTCATACCACATTGATTCTAACTTTCTTTTTCCCAGCTTATCATTGGCTTGGTCATAGACAAGCATCATATCACCTTTGCTGAAGGTGCGAGGGTGGACATGGGAGTCAAAATGTGACTTCAACTGAGTTTTGGATGCTTCAATCGCTTGGAGGGAAAAGTGGAGGTACTCATTGGTCTGTTCATGTAAGAGAAGGTGTTTTTCTAGGGGCGATGTATTGGGAAGCAGTTCTATAGCAAGTGTTGGGGCTTTGACCTTAAAGGTCCTTAGTTATGGCAACTCCGCGGTTTTGGTGCAAAGCTTGTAAGCAGAGTTGCAACACAAAATAGTCTTAGGGGTGTCGGGGTTGGGTTGAAGCCCCTCTTTTTGTAAATAACCAATGGTTTAAACTCATGGTTTTTAAGCCCATGGTTTAAGTCCATGGTATTATAATGGTGCACTTGTATAAATAGGCACTTATGTAAAGGAGTCAGGTTAGGATTTTGAGACTTTTAATGTATGATGATTTTATGTGAAGGAAGAAAGACCTGTTTTAGGGTTTAAGGTGAAGTCCCAGCTGAGTGCGTGGATGACCTCTAAAACTGAGTGCACAGAGGGTTTTTGTAAGAATGTTAAGTCCCAGCTGAGTGTGCAGAGGGTGTAGGAAGAAAGGTGTTGCAACTAAGTGCGTAGCTTAGGATTGCTGAGAAGATCTATAGCTGAGTGCGTAGATCAGAACTGTGTGTTTGTAAAAAGTTGAATATTACCACAGTTCTATGGACGTAGCCCCTACACTGGGGGTGAACCACATATATCTTGTGTCATGGTGGTTTTCGTTGTTTTGTTTCTATTTTATGCATTTGATAAGTAGGTGAATGATTAAGTGAGATATACTGTTAAGTAATAACTTCGCTGTGAATTCCCAGTTAAGGGTTAAGCAGGTAACTGTCTGTTTATCTAAACTGTGAAGCTAATTAAGTAACTATCGAAGCTCTGAGTTGTATGATTAATATTTGTTAAGGCTAAAGGTACAGTAATATCCCTCTTCTACTTGCAGAAACCTGATTCTGCGACACCTCATAGCTGTTTTAGGTGAGACTGCAACCTGTTCGCAGGTTGTTTCCAAAAGGGCCAACACTGTGGGTCTTTTGTTGGTGTGAAGATAAAAGGATAAAACCTGGGTCTGCCCTAAGCAACCAACAAATTGGTTCCATTGCTGGTTGAACAGTATCTGCTCAAGAGGGATTTACGTCGTACCTAGAGGGATATGTTTTGGAGGCCCTCAGTAAAAGCAATCGGTGACTGGATCGAAGATACCTATCTGAAATTTCCTGAACAAGAAAATAAAGATCCTTGTTGTAGCGCAGACGAATTTTTACAAAGGTACATTTTTTTTATATTTATGAAATTTTCTTTGGTAGTATCCACATAGAATTGCACCAGTGGTTATCCAGGTTGACAAAAAGAAGGACAAACTTCCAAGAAGATCAGTCTCCTTCCTAGACCCCAGAAAGAATTAACCTGTTGAAAGGAGTGAACAACGCGGTATCTAGAGCTGTTGACTTCTGGACAACGTGAACCCTTGAAGCATTTGTGATGGATTTCGCCATCGACACACATGCTTCTTTCAGTGAAGCAGAAAGACAGTTCTTCAAAGGACCAAGGGGTAAGTACTTGAACTCACTTAGTCTAAAAATTAAAATGCTCTTGGCTGAAAAATGCATACTGCTTATTGAATCAGATTGCTAGAATTAGTGCTTCTAACCTATGTTTGAAAGTGAAAGTTCCTTCGACGAGCAAAGTGGTTTGATTCGAAGCGGTAAAAGATATAAGGGAACTTTTGGATCCTTTACCCTAGGCTAGAATACCAATTATACCCCTTTAAGCCTAGAAGAGTCTGAATCTAAAGAAACCCCTTTTGTTAGAAACCCTCCTATGACCCCATAGCGAAGATCTGTCATCCCTGAGAACATGTTGCATTCTTAAAGTAACCCTACCTCGAGTAGTCCTGTCGCAGGTCAGTCTACCTCAGCAAGTTCCCCCTCCCCTGTTACAAGTTTTCCTCCTCCCCCTCCCCCCCCCTTCGATCCACTATGGCCCATGTAAATGATGATATCAAGCTCCCAGTCTTTAGAGGAACTGGATCAAAGGATCCATAGTAGTTTTGGTTCTTATGCGAAGCTGTTTGGACTGCTAAGAACATTATGGATCAGAATACAAGAACAGTGCAGCTGGTCACATCTTTTAGAGATCGAGCTTTGACCTGGTTTATAAAGTTTTCCAGTACTCAGAACTATGTCTTGGCCGATATTAAAAAATCCATGATTAAAGAATTTAAGAAGCCTAAATCAGAGTCGCAGTCTATAACTGAACTAAAGGAAATTCAGCAGAAGCAAGGTGAATCGGTTTGGGACTTTGATCAGAGGTTCAAGGTTCTGCTAGATCAAGTTAGCTTCACTATTGGACCAGAAAAACATAAAGAATGGTTCATTGCAACACTGTTGCTGCATATCAGGACTCCACTTATGCAACAAAAGGTTGTCAATCAGCAAGAAGCATTGGAAATTGCCATGAAACTGGAAACAACTCCTATCGGAGATAATTCTGGCATAGCGCAGATACAGGCGCAGTTGGCAGAAATGGCCTTGGAGCTGCGCAACATGAAAAAAGGGAAATCCATTCGAGAAGAGGTTTGGTGTATGTGATGCAAGACAGAAGGTCATGACAAAGAACAATGCCCTGCACTAAAAAATTACCTGAATACTGGTGCACCAAACCCATTTAACCCTATTATTCTCTATTGTGATATATGTCGAACAACTGGCCAGCATCGACCTGAAGATTGCTATCTACTACAAAGATATTTTCAAGTACCTAAGAATCCCTACTGCAAGTTCTATAAGTCAGTAGGACACAATGAAGATTAATGTCGCAGCTTTGATCTCATGAGAGAGCGAACCTATGATGCTTATAGGGTACAAAATGAGGCACAAGGCAATGATGGATATCGCTACCGTGGTGGTAACCCAGGTTGAGGTACTTTCAGAGGTCGTGGTGGTATTCCTAGATGAGGTCGAAGCTAGGTTATATGCTATAACTGTAATCAGACAGGCCATGTAGCTAGAGACTGTCAGAACCCAACTACAACATGTCAATATTGCAGAGCAGTCGATCATGTGATTGAGCAATGTCCACAGTTGATAGCTAAGATACAAGAAAGAAATGGTGCTCCTACTCAGAATGTTCAGATGATTGCCGTAGAGAAAAGACCAGCCCCAGCTCTCAATGTTGTTACAAGGAGTGGAGCCATGATGCAAGTGCAGAATACAGAGAAACAATTTATCGAGGCTTGGGTCCACAAGACCCCAGAGAAAATTCCAGCCTTTGATGTTGGCAGAGAAAAAGAAACATTTATGGAAGCCAAGAAAGACTTTGCTGATCCCAGAACATCAGTAGCAACTACGCAACAGCATCAACAGCAGTTATAGTCTCAAGAAGCTTCGTCAGATCAAGTAAGTACACTAGCATCATTTTTGCAGAGTTGTATGCAGCTATTAAGAAACAAGAACGCTTTGAACGAGCTACAGAAAGTTGTTCAGTCTTGAGAATCTCAGTGAAGCTCTGATAAAGGAAAAAACGTTAATAGAGTTAGAAGGACTGGAAGAGAAATGAGATTGCATGCTCAGATAGGAGATTATGACATGACTGATATTATTTTAGACCTAGGATCAGAAGTGAATGTCCTAACTAGGAAGAATTGGGAACAAATGGGAAAACCTAAGCTTGAGTGGTCCCCTATATAGTTGAGATTAGCCAATCAGCAGAATATTGTGCCCTTGGGAAGATTCCCAAGTGTACCAATGGATATTGATGGAGTCGGTACCCTAGCAGATTTTGAAGTCATCGAAATAATTGATGATAGAAACCCCTATCCAGCCTTGCAAGGAATTGAATGGGAAATAGAAAATGATGTAGTAATCAACCTTAAGACTAGACAGATGACTTTCGAAGGAAAAGGCTTGAGATTCATAGTACCATTGGAACCTTCTCAAGGTGAAAGGTATACAGATCCAGTCAAAGATGAAGATCAGGATGTTTTAGATCATATTTACAACATCATAGCTAAAGAAGAAGACTATGTTAACCCTACTATTGAAGGTATAATGGATTGGCAGTGTGATAGTTCTTCCATGACTGATTTAGATGACGGCCTAGAGAACTGACAGAATAGACTGTATGAGCTACATGGACATCGATGTGCAAGAATTACCAAGTCTCTCAGATGACTTAGCTCATAGACAAGAGCCTTACCTATTTTTGATGGCTTGACAGACCTAGCAGATTTTATTGTGCAATTTTCAAAGTAGGTACCATATTCACAGAAAATGGAGACTCTAGATTCAGTATTCAGAGCCACAGCTGCCAGATGGTGGAATGGTCATAAGAAGTATACTCATAGTTGGGAAGCTTGTCAAAAGTTTCTTCACTTGAGATTCATAGAGAAACCTCAGGAGGTGCAAAGCAGATTTGATGGTAAGACTAGCCCTCAGGAACACTTGGAGCAATGTTATGAAGCATGGAAGCATGTACCTTGTGAAGAATGGGTACATAGGTTTGTACACACTCTAGAACCTGTAACAAAGAACTGGTATGCAGAGGTGGAGCTTCTCCATGGTACTGTAAGTCGGGATAGTCTTTTTGATAGTTTTGTGCTTACATTTTCTATTAATGAGGTTTTCCCTGCTTTAGACACAGCTGTTAGGCAGATCAATACTAAGGTGTTTGATGATAAAGACATAGTGGAGTACCAACCTGATTGGAAGGAACAAGAAGCTAATGCAGTAGAATGTTATTACCTCTCCATTGATGAAGACGATGACCCACGCAACATTAACATTCCTGAGTCAGAAGGACACTGCGAAGTACATGGACCAGCAGTCGAAGCACCTGAAGTAACTCATCCCTTGAAGACAAGGACAGTAAACATTGGATCCCAAGAAATGCCTAAGTATGCTACCATTGGCGATTATTGGGATGAAGAAATAGTAAGCAAAGTGACTGAACTCCTCCATGAGTATCAGGATTTATTTCTGACGAAGTTCTTAGAAATGAAAGGTATCCTGGGTGATATAGGAGTGATAAAAATCCCTTTGAAACCTGATGCAAAGCCTGTGAAGAAACGCCCATATAGGTTGAATCCTAAGTATAAAGAAAAAGTTAGGATAGAGTTAGATAAGATGCTCGCTACAGGAATCATTCAGCTTGTCGAAGAATCCAAATGGGTCAGCCCTATGGTGGTGCAAGAAAAGAAGACCAAGGGAGAAATCAGAATCTATGTTGATCTGAGGAAGCTGAATGATGCCTGTTTACACGATCTGTTCCCTACTCCTTTTACAGATGAAGTTTTATACAATGTCAGAGGTCAAGAAGTGTATTCTTTCACTGATCGATTTTCAGGTTACCATCATATCATAATTGATCCAGAGGATCGACATAAAACAACCTTCGCTACAGAAATGGGATCTTTTCAGTATACAGTTATGGCTTTTGGATTGAAGAATGCACCTGCTATGTTTTCCAGAGTAGTCATATTTGCATTTAAGGAATTCATTCATAAATTCTTAGAAGTTTACATTGATGATTGGACTATATTTGTCTTATTGAAAGATCATATAGCCAGTTTAAGACTTATGCTAGACAAGTGTAGATAGCATCAGATTTCATTGAACCTGAAGAAGTGCATCTTTTGTGCACCTTTTGGAATTCTGCTAGGCCACATTCTATGCAAGCAAGGATTGATGATGGATCCTGTGAAGATAGGCATTATTGTGAACTTGCCACCTCGAAAGTCTGTTAAGAAACTTCGCACTACGCTTGGTCATACTGGATATTACAGGAAATTCATTAAAGGATATGCTCAGATTACAACCCTTATGGAAAAGAAATTGAAGAAAGATATCAAGTTTGAATGGACACTTGAATGTCAGGAAATCATGGACATTTTGAAGGAAAAGATGGTAACTGCCCCTATCCTATTATTCCCTGACTGGAATAAGGAGTTTCATGTTCATATCGATGAATCTTGCATTGCTTTAGGTGTAGTATTGGCTCAGTCAGGTGAAGGTAATATTGGTCACCCTATTGCTTTTGCAAGTAGAAAATTGTCCACAACAGAAAAAAATTATACTACGACAGAATGAGAAGGTCTAGCTATGGTTTATGCCTTGCACAAGTTTCGACATTATTTGTTAGGATCTCATTTTAAGATGTTCACTGACCATTCTTCTTTGAAGTATTTGGTTAACAAACCTATGTTAGGTGGAAGGATATGCAGATGGCTGATTTTGTTTCAGGAGTATGACTTTGAGATCATAGTTAATCTAGGAAGACTTAACCTAGGGCTTGACCATTTTTCGAGGCTCGAATCAGAAGAAGAACCCACTAGTTTGGACGAAGGTCTCCCTGATGCCCAGTTGTTTTCCATCTAGATGGATGATGACTATTTTCAGGATATTGTTCAGTACTTGTCTACAGGTTTTTCACCCTCTGAGATGACAACACAGCAGAAGAAGAAACTGGTGGTTAGAGCAGTTGACTTTACCTTGATAGCAGGACAGCTATATAAGATGGGACCAGATGAAATACTGTGTAGATGTGTCTTGGAGCATGAATATCCATTGATTCTGGCTGAGGCACATTCTGGAGCAGCAGGAGGTCATTATGCAGGAAAAGCTACAGCATAGAAGATTCTAACAACAGGATTGTGGTGGCCTACGATTCATAAGGATGCAAGAGAGTATTGCCACAGCTGCGATATCTGTCAAAGGACAGGAAAACCATCCAGGAGGGATGAGATGCCTCTGGTTCCATGGGTAACTTTACAAGCATTTGGTAGAGAAAAAGAAACATTTATGGAAGCCAAGAAAGAATTTTCTGATCCCAGAACATCAGTAGCAACTACGCAACAACATCAACAGCAGTTATAGTCTCAAGAAGCTTCGTCGGATCAAGTAAGTACACTAGCATCATTTTTGCAGAGTTGTATGAAGCTATTAAGAAACAAGAACGCTTTGAACGAGCTACAGAAAGTTGTTCAGTCTTGAGAATCTCAGTGAAGCTCTGATAAAGGAAAAAATGTTAATAGAGTTAGAAGGACTGGAAGAAAAGTGAGATTGCATGCTCAG
The DNA here is from genome assembly GCA_001517045.1 of Pseudotsuga menziesii. NCBI lineage: Eukaryota > Viridiplantae > Streptophyta > Pinopsida > Pinales > Pinaceae > Pseudotsuga > Pseudotsuga menziesii. The sequence continues at coordinate 133,258 of LPNX010682752.1, read as the reverse complement.
ATAGGAGATTATGACATGACTGATATTATTTTAGACCTAGGATCAGAAGTGAATGTCCTAACTAGGCATAATTGGGAACAAATGGGAAAACCTAAGCTTGAGTGGTCCCCTATATAGTTGAGATTAGCCAATCAGCAGAAGATTGTGCCCTTGGGAAGATTCCCAAGTGTACCAATGGATATTGATGGAGTCAGTACCCTAGCAGATTTTGAAGTCATCGAAATAATTGATGATAGCAACCCCTATCCAGCCTTGCAAGGAATTGAATGGGAAATAGAAAATGATGTAGTAATCAACCTTAATACTAGACAGATGACTTTCGAAGGAAAAGGCCTGAGATTCATAGTACCATTGGAACCTTCTCAAGGCGAAAGGTATACAGATCCAGTCAAAGATGAAGATCAGGATGTTTTAGATCATATTTACAACATCACAGCTAAAGAACAAGACTATGTTAACCCTACTATTGAAGGTATAATGGATTGGCAGTGTGATAGTTCTTCCATGACTGATTCAGATGACGGCCTAGAGAACTGACAGAATAGACTGTATGAGCTACATGGACATCGATGTGCAAGAATTACCAAGTATCTCAGATGACTTAGCTCATAGACAAGAGCCTTACCTATTTTTGATGGCTTGACAGACCCAACAGATTTTATTGTGCAATTTTCAAAGTAGGTAGCAGATTCACAGAAAATGGAGACTCTAGATTCAGTATTCAGAGCTACAGCTGCCAGATGGTGGAATGGTCATAAGAAGTATACTCATAGTTGGGAAGCTTGTCAAAAGTTTCTTCACTTGAGATTCATAGAGAAACCTTAGGAGGTGCAAAGCAGATTTGATGGTAAGACTAGCCCTCAGGAACACTTGGAGCAATGTTATGAAGCATGGAAGCATGTACCTTGTGAAGAATGGGTACATAGGTTTGTACACACTCTAGAAACTGTAGCAAAGAACTGGTATGCAGAGGTGGAGCTTCGCCATGGTACTGTAAGTTGGGATAGTCTTGTTGATAGTTTTGTGCTTACATTTTCTATTAATGAGGTTTTCCCTGCTTTAGTCGTAGCTTTTAGGGAGATCAATACTAAGTTGTTTGATGATAAAGACATAGTGGAGTACCAACCTGATTGGAAGGAACAAGAAGATAATGCAGTAGAATGTTATAACCTCTCCATTGATGAAGACGATGACCCACGCAACATTAATATTCCTGAGTCAGAAGGACACTGCGAAGTACATGGACCAGCAGTCGAAGCACCTGAAGTAACTCAGCCCTTGAAGACAAGGAAAGTAAACATTGGATCCAAAGAAATGCCTAAGTATGCTACCATTGGCGATTATTGGGATGAAGAAATGGTAAGCAAAGTGACTGAACTCCTCCATGAGTATCAGGATTTATTTTCGACGAAGTTCTGAGAAATGAAAGGTATCCTGGGTGATATAGGAGTGATAAAAATCCCTTTGAAACCTGATGCGAAGCCTGTGAAGCAACGCCCATATAGGTTGAATCCTAAGTATAAATAAAAAGTTAGGATAGAGTTAGATAAGATGCTCGCTACAGGAATCATTGAGCCTGTCGAAGAATCCGAATGGGTCAGCCCTATGGTGGTGCAAGAAAAGAAGACCAAGGGAGAAATCAGAATCTATGTTGATCCGAGGAAGCTGAATGATGCCTGTTTACACGATCCGTTCCCTACTCCCTTTACAGATGAAGTTTTAGACAATGTCAGAGGTCAAGAAGTGTATTCTTTCACTGATGGATTTTTAGGTTACCATCATATCAGAATTGATCCAGAGGATCGACATAAAACAACCTTCGCTACAGAAATGGGATCTTTTCAGTATACAGTTATGCCTTTTGGATTGAAGAATGCACCTGCTATGTTTTCCAGAGTAGTCATATTTGCATTTAAGGAATTCATTCATAAATTCTTAGAAGTTTACTTTGATGATTGGACTATCTTTGTCTTATTGAAAGATCATATAGCCAGTTTAAGACTTATGCTAGACAAGTGTAGATAGCATCAGATTTCATTGAACCTGAAGAAGTGCATCTTTTGTGCACCTTTTGGAATTCTGCTAGGCCACATTGTATGCAAGCAAGGATTGATGATGGATCCTGCGAAGATAGGCATTATTGTGAACTTGCCACCTCTGAAGTCTGTTAAGCAACTTCGCACTACGCTTGGTCATACTGGATATTACAGGAAATTCATTAAAGGATATGCTCAGATTACAACCCTTATGGAAAAGAAATTGAAGAAAGATATCAAGTTTGAATGGACACTTGAATGTCAGGAAATCTTGGACATTTTGAAGGAAAAGATGGTAACTGCCCCTATCCTATTATTCCCTGACTGGAATAAGGAGTTTCATGTTCATTTCGATGAATCTTGCATTGCTTTAGGTGTAGTATTGGCTCAGTCAGGTGAAGGTAATATTGGTCACCCTATTGCTTTTGCAAGTAGAAAATTGTCCACAGCAGAAAAGAATTATACTATGACAGAACGAGAAGGTCTAGCTATGGTTTATGCCTTGCAGAAGTTTTGACATTATTTGTTAGGATCTCATTTTAAGATGTTCACTGACCATTCTGCTTTGAAGTATTTGGTTAAAAAACCTATGTTAGGTGGAAGGATATGCAGATGGCTGATTTTGTTTCAGGAGTATGACTTTGAGATCATAGTTAATCCAAGAAGACTTAACCTGGGGCCTGACCATTTTTCAAGGCTCGAATCAGAAGAAGAACCCACTAGTTTGGACGAAGGTCTCCTTGATGCCCAGTTGTTTTCCATCTAGATGGATGATGACTATTTTCAGGATATTGTTCAATACTTGTCTATAGGTTTTTCACCCTCTAAGATGAAAACATAGCAGAAGAAGCAACTGGTGGTTAGAGCAGTTGACTTTACCTTGATAGCAGGACAGCTATATAAGATTGGACCAGATGAAATACTGTGCAGATGTGTCTTGGAGCATGAAAATCCATTGATTCTGGCTGAGGCACATTCTGGAGCAGCAGGAGGTCATTATGCAGGAAAAGCTACAGCATAGAAGATTCTGACAACAGGATTGTGGTGGCCTACGATTCATAAGTATGCAAGAGAGTATTGCCACAGCTGCGATATCTGTCAAAGGACAGGAAAACCATCCAGGAGGGATGAGATGCCTCTGGTTCCATGGGTAACTTTACAAGCATTTGACAAGTGGGCTATTGATTTTGTTGGACCAATCAATCCCCTTGCAAAGAAATATGGAGCAAGATACATTATTACAACAACTAATTACCTTACTCGTTGGGACGAAGCTCAACCAGTCAAGGACTGTAGCACTGATATAGCTGTGAAGTTCATCTTTGATAATATTTTGTCAAGGTTTGGATGTCCTACAATTCTTATGAGTGATCAAGGATCACATTTTCTGAATAACACTATTGAAGCAGTGAACGAAGAATTTCAAGTATATCATCAAAAGAGTACCGCCTACCATCCTCAAGCAAATGGAACTGTCAAAGCCTTTAACAAGATTCTTGAGCATGCTCTGACCAAGGTTTGCAATGTTAACAGAAATGATTGGGATCTCAGAATTCCAGCAGTATTATGGGCTTATAGAACCACTTGCAAGAAGTTGACAGGCCATACACCTTTTAGGCTGGTATATGGACAAGAAGCAGTTATGCCCATGGAATACATTGTTACTAGCCTCAAAATATCTTCCTTCACAGAGATGGATGATCCAGCTATGTTGAATGAAAGGTTGGTAAAGATACTGGAACTAGAAGAAGATAGATTCATTGCATGTTTCCAGCAGCAAGTGCAGAAAGCTAGAGAAAAAGCATGGCATGATAGACACATTAAGAAGAAGCAATTCCAGATTGGTGATCTTGTGCTCTTGTATGACAGTAAATTCATGAAGTTCCCAGGTAAGTTCAAGACACATTGGAAAGGACCATACATAGTTCAAAAAGTTACTGATGGTGGCGCAGTTCAATTAGTTAAATTGAATGGAGAAATTTTACCCTCCATGGCGAACGAAAGTAGATTAAAGAAGTACAGAGACAAGCCTATACCCCGTGATTAGACGTAGTACCAAGAGGAAGAGTATAAGTACCAAGAACAGTTAAAATTGGGTACTAGACTATAATGAAGCTATTCTCAAAGAGCTGTGGTAGATTGCTGGAAGTGTCGAAGGTTGTGGAAGAAACTCTGTCATAGGTCGCAAATTCGACGCTCTGTCGAAACTGGTGTCAGGATGTGTCGGAGGTCCTTATGGTGTCGACGCTAAAGCAGAGTGTCCTGGGATGGGCCACTGGTGAGTCTTAGGGGCCTGTTGGGGCTCTGACCTTAAAGGACATTAGTTTTGGCAACTCCACGGTTTTGGTGCGAAGTTTGTAAGCAGAGTTGCGGCACAAAATAGTCTTAGGGGTGTCAAGGTTGGGTCGAAGCCCCTCTTTTTGTAAATAACCCATGGTTTAAACTCATGGTTTTTAATCCCATGGTTTAATTCCATGGTATTGTAATAGTGCGCTTGTATAAATAGGCACTTATGTAAAGGAGTCAGGTTAGGCTTTTGATACTTTTAATGTATGATGATTTGATGCGAAGGAAGAAAGACCTATTTTAGGGTTTAAGGTTAAGTCCCAGCTGAGTGCGTGGATGACCTCTGCAGCTGAGTGCGCAGATCAGAACTGTGTGTTTGTAAAACGTTGAATATTATCGTAGTTCTGTGGATGTAGCCCCTACACTGGGGGTGAACCACGTATATCTTGTTTCGTGGTGGTTTCCATTGTTTTGTTTCTGTTTTATGCATTTGATAAGTAGGTGAATGATAAAGTGAGATATACTGTTAAGCAATAACTTCGTTGTGAATTCCCATTTAAGGGTTAAGCAAGTAACTGTCTATTTATGTAAACTACGAAGCTAATTAAGTAACTGTCGAAGCTCTGAGTTGTATGATTAATATTTGTTAAGGCTAAAGGTACAGTAATATCCCTCTTCTGCTTGCAGAAACCTGATTCTGTGGCACCCCATAGCTGTTTTGGGTGATACTGTAACCTGTTCGTAGGTTGTTGCCGAAAGGGCCAACACTGTGGGTCTTTTGTTGGTGCGAAGATAAAAGGATAAAACCCAGGTCTGCCCTAAGCAACCAACAACAAGGTAAAGTGACAAAATCTGGCACTCGATAGGAAGTACCAATTCGACACCATGGACTAACTAGAAAGGGGTGAAGCCCGTGGTGGTTTTGGTTGATGTCTGGTAATCCTAGAGAGATGAAAAGAGAATGTGATGCCAGTTGGTTTTTTGTTTACCAACCATCCTCTGGAGCATGGTTTTAATGATTTTATTGATGGCCTCAACTTGTCCATTGCCCTGAGGGTAATAGGAGGAGGAGTATTGGTGTTCAAACTTCAACATAGTAGAAATCTCAGCCCAAATCTCATCTTCAAAGTGCTTACCATGGTATGAAACTATTTGTTGGGGGACATTGAAATGCGCAATAATGTGATTGAAGAAAAAATGTACCGCAGTGTTGGCCTTACAGTTAAATGTAGGCATGGCCTCAACCCATTTGGTGAAATAATCGACAGCGACAATGATGTAGTTATGGACGCCAGCCGAGGTAGGATTACATGTCATGAATTCAATCTCCCATTTGCAAAAATGAGTGACTGTGACTACAAGATGTAAAGGTGCAAGGGGAGTCCTTGCCTTTAGAGCAAAGAGTTGACAACTGTGGTAGTGTTTGACTTCCTCGATGCAATTAGTGAAAATGGTCGACCAGAAATAACTGACACAGAGAATATTTTGGCTAGTATCTAAACCTAAGAGGTGGCCACCGCATGCTCCACTATGATAGTCATTAAGGACTTTCTTGGCCTCATCGTGGGTGAGGAAATGACCTAATATGGTATCAACGCCCTGACAGTACAGAAAATCTCCAATGAGGAGATGGAAAGCATCTTGGTGTCGGATGTGTCGTCTATCTTCGTGACTCATGTTAGCCCCTAATTTTTGGGTGCAAAGGTACAAGAGGATGTCCCCATACTATGGGTCATCAGTGGAAATGACAAATAAAAATTTGTCAGGAAGGTTGACCATAACTGGTGATGATGTAGACAATAGAGGAAAGTCTATCATGAGTGTTGTTAACACTAAATCCTTAGTTCTTTTGGGTGCAACAAACTCCAAATCAAACTCCTAAAGAATGACAACCCACTTGGCAGCGTGAGCTTGAAGGAGGCGGCAGCTCAAGAGGTACCACATAGGGTTGGAATCGTCCACCACCTTGGTGTGGTTGAAAAACATGTAGCAGTGTAGCTTTTAAGCAAAAAAAATGATGGTGATGGACATCTTCTATTCATGTGAATATCATAATGGGGGACCAGAAAGCTTCTGACTTACTATTGGCCCGAGAAAGGGGCATAAGAAGGAACTTCATATGCATAGCCAAGGAAGATGCGTGTGTGTGTGATGGAAGAAAAGGAAGAGCGCAAAGGATGAAAAGGGCCTACAGAGGTAGAACAGAGGATTGTGTGGAAAAATAAAAGGAAAGTGCAGATGCGTGCAAGGGGAAAAATGGCTGGAAAGTGATAGATATAGGATTCAGATCATGGCCGTATAAGACGGCGTAAACCTGCAACTACGCACGTATGAGAAGATATTTGTAATTCAGGTCGATAGTTCCTCATGTCAATTCATGATCACCATAAATATAACCAAACGGGTGGTTGATGGTGACGGCTAACCAACTTCTGGGATGCAGTTGGCCCTGCGGGGCCATGTAAATTAGTATAAATAGGAAGGATGAAATGGTTAGAGGGTTGGTCAGTCTTATTACCTGTTTTCAGGTCATTTGGTTGATGTCACAGAGCACAATTGATCCGTTATTCTATAAGGTTTTCATTAATTGTTATTCAAGTGTCTAGTAGATTGTTATCCAGAGGAATCCATGGAAGGGGATGCCGGTCATGTTGTAATTCCATGGTGATTAGAAGAGTAGACTCCAGAAGAGTATGGTATCATTACAAGGAATGTTCAGCCATTGATCTATCTGCAGTGGGAGCAGACCGCTAGGAGTAAGAGTAGAGTAGATGAGTGAATCATAGAGCATGAGAATGATAATTTTGAACTTAAAGACATATTTCAAGATAAGTTTGCATCTCACAGACTACAAGGTGCTATATCCTTTCTCATGCCAGACGAAGAGCACCTTGGTGCTTTTTCCCAGATGGGTTTCCATGTTGTTTCTTGTGTCCAAATGAATAATTGATGTGGTGAATTCTTATGTGATTGATTAATAGTTTCTTCCTTGTAATGTCAATTATGGTTCAGTTCTTGTTAGTTCTTTCAATTGATAGATGGATGAAAAAAATATCTTGCTAAATGGATGCTGTATAAATATATATCATTTTGTATAATTCTTGTTATGAATCCTGACATAATTCATAGAGCCAATCGACATGAGTCAGTGACATCGCACGAGTTGTGCCAGCTGTTAGGGAGAAGGGAAATTCAGGCCGTGTGCAATGGCATATAGTTGTGCTCATTCACGCAGAATCGACTCCTCCATCCAGCTATCCTGCTGCCTTCGTTAAGATCCTTGGTTGCAAACCAAGGGAATATACTTCCCCAACAATCGTGGAAACATGGTTCCAGTGGCTACCCATCTATGAGATATCTCGGGTGAGACTGCACCTACTTCGCAGGTGTCGCTGGTGGGTATTTCTCTATCAGGAAGGCATCTTGGGTAGTTGTTGGATTAGTGAACTATGTAGACCCTGGGTCATGCAAGCGGGGAAAAGTGGCCAACAGTTACATAGTATATGACATGCTCTTGGTGAGCATTGTCTTCTTGGAATAAAACTCCAGCGATGGAATTTTTGGATGCCAACACATAGAGAATGAATTCTTTGGTGAAGTCAGGGGATGATAACAATGGGGTGGAGGCCAAATATTATTTTAATGCATTAAAATCATCTTGGGCATGCTTGTTACAAACAAAAATAATGTTGTTACAAAGAAACCATAAGAAACCATGGAATTTTGTTGCATATTCCGGAATAAAACGAGGAAGGAAATTGGCCTTTCCTTGGAGATTCTGTAGTTGGTGCAGAGGACATGGTGATGGGAGATTGAGACTGGATTGAAATTTAAGAGGGTTGACTGCAATCCCTTTGTGAGACATGATGAACCCAAGAAGTGACCAAGCTGGGACACAAAACACGCACTTGATGGGGTTCAAGTGGATATTGTATTTACGTTATCGTAAGAAAACTTGTCGCAATTCGTCGAGATGTTGTGAGAGCTTCTGTGAATGAGTCATTAGGTCATCCAGGTAGACTAGTATGATACGGATAATGTTGTGGAAGTAGAAAGTAATAGCACACTGGAAAGTGGCTCCATCATTATGGAGGCTGAATGGCATGAATTGATATGCAAACACGCCCCACGGGGTGGTGAAAGCGGTTTTGTACTGGTCTTCTTTTTCGATCTGAATCTGGTTATACCTGGAGAAACCATCCATGAATGAAAAGAATTCATGTATGGTGCATGCATCAATGATTTGGTCAACAAATGGAGTAGGGAAATTATCTTTTGGATATGCCAAATTCAGGTCATGGAAATCAGTACATACACGGATGGTGCCCTATTTTTTATATATATGGGAACAGGATTGGAAACCCACGTGGTGTACACAATTGGATATATGAAACTGACTATGTGTAGTTTCTCTATCTCAACTTTGATTGTTGCGGCCTTGGAAGAGTGAATGGGTCATTTATTTTTTCAAATGATGCCACAGTGGGCCATGTGTTGATATGGTGTTCAACAATGGATGGATCTAACCTAGGAATTTCAGTATAATACCAAGCAAAGATGTCACGAAATTCTTGAAAAAGTTCTTTGTAGGAAACAAATTCTTCAGGGGAGCATGATGCTCCAAGAGTGATTTCTTCAACAACCTCAAAGTTGGTTGAGATATTGACCTTGATTGTGGGAGAAATGTTGGCCATGTTTCCTTCTTCAAAGGCATTGGGAGCTAGAATGGGGTTTTTGAACCAATCAACCTTACCATGGATGAACTCCTTGGCTTCTACTGAATACTGATCCAACGAGGATAGAGGTTCTTCGGGGATAAAAAATGATCGATGTGCATATCATCCCATGGGTATTCAAGAGCTGACAGAGCTTCAAGGACCTCCTCGTCATTATTGAAAAAATGGTTGGATAGATCAGAGGGATCATCTATGGCTGCAGAGACGAAAGGGATGGTGGAGCTGGAAATGATGTAAATGGTGGTCATGTTTGAGGAGGAAACTAGAGGGTGAGTCTCCTCGATGATAGTGATTTCATATTCAAGGGAGTGTTTCCAAAGATCACTAAGGATGGATTGATAGTCGGCCAAGTCTAGGAAATGGTGAGAATAATGGTCATACAATCCACAAATGGTGCACGCATGGTTTCTTCTCAAAGATTTGTTTTTGGTCACAAAAGAGATAGAAACAATGACGATTGAAGTGTCTTCAGTTGTATACATAGAGTACATGTGCGTGCGCAAGATAGGTATCTTTGGGAAGTTTTAAGTTGCATGACCATGAACATCACACAAAGCATAGGGTGGAGTCAGTCGTGGTTCAACTGTCAGTTTGGTGGCATTTCCCCCAGTCTTCTTTGGGAGAGGAGGAGTGTTGGTAAAGGGTTGGGATGAGTGAGTTGCGTAGTATTGCAGTATCTATGCAAGATCATGCAACACCACGCAAGGGATGTTTAGCATGATAAGTGGAGAAGTAACCGTTTTTGAATATTTTATATATATGTGGACCTAATTTTGTAGTAATAGGTCAATAACGGTTATAAATTAGTTAATAGTGGACTCTTGAGGCGAAGGCATAAGCCTATATATAGATCCCTTTTTGTAATGATGGGAGACAGGAATTTGGCATTGTAATTGTCTCTTTCAGTACCAAGGATTGCTCTGTCATCGCTGTGATTTTGTTTGGATCTCTTTTGATGAACTCTCCAGTTTTGGAGAAGGATGATGTAATGTGGTATGTTTGCACAAGGTCAATATAAGGTGTGGTTCAATCTCTATCTAAGTTCTATTATGATGCGGTAGTACTTCTTTTTTTTATGATGATACAATGCGATATATGTAGATCTATGTGATGCTATGATTTTGCTTCTGATACAATGATGCGATTTAATTTCTCCTTGCTCTGTTAATGTGATCTGTTAAATCTATGCGATTTTTGAATGCGGTATGATGTTTCATGATTAATGCTATGATAAGATAGGGTGATCACATAATTCATGGTTTTCTCCAGTCAGATCCCCATGTTGTCCTCCCCCACTGTCAAAAACTCAGCTCTGACAGCTCTCCCTTGAACGCCTTGGGTGAGACCTGTTGATGTATTTGTAACTTTGGAATGTATTCACTTGTATATATTATGTATTGTGCGTCGATGTTTATTCCGGGAAGTGTCTGTAATGTATTTGAGTCATGTCATGCCCCGATGTTCCTATCAGGAGATTCAATAATGTAAACAAGTCATGTAAATTCATTGTGGGTGACCCTTCTATTGATCAAGGGTTAAAGTCCCCACAGTTGTGGGGCACTAGGGTTATTAGACTCTCCTAGAGATGCCGACCCTAGTAAGTAATTGTTAAGTTGGGACGACATGTTAAAGTGGACATTAAGTGAATGAAAGAATATAAATAGAGAGTGATCCTCTCTATTTATCACACACACACTCACTCATTAGAGTGCATGAGTGAGAGAGAAGAAGCTGGGATCAGAGAGAGAGACTACTACTGTTAGAAGGTCATCTTTATGTTTTTGGGTTTTACTTTTGGTTCTAATTCTATCTATGAGGAAGTTGTGGGGTTTTCTCCTTTATGGTTTCCCCGAGGAAAATTATTTGTATCTCATGTCTCTTGGGTTTATTGCTGTGCATGTTATTCTCTTAGATAAGATCCTAAGATAATGCTTAAATGATAAAAATATAACATGGTATTAGCTCTAACCTGAGAAGAAGACATTGTGTAGCTGTAGAAGCTAGGGATTCTTACCTTTTGGGTCTCTCTCCACAATCCATCAGAAAAAGTATGCTAGCATGACTCTCCATTGAAGGGCACATCTTTCTGTCGAAGAGGATTTCGATTCTGGAAATTTTCAGTTTTTGGTGCAAGAAATTAGGGTTTCTTATAGAAGAGGAATTTTTGAGTGAGCCTGGCATAGGATTTATCTCCTCATCAAAATCTAAGTTTAAAGACCTGGGTTGAGATTTTTGGTTGGGTGAAACTCTGGGAAAGTCAAACCCTAGTTTGACCCCTGGCTAGAAAAACCCTAAATGCTAAAACTGATAAGTTTTGGTAAATTCACTATTTCTCAGGATTGGATATGGATTAGGAGTGGAAACATTCACATGAAAAATATGAAATCCTGATGTACACTGTGTCCAATTTTTCCCCTCATATTTATTATAATATAGGAGATATGATTCCTCCAAGTTAGGGTTCCAGCATCTTCCAGGATTCATCCCTAAACAGGACACTTGGGGAGAATTACTATATCTCGGGCTACCAAGGTAAAACTGAAATTTATCAAGATTTTCCAGAAAGGGAATGTAATTTAATTTATGTGGTAGAAGTTTCAGACCCAAAAGATGAAACAGTGACATGTGGAAGTCTGTACAACTTCGCTATGTTAAACAGTCCTTAAACGGGTCACCTTGGGAAAATGATAATAAGTCCCAATTGGTGAAACCAATTCTGATAAAACCTGTGGTGTTGAAATAGGTACTGACAAGGCTACCTTAGTCCAAAATTTTAGACACATAGGAGCAGTAATTTTGGAAATACCGTAGAATCAGTCTCAGGAATTTCTGCAAAAGAAATTGGAAAACTAGGGCTTCTTGTTCCGGGAGATTCCCTCCACTGTTTTGAGAAAAGGAGTACATTGGATAGATCACCTTGAAGATTTATATCTTTATATCCAATTAAATATGAAATATTCCAAGTTTTTAAAATTATGGTTTCTCTAACAAACCCTAGAATAGCCAGCTCTAGAACCAGGACAGACACCTCAAATCGGTAAGATCTAATCTTTTGCTATTTTCATTTGAGGTTCTCATTTCAAAGTTATTTATCACATCAGCTTGATGATAATATTGGTGAAGTTGACAACTTCCAAGCATCAAATTATATGGTCTATTTGAAGAAAATGAATTGGACACCTACATAAGTAGAGAGGTTCTAGTCCAGAGAGAGATGATACTAAAAGCCTTACACCAGAAGAAATTGGTCGAGGCCAAGAAGATCATTGCTGATTAAATCACGGATCACCTTATACCACAAGTGTCTTCCCTAAAGACACCAAAATAGATGTTTGATTCCTTGGACAAGCTATTTAAAGGGTATCTCAAATCAAAGAACAACTTGAAGCAGTAGAAGAGGAAGTGGAGAATGTAGAAGTTGTCATAACTACCTTGAATGGCCTCCCAGGATCATGGAATTCATTCATTCAAGGAATGTGTGCTAGAAGGAAGTGATTAATTTCATAAATACTCTAGGAAGAGCACACACAAGAATATTTTCAACTCATAATAAGAGAAAAGAAGATGGGAGAAACTGAAGATAAAGATTTCACGATTCAAAGAATATTCCTCAAGCGATGAGGAATATGAAGGACTCAACACTTGAAGAACCTCTTATCCATCTTAGCATTTGGATAAGAAACGATGCTATTATGAATGAAGAAGATGATGAAGCTGAAGGATTAAGAAGGATCCTACCCACAAAACAAATAAAGATAAGTATTCAATTGTCATTTCATGATATTGTTTTGTTATGCATTTGTTTATATTCAGTTAATGTATTATGCATGATAGAATGTTTGCATTAATGACACTATACTACTAATATGCATGTGATGGGTAAGTAGCTCATGGTTCTATACAACTCTCCATTGCTTCTTATCTAGAATGAAACCTATTTGCTGACATATTGGATTAGTATACAATCTCAATGTTGTCCTGGTAGAGATGGAAGGCATCTAGAAAGTTTCCATGAGATATGGATGAATGTTGTATTGGCTAAAGTAGTTGCATGATCATATATTTATGCATAATAATTTTCAAGTATGAATATTCCTTATGAAATGTTTCTAACCATACAAATGCATTTGACTTGTAGGAAAGATCGCATACATAATCGACTACAAGCAAAGAAGGATGAGGCTTGTTCCAAAGAACAAGTGATGACAGCTCAAGATGAAGAATAATATGACAAATGTAGCAACCTCATTGATGCAGAACCTTCCAGCCATGAAGAAGTAACCAAGAAGAAAAGGAAGACCAGTTCAAGAAGAATGATGTCTAGGATGCAGTATCAATACATGAAGGGAAATTCGTAGTTCCATCATGCAGTAGATGAAGACATCGTGGGATACAAGGAAAGATTCATATCATGAGGCTTCTCATGAAAAGAGTGCATAGAGTATGAAATACAGAGGGAGTATGATGCTTCACTTCAGAGGGAGTGACTACAAAAGATCCCGAGGTTCGACATGGTATGATAGGATGGATAGATTACTGGTGACTCTAGGATTTACTGAGAGTAAAGAAGATTCCAACCTTTTCCTCAAGGTTGAAGGTGGAAGACTAGTGATGCTCCTATTATATGTCGATGACTTGTTCCTGACAGAAGTTGCAAGAAGGAGACTTTATGCCGAGTTCGAGATGAAGGACTTGGATATGATGCACTACTTTCTAGGCATGGAGGTGTGGAAAAATCTCTTTGGGACAAGGGAAGTATGCAGTAAAGATCCTAAAGAGGTTCAGGATGATGGACTGCAAGGCCATGACCACACCTATGGAATTGAACCTAAATCTACTGAGTGTTGCTTCATCAAGACTTGGCTGATGTCACAATGTATCATCAGATGATTGGGTCCTTGATGTACCTGACGAATATGAGAATAGATATTTGCTTTGCTGTAGACACCTTGAGCCAATTCCTGACAGATCCGAGACATGTTCACTTGATTGCTGCAAAGCATATTATGAGGTACCTGAAGGGTACAGTTGATTATGTGCTCAAGTATGAGGTGAATCAAAATATCAACCTCAAAGGTTATGTTGATTCAGATTGGGCAGGCAGTGCCATCGATAGGAAGAGTATGTCGCAGCTTGCTCAACTAGTTATGAGGCAGTATGGCTAAGTAAGATGCTATCTAATTTATTTGATCTCCATTTAGATGCTACTTGTATATATTGAGACAACCAGAGTTGTGTGAAGTTGTCGGAGAACCCGATGTTCCATGACAAGTCAAAGCATATCGAGGTTAAATATCACTATATCAGGGATATGGTGCAGAGAGGAGAAATGGAGATCCATAATTTAATATCCCTTATATGATGTACATATAACAATATTAAATTTCTGCAATTTTTTAAATTAAAAATTCTGAAATTGAATTAATTCACACAAGCCTTCTCGGACTGGGCAAATCAAGGATTTCTTCTGGGATATTTTGCAGAGGACAAGAGTGATCACTGATAAGCAAACAAAGAGATGTCATACATTTAATTTCCTCTCCCCTTACACATTTATATATGTTTCCATTTAGTTTTCAGAATCCGCATCGCGGAAGCCTACTACCACACTTCTGGGCAGCCAAACCGTGCAACTAAGGAGAGTAGTTCTGCCTATTTCAACCAGAGGATTCAGGAAACTTGCAGAGGTTTTTTGAAGCCTTAATTTAATATATAAAAAGGTATTTAAACATTTTCTAAGGTTCTGGAAATATTGAGGTGTTTTGGGTGAATTTGGGGATTTATGGCAATTTTGGTCAAGAGAAACCCTACATAGAGGAGGATCCAAAAAAGTAGTATTATCCAAATGAAAAATGGTTCTAGAGATATGTAAGGGAAGGTGGGTCTTTCAATGACCCAAAATAACTAAGGGGGATCATTTTGAGTGAGCAGAACTCATTTTACATCAAATTTGGCAAGACTAGTCATTCAAAGCTAGAAATCTAGCTAGGGTCTAAATTTAAGCAGTTAATTTGTGTCAAATCAATTTCTGAGATACATATGAATTATGAAATAGATAAATAAAATCCAAATTAACATATAAAATCTCTTCAGACAGTCCCCCAGCCTTGCATATTTCTCATAGCACTCAGATTCATCAATTTTCCCCATACATTGATAAAATAAGCTTTTATGAGGAAACTGAAGACATAATTCTTTATGGACAGATATGTTTCAACTGGAAAAAGCAGCTATGATAATAGGTGAATCATGGGATTCACTGCATCTTGACTTGAATGTGTTGGAGGATGAACATAACTCTGATCATACTTTAATGGCTGTAATGTAGCGCTCCATACCTGCAATAGAAGAGAAAGGGAGATGGAAGAGAAGGGAGGATGGGTTTGAGGATCATCACCCAATGTTCTGAGGCACAACACTCAGATAGTATGCTCACATAACATAACCACAATATCAAATCATCCAAACTGTGTCAATGGGGTCGAATTCACCTTTAATAGAGTGTTGAGTGACCTTCTTAGCAAGTGAGGATCCAAGGTGACCTGTGAGAGAAAGTCAACCCTCAAAAAACCCTAACCCTAGCCACATAGGCACCTCCTTTGGGGAATTTATCAAGTAGGACCATGTCGAATTGTTTCCAAGTTCAAATCCTCCTTCATAATTAGAAACTGCACCCTCTCTTACTCAAAAGTTGCTTCTTTTGAGTTATGACACCTTTTTTTCTTTTCCAAACTCATAAGGAAAGTGTTGTTTCCTTTGAAAACTTTCCTTCTTTTCTCTTACTGCTTTTCTGAGCTCCATAAGAGGGAACTATGCCATCCTTTGAAAAATTTTCATAATTTATCCTTGACTGCTTTTTTCCTGCTTTTAGGTACTTTCCTCTTTGTTTCCTATGACAACTTTTTTCATAGTGTTTCCTCTTTCCTTCCTTGGCTAATAGACTTGCCCAATGCACCCCACTTGACTAGGAAACTTATTTACACCTCATTAATGAGCAATAATGATTAAAATAGAAAATAAAACTTAGATACATGCCTTACTTAATTAATTATTACAAAATTGATCCTATGAGGAATAATTAGTATCAATTTTGATCCCCTAGGAGCATAGCATGGTCAACACTTTTTAACGGTCAATTTGAGGGGACATGACAGTCCTCCCCTCCCAAATATGCTTGTCCTTAAGAAAAATTACTCTATATTGCTGCAAATTTGTTCATCATGTAGGAGAAATGGAGCACGAATCCATTTTGCAAAAAGGTTGACTTTCTCCATCAATCCATCCTGTAAAGTTTCTCCAAAACAAGCAATTCCAGGCTCCCATTGCTTGCATTGCACCCCTTTCAGTGAGAATGCCTTCCCACACAACTCATCAGGCGAATTTATTCTTGGATCCCATTTCCTCAACTCTAAGTATACAAACATTAGAATCCACCATACAAATTTATCATCACATGGAATGACATTCATGCTATGGAAATCGTACCACTGCGCTGAAAATTGGAAATTCTCAATGCAAAGTTGGAAATCTGTTAGACTTCCCCACCCAACATAAAGTTCCTTATGTGATTGATGCACATCAACATTGAATCTCATAACTATGTTGCTACAATTACATAGGTGTGATTCCCATGTCCACCCCCAATGAGTATAGGCATCATTCAAGCAACAAGGATGCCCAAACTGCTCAGAATAAGATGATGCATCACAATTATCTCCACAAATGCAAGCAAGAAAAATAAATAAGTGTCCCATCATCCAATTTGAGAGGGTACCGACACTCCAACCAAAAATTCCATGTGAACACTTCCAATGGCTCAACTCTCTACCACTAGTCATAGGGTACAAGAATCTATCCAACTGTGTGTATTTCCTCCACCAAGACCACTTGATGTAAGATGTTTTTCTCATCAATTCCTCTTGACAGTTTGATTGCTCAGCTACCTTCCATTGCTCATGAGCATAAATTTTTCTGCAAGAAGACTACATGTGTGACATATAATCTTCCACCCAATCAACATGTGGTTGAATGGCAGCAAGTGACATAAATATGTTCCTATGTGGATTATGTGAGGGTGATGGTGCATTCCACAAGTCATCACAAACACCTAGGAAAGCCTCTAGCTCTTCCTGTTCCATCACCAAGGAAAATTCCATCTCCCAAATTTAATTCTCTCTTGATGAGGCTATAATAGAAGTATGGGTAGAAATGTGAATCATATCTCTGCAATACTTATCCACCCAGCTTATGGCTTTCCCTTCTTCATCCTCATATGAATCTCCCATGGGGAAGAGATTATTTTCAGGAAACAATTCCAATTTTTTCTGGGAAAGACCAAGTGCTTGGTTCTCATCAAACTTGTCTGTATAGTCCTCAAGCACAAAAAAATCAGAATGCACCTCATGTGCATGTGTATGGAATGTATCCAATGTATGCAAATCAAATCCTTGTGTATGCCCACATGGCAAGGCAATGTCGGTCACAACAAAAAAATTATTGCAGAAATTAAATTCTTTATTTCCCACCTTCTTCACTTTAAAGGTGTCTCTATCCACCCAATCAATGGATGAATAAGGAATTTTATTTGCTGATCCATAAGAAATGTGATTAGGCATATTTATTGTAGAGAAGAACACTTCATCCTTCCTCTCAACCTCAATGAGTGCTTGGCTAATATTCTCTTCCTCATAGCTTTTTACAAGAACCTGCAAATATAAGTGCATCTCATGATCCACCATCTCATGAGATTCCTCCCTCTATTAAAGAATGCAATCATCCTTGTGAATATTGCTGAATGGTATGTAGAAGGGTAGGTAATACCTTTCCAACTTCTCATGAATTTTCTCTATCTCCATCTTAGATTCTTGGAGTGCACATTGAGTGCTCTTCAAGGAATCTTGGGTGATCAATAAATCTCGTGTGAGCTTGCAAATTTCTTCTTCATCCTTCAAGGATGCTCCATGCAACACATCAGCAACCTCAATCAAATCATCTCTATCATAAATCAATTTTAAGGATTCTCCTTATATTGCAGACAATGCCTTCTGCATCTCCTCCTTGAATTCAAGAGAAGATTGATCTTCCAATGAAGCAACTATCCAACACTGGTGTGCCATTGAAGAATGTGTGTCTTGGAGAAGGTGTAAAGCCTTTTGAATATTATTTTCATCCATTTTCAAAGGCCAAGGAAATGAGAGGGGCTCTTGAGGAAAATCACCCCCTTCTTCTTTCCTGCAATTTTCTTGTTGTGACTTGTACTTCTATTTATGAATCTTTCTTTCTGCTTTCCCACCTACAAGACTAGATGGCTCATAGATCTCCACAATGGTGATAGTGGGATTGGGATTCACAATGATTTAAATCCTCTCCTCTGATGTGGATGCAACTTCATCATGCTGCAAGAGAGTCCAAAATTCATAAGCTTTTGCATCCCTTTGCACCATATTTTTCTCCTTCAGATTTCCTAGTTCACACCTAACTGGTGGGGGCTTGTCTTCCACTTCATTGGGAAATTAAAATAATGCATTCAGATATGATATTTCCTCTTCTTTTGGATCTGATCCAAAATATTCCTTCACCATATTATCATCATTGACAATATCACCCTTATTTGCACTGATTGTGCGATCACCAATAGGGAAAATAGGACTGAATTTATCTCCCTCACAATTGGCCTTCCTTTTGCAGTCCTCAAATGCAAGTGAAGACTTTTTATATTTACATGGATCAGATGGTTGTAGGTGTATAGGGATGCTACAAAAATCATAACTTTTATTATCAATGTTCTTAACATTACCATCTTCTTGTACGGATACTATGGTGTCCTGCTCTTCCTCCAAAATTTCTGCCTCACACCCAAGCGGTCTGGCCTTGTTTTCATCTTCATTATGTGGCTCAGAAGATGACTGTAAATCTGATTTGTGTACCTCTTTTGGATCTGATACAAAATATGTCTCACCACCCATACATGATCCATAACCTTGAGCAGTGATCCGGAGATCACCCACCAAGAAACTTGAATTGCATTCCTCTTCAACCTCTTTTCTTATGCAACCACCTTGTGTTGATTTGTACTTCACCTATTGGATCTCTGTCTCCACTTTGTTTCTCTTCTTATTAAAGGAAATTAAATATATTTCATATTTAGTGGTACTCATGTCACAATATTTAGAATATATATTTGAATAAAAAGAAAACAAACTCTTAAATCTCGAACATGCCGATGGCTTGGAGGAATCTTCACTTTTGGTTATGTCTTCTTCTTATTTTCCCAGAGAGTTGGAACAAATTGCTTTCTCTTTGGATAGCTTACTGCTCTTGAAATAATTCTCATATTCATGCTTGGGCTGGAATCCATACTTGAAATAAATATAATCTCCAAAAGAAAGGTTTGCACAAATATTCCTACCCAACGCTAGATAGTCCTCATAGCAGTGAGACATGTTCTCACATGCTTCAATAATCTCTGTCAAGATTTTCTTAACCATTGGAGAATCATATTTGATATATTCCCCGTCTGATGTCCAATAGTTTTCATCGTATTCATGTTTTGGTATTCCTCCATCAACATAGAGGATTTCTTCTTCTTCATATCTTCTGCAGTATTCTTCATACTGCTCATCATAGTCATCCTCATAGTATGACATGGCTGCAAATTTATTCAGTGAGAGATTTATTTCCACAGGATGATACAAGTAAAGAGCTATGATACCACTATAATTTCCATTATATGATGTACATATAACAATATTAACTTTCTGCAATTTTTTAAATTAAAAATTTCTGAAATTGAATTAATTCACACAAGCCTTCTCGGATTGGGAAAATCGGGGATTTCTTATGGGAGATTTTGCAGAGGAAAAGAGTGATCAGAGGGAAGAAAACAAAGATATGTCAGAAATTGAATTTCCTCTCCCATAAAACATTTATATATGGTTCCATTTAGGTTTCAGAATCTGCGCCGTGGAAACCTAATACCACGCTTCTAGGCAGCCAAACCGTGCAACTAAGGAGAATAGTTCTGCCAGTTTCAACCAGAGGGTTCGAGAAACTTGCAGAGGATTTTTAAATCCTTAATTTAGTATATAAAAATGAATTTAAAATTTTTCTAAGGTTCTGGAAATTTTGAGGTGTTTTGGGTGAATTTGGGGATTTATGGCAATTTTTGTCAAGAGAAACCCTGCACATAGGAGGATCCAGAAAAGTAGTATGATCCCAATGAAAAATGGTTCTGGAGGTATGTAAGGGAAGGTGGGTCTATAAGTGACCCACAAGAACTAACAGGGCTCATTTTTGAGTTATCATAACTCATTTTACATCAAATTTAGCCAGACTAGTCATTGAAAGCTAGCAATCTAGCTAGGGTCTAAATTTAAGCAGTTAATTTGTGTCAAATTAATTTATGAGATACATTTGATTTATGAAAGAGATAAATAAAATCCCAATTAACATATAAAATATCTTCAAACAGTCCCCCAACCTTGCATATTTCTCATAGCACTCAGATTCATCAATTTTCCCCCATACATTGATAAAATAAGATTTTCTAAGGAAATTGAAGACATAATTATTTATGGATAGATATGTTTCAACTGGAAAAAGAAGCTGTGAGAATAGGTGAAGCATGTTCTTCACTGCATATTGACCTAAATGTGTTGGATCCTAAAAATAACTCAAATCATACTTCAATGGTTGCAATGTAGCGCTCCATACCTGCAATAGAAGAGAAAGGGAGATGGAAGAGAAGGGAGGAGTGGTTTGGGGATCATCACCCAATGGTGTGAGGAACAAAACGCAAATAGTATGCTCACATAGCATAACCATAATATCAAATCATCCAAACTGAGTCAATGGGGTCGAATTCACCTTTAATAGAGTGTTGAGTGACCTTCTTAGCAAGTGAGGATCCAAGGTGACCTATGAGAGAAAGTCAACACTCAACAAACCCTAACCCTAGCCACATAGGAACCTCCTTTGGGGAATTTAGCAAGTAGGACCATGTGGAATTGTTTCCAAGTTCAAATCCTCCTTCATAATTAGAAACTGCACCCTCTCTTAGTCAAAAGTTGCTTGTTTTGAGTTATGACACCTTTTTTGCTTTTCCAGACTCATAAGGAAACTGTTCTTTCCTTTGAAAACTTTCCTGCTTTTATCTTACTGCTTTTCTGAGCTCCATAAGAGGAAAATGCACCCTCCTTTGAAAAACTTTCTTGATTTATCCTTGACTAATTTTTTCCTGATTTTAGGTACTTTCCTCTTTGTTTCCTATGACAGCTTTTTTCATAGTGTTTCCTCTTTCCTTCCTTGGCTAGTAGACTTGCCCAATGTGCCCCACTTGACTAGGAAGATTATTTACACCTAATTAATGAGAAATAATAATTAAAATAGAAAATAAAACTTAGATACATGCCTTAATTAATTATTACAAAATTTATTCTATGAGGAATAATTAATATCAATTTTGAGCCCCTAGGAACTTAGCATGGTCAACACTTTTTACTAGTCAATTTGAGGGGACATGACACAGTATGTTGCGACAGATAGGTGATGTGTTGATGAAGCCATTGTCCAGAGTGAAGTTTGAGTACTTCAGGTAGAAACTTGGTGTTCTCCAGATCAAGGTTCCCTGCAAGGAGAAGTGATTAGTCCGTGATCCATTCTAACATGGTGATAGAATTGGTTCCTTCTGTGGTCAGATGTAAGGAATGAGCCATTCTGTCATGATGAGAGGATTGGTTCCTTGCATGTTAGATATAAGTGATGAGCCATTTTGAGGTGAATATAGGATTGGTTCCTACATGATCAGATATAAGTGTTGAATTCCATTCTCGGAATGGAGGAACCTAGTCAATTACCATGAATACTCAGCCTAAAGCTAAGAGCCATTCTGACATGGTGAGAGGATTGGTTCCTTCCATGGTCAGATGTAAGGGCTGAGCCATTCTATAATGGTGGGAGGATTGGTTCCTTCCATGTCAGATGTGAGTGCTAAGTCATTCTGAGGTGACTGTGGGATGTGTTCCCACATGATCAAATATAAGCGTTGATTTCCATTCTCTGAATCAAGGTACCTGGTCAGTTACTAGGAATACTTAGTTTGGGACTGAGGGCCATTCTGATATGACTATGGGATGTAGTCTCACATGATCAGATATAAGTGTAGGGCCATTCTAATGTGATTGAGGGATGTGTTCCCACTTGATCAGATATAAGGGCTGATGCCATTCTTTGGAAGAATTGAGGCACCTGGTCAATTACAAGGAACCCTCATTCTGGGACTGAGAGCCATTCTGACATGGTGAGAGGATTAGGTTACTTCCATGGTCAGATGTAAGGGCTGAGCCATTCTATCATGGTGAGAGGATTAGGTTCCTTCCATGTCAGATGTGAGTGCTGAGCCATTCTAATGTGAGTATAGGATTGGTTCCTACATGATCAGATATAAGGGATTAATGCCATTCTATGGGAGAATGGAGGCACCTGGTCAGTTACAAGGAACCCTCAGTCTCGGACTGAGAGCCATTCTGACATGGTGTGAGGATTAGGTTCCTTCCATGATCAGATTTAAGGGCTGGTCCATTCTAACATGGTGAGATGATTGGTTCCTTCCATGGTCAAATGTAAGGGCTGGGCCATTCTAACATGATGGTGGATGTGTTACTCTCATGGTCAGATGTGAGTGTTGGGCGTGCCTTTCTGATGAGATGAGTTCATATGTAAGTGATGGGCGGGCCATTCTAACTTAGGGTTAGATATAAGCACTAAAGAAGACCTACATGGAGGCTAGGCCTACAACCAACATGAAAAAGGGCTGGCTCTATAGAACTTCTTATGACGAGAAGAATCATGAGATATAACCAGTGATGATAACCCAGTGATGATCCAGATCGAGTGATGATATAGATCCAGTGATGATGATCCAATAGTGATGATATAGATCAAGTGATTCTTCATATCCAGTGGTGATGATCCAGATCGAAAGATGATCCAGATCCAATAATGATGATCCAGATCCAGTGATGATCCAGATCTAGTGATGATGATCCAGATCAAGTGATGATCCAGATCTAGATGAAGATGACTTGAAGATGATGATGACGAGAACACAATGATGATCTAGATGATATAGAGAAGAAGAATTGTGCTAATAAATTGTGTCGATAGAATACCGTCCTAGTTAAGAAGGAGTGTTGATGTATTTGTAACTTCTGAATGTATTCACTTGTATATCTTATGTATTGTACCCCAATGTTTATTCCAGGAAGTGTTTGTAATGTATTTGAGTCATGTCATGCCCCAATGTTCCTATATGGAAATTAAATAACGTAAACAAGTCATGTAAATTCATTATGGGTAACCCTCCTCTTGATCAAGGGTTAAAGTTCCCACAGTTGTGGGGAACTAGGGTTATTAGATTCTCATAGAGATGTCAGCCCGAGTAAGTAATTGTTAAGTGGGGTTGACATCTTAAAGTGGACATTAAGTGAATGAAAGAATATAAATAGAGAGTGAGACTATCTATTTATCACACACACACTCACTCACTGGAGCGCATGAGTGAGAGAGAAGAAGCTAGGATCAGAGAGAGAGACTACTACTATTGGGAGATCATATTTATGTTTTCGAGTTTTACTTTTGGTGCTGATTCTATCTCTAAGGAAATTGTGGGGTTTTCTCCTTTATGGTTTCCCCGAGGAAAATTATTTGTGTCTCTTGTCTCTTTTGTTTATTTCTGTGCATGTTATTCTCTCAGATAACATCCTAAATAATTCTTGAGTGATAAAAATATAAGAATATCTCGTCTTCTTCGTAGATGTTGCTGGGTAGGGTAAAACCTGTTTGGACTGGTGCTCAAGGAGATTGTGCTACAGGGCATCGACAGAGTGGGAACCCGTGTCGACAAGGCTTTGTTGGTAGATCGTGCCAACAAATGGTTCTATTGCCAGGACCAATTTGCAATTAGGAGGGGGATATGTTTTGGCATCCAACTCAATCAGAGATCAAAGATTGGTTTGATCATAAGTTGCGGGAGTTTGCTGAAGCTGAAAACCAGAACCCAAAATTGTTTACAAGTCAATGGTTGGCTAGATATATCCATGATGGTCCTCATGAGTGGTACTTTTGTGAATTTTTGGTACTCTTGCAGGAATGGTTGACTAAATTTGCTAAGCGGAAGACTAATTTCCAAGGAGGAGAGCCGACATCCTGAACCCCGGAATCGATCTAGGCGTTGCAGGAAACTAGAAACAAGGCATCACGAGAAGTTGAGGTATGGTTGGATAGTATCTTAGAGGGATACATCACTGAATTTGCTGTTGATACTAACAAATATTTTAGCGAAGTAGAAAGGGAATTTTTCAGTGGACCTCATGGTTGGTTCTTATTGTCTCTACAACTATTGATTAAGCAACTAGTCTATGAAAAAGGTATCCTAAAGATGGACCAAGAGTAGTAGACCTCTGGTGTGTGGGGGATGTAGGCACTATGACCAAAATGAGGTAAATGCATAAGGAAATAATGGGTAGACAAGCATGAGTTCTGGTGAGAATATAAATTTCATTGAAGAAACAAGTGGTTGTATGAGGGGAGGAGGAAGGTTTTGATAAAAGAGGCAGAGCACGGGAGAAGGTCCTGTTGAAGTTGAAGCACGATACTATGAAGAACAACCACACGGGACAAAGTGAAATTTCTATGATGATGAGGATATAAAAGCCCAGGCTACCCTCAGAAGAATAGCAGGATTGAACCCCAGTGGTAGCGTGCCTACCCCTTCGCGCACTACTCCACCAAAAGGAAGGAACATGCATTAGACGTCGACTTGTCCGATGTGTCAACAACAGTATAGTAATAGAGCACCAGCATGAGGAAGAAGGCCTCATATGGCGGGCGATGAGATGAAGTTGCCAATATTTAATGGAAATGGAACTAATGATCAAGACCAGTACTGGTTCTTATGTGAAGCCATCTGGACTACTCGGCAAACTGTCGATGCTAATGTCAACAAAAGTCAGCTAGCCACCACTCTGAGGGGTTGTGCATTGGAATGGTTTATGAGATTCATGCAAGTGCCTCAGGAGGTACTGCAAAAACATTGGATGGGATCATGTTAGGGATATTTGAGGAATTTAATAAGCCAAAGTTCGAAGCTTAGTACATTACTGAACTGAAGGAGATCAAACAATTCCCCAATGAAACCATTTTGGATTTTGATCAGTGATTTAAGATGTTGATGGATCAAGTCAATTTTTAGATGAGCAATGTTCAGCATAAGGAATGGTTCATTGCAGTGCTTATCCCACATATTCGACAACCATTAATGTACCAAAATATCATGATGCAGAGCGAGGCTTTGGAGACCGGAGTGAAACTAGAAGCATCACAAGTAGGAGAAACCGCTATTGGGATGAATCAAATTTAGGTGCAGCTGGCCAATCTAACACTGCAGCTACAAGACATCAAGAAGGACAAGGAGGATTGTGAAGGTATTTGGTGTGCCCGGTTCCATGCAAGTGGACATACCAAGGATACATGTCTGACATTTAAAAAATATTTTCTATCAGGAGCCCCTAATCCATTGAGCAGTGCTGGTGCACCTTGGTGTCGTATCTGCCAAGTCTATGGGAATCGACATGAGAACTGTGATTACATGCAAATGATGGTTACCAAAGCAGATAAATTGTACTATACATTCTGTCGGTTAGTTGGAAATGATGAAATGAAATACCATGCTTATGATTTTCTCCAAGAAAGGACATATGATTCATACTTTCTGAAAAGGGAGGAACCCTGGATAGGGCAAGAACCACCGCAAGTAGCACNGGAAATGATGAAATGAAATACCATGCTTATGATTTTCTCCAAGAAAGGACATATGATTCATACTTTCTGAAAAGGGAGGAACCCTGGATAGGGCAAGAACCCCCGCAAGTAGCACATCCAACAACACAGGTACCGTACACATCACCGCCTCCATTACAATTTTTCCCTGTGGAACCTCAACCATAGTTTGCGCCACAGCCATAGATAGTTGTACAACCACAGTGTAGCCAGGTGCAACGACCATAGTATAGTCAACCACAGGCCACGCAATATGTTCAATTGAAATTTCCTCAGGAATAACAAGCTCAACCACAGTTCCAACAGGGAGGAAACTGAGGAGGATTTAGGGGCCACGGTGGAAGCTTTGGTTGAGGAAGCGGCCGAGGTTGGGAATCCATACAGTGTTATACATGTGGAATATTCAAGCATTATCAAAGAGAATGTTCTCATAGGAAATGTACTTACTGTGTAGCCAGTGATCATAATGTCAAAAATTGTCCTCAGTTGTTCGTGAAATGGTAGGCCAGCCATATTCCCCAGTTGCAAAACACTCAAAATCAGGATCAATCTATGTTCCAGGTGTAGAATCAGCCACCCCTGTAAGGTCAGATCCCACTGGAGACTCCGAATCAACCCCAGGCTGAGAATATATCAATGAATCAAGCTACAAACCAACCAAGAGCTGAAGCCCAGAACTTGCATCAAGGACCGACAGTTGCAGAAATCCATGCAGAGCCTAGGATAAAGGATGCTGATGTCGATATTGTCACTCATGCTGGAGTGACAACTGGTGATGATGGACCACAACAACCTATTTGAATTGGTAGCAAGAGAAAGGTTGCATTTGATATCACAACCGAAAAAGACACTTTCTTTGAAGAGAAGCAGGCGATTGGAAGGAACCTGGGTAAGATGCCAATTATTGGCATGCCTTTTGATTTTTTCCCATCTATAGAAGCAGGAACATCACAGCAGCATGAAACTATGCATAATTTTTTTGAAAGTTGTCAATCACTAGAAAGGGACTCGGATTACCTTGTAGAGATTGAGACATTGTTGCACCACCTGAATGAAACAGTGAAGGATTATGTTGTGAATTCCTTGCAAAAAGGAAAGAGATGCAAGGAAATGAGGCTGAATATATAGCTTTGGGATTATGAGGTTGAATCAATCATTCTTGACCTTGGATCTAATGTCAACATTTTGACAAAGAAAACTTGGCAATCGATGGGGAACCCAATGCTAGGATGGTCACCAATGCAGCTGCGGTTAGCAAATCAGGCGAAGGTTCAGCCCATTGGTCGGGTTTCAAATTTAGTTGTCGACATTGGAGGTATGAAAAAACATGCTGACTTTGATGTGATAGAAGTTGTAGAAGATGGTGGTTCCTATCTAGTGC
This sequence comes from Pseudotsuga menziesii, assembly GCA_001517045.1. NCBI lineage: Eukaryota > Viridiplantae > Streptophyta > Pinopsida > Pinales > Pinaceae > Pseudotsuga > Pseudotsuga menziesii. The sequence goes on along the minus strand of LPNX010682752.1, from coordinate 105,983 downwards.
TACTAGGAATTGGGTGGGCTAATGACAGCATGGCAGTTATCAACTTCAAAAACCAATTTATGACGTTTGAGAACCAGGATGTTAGGGTCATTGCTCCTATGGACCCTTAGGAAGGATGGTGCTATATTGAACCAGTGAAGGATGAAGTCGGGAGAAGTTGGAATCGAGAATACAACATCTCTTAGGACTACATCCATCCCACTGTCGATGGTGAACTTGGATGGAGTAGTGCAAGTTTCACGTCCTCAGATTCGGAGGATGCTCTAGAAAATTAGCAGAATCGGTTGCATGAGTTATCATTCTGAAAGTGTGGGTTAATTATGCAGTCTCTCCAACATGTTGCAACTAAGATGGTTGAGTTCCCATTTATGAAGGACTACTAGGAATCTGTGAGTTCTTTCAATAATTTGAAAAGAAAGTGTTGGAACCACAAAGGGTATTGGCTCTTTGCATAGCGCTAAAGGCTACCCTAGCCCCTTGGTGGGAAACACACAAATGGACGATCCACGACTGGGAGCAGTGCCGGAGATTGATGATGGTCCATTTTGGTGATATATAAGTTTACCATGCTGGTAGATATGATGGATAGAATAACCCCGCTAGTCACTTGATCTAATGTCAGATGTTATGGACATCGCGACCCAGAGATGAGTGGGTTCACGCTTTTGTTCATACTCTCGAAGAAATGCCACGGTCCTGGTATGTAGTAGCAAAGTTGTGCAGAACCATTACCACTTGGGAGGAGTTGTCAGCTCACTTCATGTAGATTTTTAAATTCCAGTATGTTGATGCTGAGGTATGTAATTCTTTACGCCTTATCTGGGACATAGTACTAAAAGTCACCCTTGTCACATATCTAGTTGATCCCCATGCAAGTTTCTCCATCCAATCCATGATGATGTGCTACAATTTGTCCAAGGACCTTGAAGATGATGACGAGCTGCACAATGTTGATATCCCAGAGTCTAAGGGAAGTCATGGTGTCATAGCTCTCACCATACCGACGGACTCGATGAACCAACCACTGCGCATTAGGAAAGTTGACATTGGGACACAAGAAAATCCAAAATTTGCCAATGTTGGACACTATTAGGGAGAAGAAACGATAGCCAAAACCATGAATATCCTGCATGAGTTCCAGGACTTGTTTCCCACATGGTTTTTTGAGATGAAGGGGATTCTTGGTGATTTAGTAGAAATGAATATTTCGCTCAAACTGGATGCAAAACTAGTCCACCAGAGGCCATAAAGACTGAACCCGCGATATAAGGATTGAGTGAAAATTGAGCTTGATCAGATGCTTGATGCTGGGATTATCGAGCTGGTAGAAGAATCAGAGTGGATAAGCCTGATGGTAATCCAAGATAAGAATATTGGAGAAATCTACATCTGTGTCGATCTACGAAAATTAAATGGCGCATGTATGCACGATCCATTCCCGACCGCGTTCACAGATGAAGTCCTGGAAGGTGTAGACAATCAGGAGGTATATTCCTTCATAGATGTTTTTTCCGGTTACCACCAGATCTATATTGTGAAGGAGGATTGCCATAAGACTACATTTGTCACCAAATGGGGCCATTTCTAGTATATGGTTATGCCATTTGGGCTGAAAAATTCCCCCACCGTATTTTCCCGTGTTGTTATCACAGTTTTGAAGGATTTTATTCAGAAATTCATGCAAGTCTATATGGATGATTGGGCCATCTACGGTTTGGCTAAAGACCACCTGGACAACCTGGGACTATTGCTGGAATGGTGTCGACAGCATCAGATTGCACTGATTTCTAAGAAATGTATTTTATGCGTACCCTTTGGTATATTACTTGGGCACATCGTTTGCAAAGAAGGTTTGTTGGTAGATCCAACAAAGATTGTGCTGATCATCAGTTTACCATCGCCGACAAATGTAAAAATGCTCCGAGCAACAATGGGCCACACAGGATACTAACACAATTTTATTAGGGGATATGCTGCGATTACTGCTCCTATGGAGAAGATACTAAAGAATGATGCTGCATTTGAATGGAATCTGGAATGTCAAGGTAGCTTCGACACTTTGAAGTCCAAGATGGCTTCTACACCCATACTGGTTTTTCTTGACTAGAATAACGAATTCCATGTGCATGTTGATCCCTCTTCTACTACATTGGGGGTTATTCTTATGCAACTAGGTGAAGGTGAATTTGATCATCCCATAGCATATGCCAATAGGAAGTTATCATTTGCTGAACAAAATTACACCACAACTGAAAGAGAAGGCTTGGTGATGGTCTATGCTCTACAAAGTTTCAGGCACTATTTGTTGGGTGGCCACTTTAAGATGTTCACTGATCATTCAACTTTCCAATACCTAGTAAATAAGCCTTTGTTGGGGGGGAGAATATGTAGGTGGATGCTTTTGTTCCAAGAATTTGATTTTGAGATAGTGGTCAAGCCAAAATGGTTGAACGCTGGCCTCGATCATCTGTCACATATTGAGAATGGTGAAGAACCCACTAATATTGAGGATGGGCTGCCTGATGTGCAATTATTCCATGTTGAAATCATAGATGATTACTATGGCCCTATTGTTCAGTTTTTATCTACTGGCCTCACCCCTGCAGACATGTCGATTAGCCAGAAGAAGTAGCTAGTCATCAAGGCTTCTAATTTTTCACTCATTGCAGGACAACTTTATAAACTTGGATTGTATGAGATACTGCGACAATGTGTCTTACCACACGAGTAGGGTCCTATTCTAGAGGAAGCACATGCAGGTGTTGCGGGAGGCCACTGCAAAGGCTATGCCATTTCTCGGAAGGTGTTGCGTGCTGGGATTTGGTGGCCCACATTGCATAATGATGCCACAAACTATGCCAGGAGTTGTGATGTATGCCAATGGGTTGGTAAACCATCGTGAAGAGACAAGATGCCATTGGTACCACAGGTGAATTTACATCCATTTGATAAATGGGTCGTCGACTTTGTAGGTCCCATCAACCCACCAGGTAAGCAAACTAGCGCCCATTATATTATTACTGAAACTGACTACCTAACTTGGTGGGTGGAGGCTGCACCATTCATTGACTACATCACTGCGACAACTGCGCAATTTGATTTTGAGAGCATTGTGACACACTTCTGGTGTTTGTGCATCTTGATGAGCGACCAAGGTAGCCACTTTTTCAATCAAATGATAAAATCACTAACCGAGGATCTTTAGGTACAACATAAGCAGAGTACACCCTACCATCCACAAGCCAATGGCAACGTTGAGGCCTTCAACAAAATTTTGGAGACCGCACTAACCAAGGTATGTAACACCAACCGTAATGACTGGGATTTGAAAATTCCTACAGTTTTGTGGGCCTATCGTACTACCTGCAAACAGCTCACAGGTCACACACCGTTTAAGTTTGTTTATGAGAAAGATGTAGTCATTCCAATGCAATACATCGTACCCAGCTTGCGTATTACTACGACAACAGGCATGGTGGATGCATAGGAATTAGAAGAATGTGTTGCGCAGCTGCTTCATCTCGACGAGGATCACTTCATCACAGGATTCCAATAGCAGGTTATGAAAGATCGACAGAAGGCATAGCATGATCACCACATTAAGCACAAACAGTTCATAGTAGGTGATTTGGTGCTGTTATAAGACAGTAACTTTATCAAGCATCCAGGAAAGTTACAAATGCACTAGCTGGGTCCCTACCTTATTCATTCTATTACCTCTGGCAGCATTGTGAAGTTGCAGCAATTAGACGGTGTTATGTTTCCAAATATCATTAATGGGAGTCGCCTCAAGCCCTATAGAATGGGTTTGGCGATGCGCACCACATGAAGTCAAAAAAAAAAAAAAACATTTCTAAGTTCAGCATGAAGTGGTGAGCCTCGGAGTGAGGCTGTGCAAAGAAAATATAGTAGTTTCTAGTAGTAGGTCGACCATTCACGATAGTCGCCGCACTGCGGGATGGTCAAATGAGGTAATAAGTGTAGGTAGTTAAACCAGTTGGCTAGTGGTGCTTATTGAGGAGACCCGCATTAATGGAGGATCTAACCATTAGGCACATAATATCATTGGCAGATTCAGCGTCATTAATACCCGATTTGGCAATAATGGTGCGGTTAGATTCGGTAATGATGGATTTGGACTTTGAAGTGATTATAAAACACCACACGAGAGGCATTGGTTGGAATTATTCAGTTGTGAGAGCCAAAGGTGAAGGTGAATTTGGTGCAGAATATTGAGCTAAGTTTTCATTAGAGTTTGTGTTATTGAAGCATATCTTTTGGTTCTCAAGGGTAAGGGATGCTAAGTGGCCTTGATGCCATTGAAATTTCAAGTGAATAAAATTCCCCTATTTGGCCCACAGCTATGGAGGAGGAAGTTATGAGTATTCTAGTGGGTTAGTCATCCATCCCAAAGTGGAAACAACAGGCTCAACGACCTAGTCCAACACCCCTTGAGAAGCGACAAACTCGCACCTCTGTGCGAATGCGAGGAGAAGGCACTACCCAGACGGGGCTGTCGAGCTCAGGAGTGGTTGAGTTCATGGTTCCATGAGGTGTCTCGGTGAATGATATTTTGGGATACGTTTATCCCAAGCATCCAGGTGCTAAGCTACGATAGCTGTCGAAGAACCAAAAGTACCCACCCAAGTTGCCACCACCACCAGAAGGAATGAAATGCTCCATCGATATCATCCCTGCATTGATTCAGATCAAGTTCAAAAATCATGACTTGTTATTGCTAAAAGATGTCTGGGACAAGCCCTGTGATTTATTCATGATAGTGCTTGGTGGGCCCATTCAGCACATTCTGAAGCCATGGGCCAGTGGCTTAAAGAAATATGGATTGTTGGGACTCATCAATATGCCCCACTTTGGCTGGTTAAACAAAGTGCATGCATGTGTGAAGCAACTATTGGCATGCTTCCATGGAGGTACGCTTTGGCTGACTACGTTGATCTCTGTTATCATCGACTTGATTTCTAGTATTACTAGGTTTCCTAAGGTTGGGGAGGACCTAGCGCAATATATTCATGGGAGAAATATGGAGAAAAGGCTTGTGAAGCAGCTGAAGGAGCACTTTGGGTTACAACGGGATGGTCATGCCTATTGTATCGATAGTATTAACTCGCAACCAGTGTGAATTGGTGCCAAAATTATATCTAGTAAAGTTATTCATGGAAATCGACCGGTGCAATGCAATTTGGGAGTTCTCTCCTATGCTCAAAAATGTGTGGAAGGAGTTCAGATGAATTGGTCTTTATTTCTATTAAATCAATTGCTTGTCGATTCTCTTGTTGCTCAGAGCGGGCACCCTTTCTCTTATAGTTGGATTTTGATTCTCATCACCCTAGTTGCTTGGATGGATCCAGAGGACTACCAGCCAATGACGGTTGAGGAAACCAAGGTTTTTTGTGGTGCCCGATATCAAAACTTGCGGTGGGTCAAAGAACACAGTCGTCAAACAGATTGTGTGATTCATTTTTGGATCTATTGGGAAGCCCTGAAGGTGGCCACTGTAGTAGTTCCAAGGATCTCTTCCTACATTATGGCCATGTACCAGAGGATTATTCGACTTTTTGTTAGCCCCCACTCCATTCATATTCAGGTGAGGACGGATCCTGATAAGCAATGGCTTCCATTTCCTTATAAGATCACTATCAAATATTTAGACGTGATTGTGCAAGACTGGCTGGGTGATTGGTGCGTCCCAGTAAGTCAAGAGGAGTTAGATAAGGAGACACCCCCATAAGCACTTGAAGACCCTTCCTCTTTCAAATTGAGCGCCCATGACTCTGACAATGAGTCATCCATGGACCCGAAATATGTAGCGCAGCGGATGCAGGAGGAGACTCACACCAAATGGTAGCAGGAGTATGAGGCTGGTAGCGGTAATAAATATATCTTAGAAGATCAATTGTAGTGGCTTATCAAGGCCATCATGGATTCATCCACAGCTGCGACTTAGGAAATCCATGAGTCAAACTAGGTAGAATTTGGTACGGTAAGAACTATGCTCAACTCTATTTTTGATATTTTTCCAAGCAACTGTCGGCACAACCTCTATTGTAGGATAGCCTGTCGATAAGCACTGAGCCCCAGTTTCAAAATGTGCAATTTCCCCCAACTATGATCAACGCGGACATTGTAGAAGGTTCTCAACAGTTGCACCCAATCCAGAGCATGACTCTGGACCTGAACAAGCTGTCCACTACAGAATTGGTTGAGTTACAGCATGGCACCGCACTAGAGTTGGAAGCCTGATAGTAGGCATTAATGGTAGGATATATCGAAGCCCGATATTCTGCTGAGCAACTAAAGAAGGATGCCACGGAGCTGCACTAGGTGTGTGTGCAGTTGGTCGAGGAAAAGTTGCAAGAAATCAACACACTCAAGATGACATAGGCTGAGCTACAACAGAAAGTTGTTGCAAAGATTACAGATCTCAAGAAGGCACAGGATCGCCTGATTGTGGAGCAAGCACAGATGTGTGCACGGTATAGTGAATTGGAGCAGGCTATCTCTATGGCCTGTCAGGAAATAGTTGACACACCCACCGAGCTCACCCCACTAGAGAAGACCCAATGATTGGGGCAGACTTTGATTCAACTTTGGGACCATAACTTGTTGCTTCAGGCTCAAGCACAGCCCACTACCATGTCGTAGTAGGTTGCGGAGTGTAAGGCCTCCCTAGAAGAAATTGCTACTCAGTTTGGCCCCATGGAGAGAGAAGGACAAATCTACTATGGAGGAAACCACGTAGTTTTGGAAAAGTATTGTTCAGGATGAGAAGCTGGACTAGCTCACTATGCAGGTGTAAGAAGCAGAGGATCAATTGACAACTTTGAAGTCATCACTTAAGGCCATGGCACTAATGGTGCAAATCACTCGGGCCACCGAACTGAAAGATCTCCAGCAACACGCTACCCATGCGCAAGAGCACCAACAAAAGCACTGTGAGCAGCTTGATGAATTCCAAGATATTGGTGACCAATTGGCTGTGAAATTTGTTGCCACACTTCAAGATTTTTAGGAGAGTAAACAAATGGTCAACAACAAGCCTACTGAGTAGCACGCGGACCAATAAATGGTCAGAAATTGTCAAGAATACCTTTGCTAAAGTGTAGCTCCAAGTTCAGGAAGTTGCCCAACAATTTGCTGATTTTAAGGATAAGAATGTCTCATACACCTTGTCAACTTGACGTGGCTCGAGGGAGAGCCACAAGACTATGTTGGGGGCCCGTTGGCAAGGGGTTGGGGCGAGTGAGTTACACAGTGTCGTGACAGCTACGCAAGCTCATGCAGCACCGCGTAAGGGATATTTAGCGCGATAAGCGGAGAAGTAACTGCTTTTTGAATATTTTATATATATGTGGACCTAATTTTGTTGTAATAGGTCAGTACCAGTTAGAAATTAGTTAATAGTGGACTCTTGAGGTGAAGGAATAATCCTATATATAGATCCATTTTTGTAATGATGGGAGATAGGAATTTGGCATTGTAATTGTCACTTTCAATACCAGGGATTGCTCTGTCATCGTTGTGATTTTGTCTAGATCTCTTTTGATGAACTCTCCAGTTTTGGAGAAGGATGATGTAATGTAGTATGTTTGCGCAAGGTCAATATAAGATGTGGTTCAATCTCTATTTGAGTTATGTTATGATGCGGTAGTACTGATTTTTTTTATGATGATACAATGCGATATATGTATATCTATGTGATGCTATGATTCTGCTTCTGATATAGTGATGCGATTTAGTTTCTCCTTTCTCTGTTAATGCAATCTATTAAATCTATGCGATTGTTGAATGCAGTATGATGTTTCATGATTAATGTTGTGATAAGATAGGATGATCGCATAAGTCATGGTTTTCTCTAGTCAGATCCCCATGTCCTCCTCCCCCACTATAAGAAACTCAATTTTGACAGCTCTCCCTTGAACGCCTCGAGTGAGACCACGTCTGCTTCGCAGACGTTTCTGGGTAGGGTAAAACCTCTTCGAGCCAGTGCTCAAGGAGATCGCACTGTAGGGTGTTGACAAAGTGTGAACCTTTGTCGATAAGGCTTTGTTGGTGGATCGTGCCCACAAGGAGTAGGATTCGGAGAGGATGGCATTTTGGAAGGTCCAGGTGATGGGCATGACTCAACCAAAATAGGTTGAATGGGAGTCAGCACAACCTGAGACATCAGAGGTGGGGTAGGTGGTTCACGGTACCACACAGGAATCCCCAACATAAAGTTTGGTAAATTTAGAGTAGCTATTACATGCTTTCTCACAATGTCAGATGGTGGAAAGACGAAGGGAATCATATTGATGGGGAGAGAACCCCAATAGCTCCCAGGTGACACTAGTTGGGGTTGCAGCTGGTTTTGTGGTACGGTTGGGATGGTGTTGGATGACATAGTGCACAAATATTATATGTCAGTTGGTGTGGAAAATGGTGGTAAAGATGGGAAGGTGGTCGTCAGTGGTGTTTTGGTGAACAATCCTGGGGCTATAGTGGATAAGGAAGGGATGGACACGCTATCAATGGTCATATCAATGGTAGGTGTAGTAGGGCTTTCTCCCTTGCTACAGGAATGAACAGCTTCCTTCCGTTTATAGGACGGAAGGGTAGGGTTCCTTTTAGGATGGAATGAAAAATAAAGAAAATATGCAAACAGAGATTAGGGCCAAGCTGTAGGAACCCTATAAGAAACTTTTAGAAAACAAAAGAGCTGTAAGAAATCAATGGAAACCTACAGTAAAACATTAAGCAACAAACCTGCAAGAAAACTATGTCAAAAAACTACAACATAAAAGAAACAAAACATAAATATACCTTCTCTGTATGGAAATGGGCCACCATGCCCTAGCTTTGGAAGCACCTCTCAATGGAATGGGAGCTTTGGCTCAATGGAGAAATGGAAAAGAGGGAGGGTGAATGGCTTGAGAGGCCAATGGTCTCAAGGCATTCACATGGGAAACATAATGAGAGTGACCCCCACCGCTCTATTTATACTTTTTCTTAGAGATGTAGGGTTTTCAACCCTTGGTTAGGGCTTTAGCCCCTTTTTTGGGCATTTATCCCCTTTCACCCAATTCCTAGATCCTTTCGGGGTTTTAGGCTCATTTGAGGGGTTTTAGCCCCTTTTTGGAGGTTTTAGCCCCTATGAGAGCTATTTTGGCTCTGTTTAGGGGTTTTTAACCTCTTTTTCATATTTTTGAGCCTTTTTGAGGGTGTGGGGGTCAAATGAGGGTCGTGCATGGATGTATTTGGGTGGTGTAGGTCATGTAGAGCTCACTAATGGATTTTTTGGGTTAATATATTTCCCCCTGATGTGTGAGGGAAGGAGCTCATCGTATGGCCGATAAACAACATAGGATTTTCTGGGGAGAGTTGGTGCTTCCTGGGCTGGGGCATGGTGGATTTTGGTTTTTGTATTAATATGGTTCCCATCAATGGATGAGATAGAAATAATGGGTGACATGTATATGGATGAGGCAGGAATTCCCATGCTCCTAACAATGTCAAAAGAATAATGTGATCTAAGCTCTATAATACAAGAGGCGGTCATGTACAAGTGTTGTTACAATGGTGTTTGCCTCGATGAGAGGTTGAATACAATACTGATATGAAGAAATTCTATATTGGACCCATGGAATTCTCATGGAATGCTATATATTCATGACTGATATCCTGCTAGATCTGAAATGGTACATAGTTGTAGGGACCCGTTGACAGAGAGTTAGAGTTTCTGTGGTACAAGTATGCTACATCAATCATAAATATATATAGAAGCACTACTAGGGCTTCTGAACACTGTCTCCAACATAAGATAGAAATCACTTGGGACATGAACTTGTTTGGGTCCCTCAAATAGACTGATCAATGTATTAGAGTCAGGTCACATTTAGGGTCTTCAACCAAATATTGTACAAACCAATACCCTGTACGAATTTTAATAGTGCGATGATGTAGCTAGGGTCGAGCATGTGAGAAACAACCATCCTGAGAGGCACTAAGGAATCCTATCAAGTGGTCCAAGGAACTCATCAATGAGGTTAATGAAACCAAGATACAGGGACCTTTGGGTCTATCCTCTAGAATACATGTGTTGTCGTCGACAAAGGGAGACCTACACCTGGTCAAGGAAATGGTGTTTCCTTGACCAGAAGCGCGAGGGAGATAATTGAAAGATGTGAGACAATCTGAGGAATGACCCACTTAGGAGTGGAATAGGGGTAGATGGAGTGTAGTGGACTCAAGCTTCCTGTCTCCAGAGTATGACAGTAGGGTGGACCAGGTAGCAAATGAAACTGGCTCATGGGAAATGGAACATAACTGTAATATCGAGGGTGTAACTGTAGATGGGAAATACTTGGAGGAGGTAGAATTTTGGTATTCATGGGATCCAAGGAAGACACATTGTAGAGTGCTCTGAACAAAGGTGACCCAAAGTGGGAATGCTGCCAAATTGTTATCTATGGGGTGGTTTCTAGAGACATCGTTGTGGTATGATCTACTGGATTTTTGGCGAGGTAGAGAAAGTAAATGCTCGATGGTGATTTCAATTTTAGAGAGTCTGAAATAATGAAGAATAATCCAGTGGGGGCTCTTAGTCATTGGTAGTCTCCTGTTCCCAAAAAAGGATAAAATTATACACAGGAGAACTTGCTTATCCTTTATGGGATGAGAGACTTCTTTACCGTTGGTAGTCTAGTCAGGCAGGGAAAGGTTAAATCTATATTGACTGGACGGTCATTCGGATAATTTTACAAGCATGAATCAAACCAAGTTTGCTTGACAATATTTTCTTGATGAGAAGGCTAGAAAAGAGCTTAACAACAACCCATGGTGAGATTTTTCATAAAATCTGCCCCCTTTGCTCGAGAAAGCATAAAAGGATGCAGAGGGGAATAGTCTTGGTTTGAATATGCCAAGGTGGTCCTTTTCATTTGATGGTCTACATAGTCTGCAGAAGAAGATAAACAAGATGATGTAGACGCCCTTTCCTATACTTTAACAAGCGGGAAAGGAAGCAACTGTGCTTGACAATATTTCCATTCTTTTAGGAGATAGAAAAGAGATTAAAAGAAACTCTGGTATGGTCAACTGATTGAGGGGGAAATGAAGGTGCCCCCATGTTGGGATAGTAGATAGTAGTCCAAAGGTCATCCGTGTAGTATGGATGGAATAGGTGGCTCTTAAATATACCAATACATGCATGGGATAGATCGTAGTAAATGCATGCAAACTGAGGTGGCTCTTGGACAGAGGTCAGGAGAGCTGTGTGTGAGTTGTGGTGGATGGACTTGACTACATGTGATGTGAGTGTAAGTTTGGAGGTAGTTATATGTTGAATGCATGCAATAGAAATGATCCGTCCTCTGGGTGATGGTCCAGAAACCTGGGTAAGGTGTGGTGGGAATATTAGACAACTATATGTTGAAATGAAATGACACACCTTCCGGTAGGTGGCCCAGGAACCTGTATGAGTGGCAGTAGGAAAGTGTAATGCAAGTACAAATATGGAGACACTTACATTGTAATGATGTCGCTTGTAAACTGAGGTAACTTCCGAGAAGTGGTCCTAAATATTACTTGTTAAACATGAGATGATGATCTCATTAGAAGATAGAAGACGGAAATTTGAGCCCGTAGGTGTGAGAGGTGTCTTGAACATGTTCCGGGTGACTTTGGATTAGTGGCTAATGGTGTTTCCCCTAAATGGGGGTTTCTGATTTGTGATAAAAAAATTGCAAAACAAAAAACAAAAAAAATATGCTATAAGGGACTCATAGTGGTGGTATCAGGCATATAATTTCTTGAGATAGAGCCTGTTACGCGGCTTCTTCAAGAGGAGACCATCTAAGTCAGCGAAGAGGTATGCCCCCTTGCAGAGATGAAGGTCATTGGCAAGGCAAGGTGATAGAATCTAGTCTTTTATGGGAAGAACCGATTCCACACTATGTTTTAAAGGGAATGGGGTAAAACCAAAGGTGGTATTACATATCTCACTGTCATTGTGTAAGTGGTGTTGAGATAGATCAGGTGGATATTCCACCACCGACGAGGTGGAAGGGAAATTGGTGCTAGATGTCATGAAAATGGTATTTGTTGTTCCTTTGCTAGCCTTTCCCCTAGTCTTTGTTGGAGGAAGAGGGACAAGCCTAGAGACAAGAGGTGTGTTTGATGGATCCATAGGTAGGTGCAACATCATCTCAATTGGATGGACATGAGTCAACAAATCCTGGGGCCTCAGAGGTAGGGTAGGTGGTTCAAGGTACCACACAAGAACTCCAAGTGTGAAATCCTGTAAATTGCGGGTTTCCAAGACAAACTTACTCATGATCTCAGATGGTAGGAAAAGGAAAGGGAAAAGGAAAAGGAAAAGGAAAAGGATCGTGTTGAGTGGGAATGACCCCCACTATTTCCCTGGTAACTGAGGTTGAGGTTGTGGCTGCGAATGGAGTTGTGGCTATAGATCAAGTTGTGGCTGTGGATGGTGCTGTGATTGTGGTTGGTGTTGCGGGTCCGGTTGGTGCTAAGTCCATTATTAGGGTTTAGGTACAGCACTGTTGGATGAGAGCATGCACAAATCCACAGTCTCATTTGGTGTCGACGGTGGTGACACTAAGGGGAAAGAAACCATCATGGTGGTATAGACAAACAACTCAGGGCCCACATTCAATAATGGGGAGGTTGGTATGTTGTCAAGCATGGTGTTGACCAGAGGAATAACATTAGAAGGTGTGGTTAGCCCTTGCGGATTAATTGTGTTGATCATAGGGAGAACATTGGCGGGTGCAGTTAGCCCTTGCGGATCATGATAACTCACTTGGTCAAACATCATGATTTTCCCTTCGTGAGGGAACATCATGAGATAGAAAACAGTTGATGCTACGGCTCTCATGGCGTACACATAACTTATTCCAAGGAGAAGGTTATAGTCCAACTAAGCATTAACAACCTCTATGTCAATCAGTACTATTTTCCTGGCCAATGCGATGGGAACATGTGGGGGGATTCCTTGGGATTTAGTGGGGTGGCCATCATAAGCCCATAGAGTAGTAGCGGATGGTTGCAGAATTGAGGATCCAAGCTTCTCCCAGACTAAGGTAGACATAACACACATGGATGCCCCCTAGTCAAATATGCACCAGGGTACAACCAGATTCTAAATGGATATCAGGATTTGGAAGGAAATGGTTGATGGCATCCGTGGTTCTCCATTCTCCGTGTCAAATGTGATCAACTTGGAGTCAGAGGGATCTACAGCACCAAGGGCGGCTAGTAAGGATTTCTGCTATGTTGGGAAAGTTTTGAGTACCTCAAGAGTGAACATGGCCATAGGTGTTTGGGCCAAATCATCCACGATGTTGTAGCTTACAACAGCTCTAGCCGTGACGTTATTGGAAACTCGTCGTATGGGGGGCGCGGAGGAAAAGGGGGTAAATGAAGAGGTGCATTGACTGTTTTGGATGTAGATGTTGCTGGTGTGTAAGCGGGTTTGGTGTTAGTTTCATATTGATTTCATCTGGTTTGTAAATTGACCTCTTAATTTTTCATGGCTAGTAGGTGGTGAACACCTGTTTCTATTGTCGGAGGTGCCCCCAGGGTGTTGGGATTGGGTTGGGGAGTAGGTGCATTTGCTATCAATTATTTGATTGGAAATGGGTTTTGTAGGACCATAGGTGGAGGCCCTAGTGGTGTCAGGTTGGGTTGAGCTGGGCCTACCATATTGGTAGCATGCTGAACCTCGTTGTGAATGGCCTGCTTGGCACGACCCATGAAGGGGCATTCATGTGTATAGTGCCTGTAGACCTCACACAACTTGCATGGTTGATTTGTATGTAATGAAGTGTTGTGTCTAGGTGCATTTGGTTTCTGAGGATTTTGGGCTGGTCTGTTTGCCCCAGCATTGTTGGGAGGGTTTGGTTGTTGACCACCTCCCTATGGTCGGTTGTTTCCTTGGTTTTGGGCTCGGTTATTTCTGACTTTCCCTTGTTGGTTATTGGGGGTTGGCTGGTTGGGACGGTTTTGTTGTGCAAGAACATGTCCTAAAGGTGCTGGCAAAGTGGGGGTGGGGGCTTGAGTGGCTTGCACTGGTGGTGCATAGTAGAGTTGGGGGTGTGAAGGTGCCACAAATGTGGGAATTTGTCTCGCATATTGTTGTGCCGACCAATCTAATGCCTCGGCCTATTGCGATGGCACAGGTTGTGCATAAGAAATTGCAGCTCCAGACTAGGACATCATTCTTGCATAGTTCGGAGTTTGGTTTTGGTAGGAAACACTAGGGGTGTTGCTTGGTTGTTGTGGTATTGCATGTGGTGTTGAATGGTCCTATGGTTGGTGGGAGACAAAACCTATGATGCCATCTACGCCATGGGATACCCCCGGTGCATCCTGGTAGGAGGTTCCTACATGAGGAGCATCTGGAATGACAGTGTAAAGGTATCTAGACTATGTGTAGATGAGGTCAAACTGTTGGGCCTTCAACATGGCCTCTTCCTCTATTTGGGGACGTTTGGAGGTGATGTCCTTATCTATAGGTGGCAACAAGGTTTTCAAGAACCAGTCCAGGAAGATCCTGTCATCAAGCTTGATCTTGCACATGCTGCGACGTTGCCTCCACTTGTGGATGTGATTGGTGATGTGGGTCGTAGTGTTCTAGTGGCAACATAGCAAGATTTCCACTCCTTCATCATATCTGATGGGGAGTTGGAAATATTATGGGAACATAAAGGCCAAGTAGTTGAAATCTTGATACTTGGCTTGTGGTAGCTCAATGTACCACTTGGTTGTAGTACCTGTGAGGGTGCATTGGAATAGTCTGAGTCTGATCAAAACATCTATGATGCTATTTAATGATCACCATAGGTGAAACATCATGATATGGTTTGAGGGGCACTCCCATGCCTTCCCTTCAAACTTGGGAATGTCTAAGGGGATTTTCGTTGGCATGGGAGGACAAAAGGTTTAATGGAAGATAGGGTCATTTGTTAACCGAGCCAAGTCAGGAAGGTTGAGGCATGCCATGAAAGGAAGGTTTGACCCAAGGTTGATGTGTGATGGGGAAATAATGGTGGTGCATTTTGCAGGGACATGATGCACCTGCATGACTGGGGGTACTTGTGGCACAGTTGTGGACAGGCCACTACCCCCAGGTGTGGTAAACAAAACTGTGTGAGTGGAAGGGCCACTGCCCCCATGTTTGATAGGTGGGACAATTTGATTGGTAAGTATGGGTGGAGGGAGCTAACTTATGAAAGTCTGCATGAAAATACTGGGACGTCCAGCATGGGTGTTGGTGGTGGTGTTGGGTATGGACGTGGGTCCACTACCAATCACCAAGCCGAAAAATGGATCTGGGTTTGCACCGGCCATGGGGCTATATTGTGCAGAGTGTAGATCTGTCTCAGATTGGTATGATTTTGAGTCTAAATCAGAGGCTATGTAGCCTTCTGATGGTGTAGAATTTCATTGAGAATGGTCTCAACGGTGTTGGTTCAAGGACCCAAACTGTGGTGGATCACCTCTCAGGCATGAGGAAGAATGTGGGTGATCATTTTTGTATGGTTGGTATGTCAAGTGATGAAATATGGTAGTGACATTTTGGACCCCAGTTTTAATGGCTTCCTATTGGCTTTCAGGTTGTCACTCGACCACCAAGATTTCCAGGAGACAATGCTTGGATTTTTCCTCACGGGAGTGCTAGTAAATCGATGGGGTTCGTTGCTTGTTTCGATTGGAAATTCCTCTCAGTGGCCAACTACTTTGGGGTTCCCATGGTACTCCTCACAATGAGTTTCTAGGCTAATCCCAAGTACTTCCCACGGTTAAGGTAGTGAAGTACTTATGTCCTTAAATACTGCAAGTGTTTGAATTAGTGTAAATTATAAATTTTAATGGCTAGCTTAGCGTCATGAACTGAGTTTGGTTTTTTTATGTGGTATGGTTTGTGTGCATGTCCATTGTATTTCTGTTATACTTTGTGGCTGCTTGTATGGTTTATGAATATTTTGCAAATATTGTTTGGTTTATTGTAGAATTCATAACTTGGGTAAATTGTTGATGAAAGTAGTATATTGTAAATAGAAAATTAAACACATGCCATACGTAAATATGAACTATGGTAGCCTGACTAGGTGACTGCCTTACACCTGTATTTCTCTTCAACCAAGAAAGAGTGTTGGGCTCTCAACACAATGGGACTAATCCCATTCATAGATCCTCAGGTCACTCTCTGGGTGTAAGGTCGGTCAACAGGGAGGATGCGAACGCCGTGAAACCCCCATCAGTCTCCACCCCCTCTACCTTCCAAGTCACCCATTTTTAGTGGTTTTGAAAAGTTACAGATGAAGTGCCTATTACTATACAAGCTTTTCCCTTCGTCTTATCCCAGAATACCCCGAAGGGTGATCACTGGGTAGAAGAGGAAGGGTAAGGAAAGATATTAATTTCAAATTAAGAATTGAAACTTAACCTATAGTAATTGTTTTCAAGCTTTAATCAGATTCTTTAAACCATTGACCATTTGATTTAACAGTGATTTACACAGATTGAAATGAAATAAACACAGGTGGCTAGATAGAGGCGGCTGATCCGCACTGACAGTCCAAATAAATTAAAAATTTGAATCTGAGAGATAGATCACTCTTTTCGGGGGAAATCTGGCAAGGGGGTCACCAAATTTTCCCCAAATTAAGGGAGGGGGTTTCTTAGAAACTACAGATAGGAGAGATATTTTTTCTAGGAGGAAGTTGCACCTTTCGGGCCTAAATGAGTTACCTAGTCGCACCTTTCAGCCTGATAAGAGAGACCTGGTCTGAAAGATGAATTTTTTTTAAGCCTGAGCCAGGACCGACAAACAGTAACCTATACTGTCAAAAAATGGGCTCGGTTTGGCATTAAGGAGGCTCAACTATGAATTAAAATGCATAAAAAGGTAGATATGATCTAGATTTGAAAGAAAACTAAACTAGGGCAAATAAAAACTAAAACACAAAAATTGAATCCAGGGATCCTGTGGGATCAACCTGGTATGGTCGCCAATTCTGTAGTAGGGATTTCACCCTTGATACAGGAAAGAAAAACTCCCTTCCATCTATAGGATGGAAGGGTAGCGTTCATGTGAGGATGGAATGAAAAAGAAAGAAAACCCTCAAACAAAGATTAGGGCCAAGCTATAGGAACCCTACAAGAAACTGTTAGAAAACAAAAGATATGCAAGCAATCAATGAAAAACTGTAGCAAAACATTAAGCAATAAACCTGCAAGAAAACTATGTCAAAAAAATACAACATAAAATAAACAAAACATAAATATACCTTCTCTGGATGGAAATGGGCCACCATGCCCTAGTTTTGGGAGCACCTCTCACTGAAATGGGAGCTTTGGCTCAATGGAGAAATGGAGGAGAGGGAGGGTGAATGTCATGAGAGGCAAATGGTCTCAAGGCACTCACAAGGGAAGCATAATGATAGGGAGAGAAGGAGTGTGTTGAGAGTGACCCCCACCCCTCTATTTATAATTTTTCTTAGAGATTTAGGGTTTTAATCCCCTAGTTAGGGCTTTAGCCTCTTTCGCCCAATTCCTAGCTCCTTTGGGGGTTTTAAGCTCCTTTAAGGGGTTTTAGCCCCTATGAGAGCTATTTTGGCTCTTTTTAGGGGATTTTAAGCCCCTTTTCATATTTTTGAGCCCTTTTGAGGGTGTGGGGGTCAAATGAGGGTCATGCATGGATGGCTTTGGGTGGTGTAGGTCATGTAGAGCTCACTGAGGGATTTTTTGGGTTAACAGTAGGGATGACATGCTCTGCTGTGGCTGACCCCTGTGTATTGTAGTAAGTCAGTTGGTCAACTGTTACAGTCTTTCCATCATGGGGAAACATCATGAGTCGAAAGACTATGGAATCCATGACTGTCATAGTATACATATAGCTACATCCGAGGAGGAGGTTAAAATCAAGTTGGGCGTTAACAACCTCAATGTTGATGAAAACCATTTTACTAGATAGAGAAATAGGGACATTCAGAAGAATTCCCTCGGCCTTGGTAGAGTGCCCATCATAGGCACAGAGTGCGATAGAGGATGGTTGGAGGGTAGGAGACTGGATTTTCTGCCAGACAATGGTTAACATGAGGCAGGTAGATGCCCCTTCATCAACGATGCAGTGATGCATGACCAAATCCTGAATTGAGACCAAAATTTGGAGGGCGATGGTGGATTGCATTCTAGGTTCTCCTTACTCTAGATCGAATGTGATCAATCTCGAGTCGGAGGGATGCACGACACCAAGAGTGGATAACAGCGCTTTCCACTATGGCAGGCAGGTTTTGAGCACTTCTAGAGTGGACATGGTTGTGGGTGATTGGTCCAAGTCATCAACAATGCTATAATTTGAGGAAGCTCACACAGTTTCGTTGTTGGCGATACGTCATATTGGAAACTATGTACCTTTGGATGCCCTGTCAATGGGGGGTGTAGGTAAGTGAAGGGGCATGTTGGAAGTGTTGGAGGTGGATGTCGTAGATGGGTCAATGGTGGCTGTAGTGGATCCATACTGGTTACACCAAGTTTGTATGTTGACTACTTTGGTCGACGATGTCATTAGATGATGGACTCTAGTTTCGGCAGGTGGGGTTGTGGTGGGAGTTGTGAGAGTAGCTGGTGGCAAGGGTGTGACTGACACCAATCCTTGGTGTGGGAGATGGTTTTTGATCCCCATCGATGGTGGTGTTGGGTTGGGATGAGCCTAGGCTATCGTACTGGTGTCACGTTGAGCTTCATTTTGGGGATTCAATGAAGATGAGCCATATAAGGGCACTAGTGTGTATAATGACCATATTTTTGACATAACGCATGCAGATGATTAGTCTGAAACTAAGTATTTTTTCTCGGTCAGTCAGGATTTTGAGGGTTCTTTTCCAGAGAGTTCATGCCATTGTTATTAGGAGGGTTAGGTTGTTGGTCACCTCTTTGTGGCTGGTTGTTCCCTCCTAGTTTTTTTCTTCCCTACCCTTGTTGGTTATTGGGGTCAAGCTGGTTAGGAATGTTCTGCTGAGCAAATTCCTATCCCATGGACACCGTAGGGGTTGGGGATGGAGGTGAAGGCTATTGTACTGGTGGTGCATAATAGACTAGAGGAGTAGGGTGGGTTTTGCATCTAGTTGCTTGGCCTGAATACTACTATGTTGGCCAAGTCGACCTAGTGGTGGGATGGATTGGCACGGGTTGTGCATAGTGTTAGCACCTCTATTTTGAACAGTTGTAAAAAAAACATGGTGGATAAAAATAAAGGTTACATGAACTTTGGCTAAGATTAATAATGTGAATCTATTATATTATGGCGTATAAAGGCTAAATTTGTTTGTAATATGACGGTGTAAAATAAAAGAGGTTAAAACCTATGGTTTGGAATAGATCCGATATATGGATATACGCGGGAGATAAAGAAAGATAGATGTGGTTAATGAAACATGAGGATTGACGGTTGTGAAACCAAGCGAGTGAAATCTATGGTTGGAAAAGACTCAGCTTTATAAAGATGCACGTTTTTTAAAAATAAAAGGCCCAACGGAATGTGTACATGCAATTTAAATCTAATGGCTTAAACAAAAAGCGAAGATCCATCAACAGTTGTTAGTGGTTCTGGAGGATGAAGTTGCACGGTGATAGAAATGGAAAAGCGGTAGCAGAATAGAAACCATGATACATGTGGCGGTTCACAGTGCATTCCCCGAATAAAATTGGTTAAAGTAAAACCGCTTAGTGGAGCCTCCAGAATAAACCATTATATAAGGGTGAGGTTGACTTATTTTTAAAAAATAATTTTATTTTGCATGTTGGGGACGAGTGAAGGAGACAACCCACCATCCTTTCATAGTCAACCTTATGTGTATACAGTTACATTCATAGGTAATATTCTAATACTTGACCTCTTTTTAGAGAATTACCGCCATTATCTGTTATGGAGAGAGAGCAAGGGTTAGAAGTTGTTAACTGAATTCTGGATGAAAGGGAGGGATTCTTGATTGATAGGGACATAAATGTGTATGACCTAGTTCTTTCAGTTGAAAATGTATCAGTTTCTAAAGAAATATTATGGCAATATAGTTTATAGGGGAATGACATATTGAATATCTGCAAGTCTTTTCTATATTACTTCGCCATAGAACAAACTTTACCATTTCCTAAATTTTCTGAATGGTGTGCAAGTAATTATTCACCCTTTGAGAGAGTCATTATGAGTCATTCCATGTCCAATATATTATGTAATATTGATGCAAAAACTATTCATGGATTCCTTAATTTTCCTGATAGTTTCCCTGACAATGGTGAATTTGTAAATGAGTCTGTATTAGTCGAAGTATGCAAAGGTTGTAAAACTGAGGTTCGATGTGAATTTCTGTCCAGTATTCTTAATGAGATTCAGTTGTTAGAGGGTCTTTTCCTACTATACAATATTCACATTTTCAAAGAAGAAGTGCAATTGGTTGTGTCTTTGGTCTACCAAATTTTAGGTCTAGATGACGAAATTCATGTCAACGAAGTTGTCTTGGGTTTTTTATTGAAAATGAGTTCAGTCAGTCATGAGTTTGAGTCCCATTTAGTCCATTACTTCAGTTTGGATAAGTATTTAGTAGAATTCATTCATATCTAGTTAGTTGAGTTCCCAAAAGTCAGATTTTTAAAATACCAATCATACTTGTTGAACATGTTGCTATGTTCAAATGTAACAAAGTTACAATTCTTATCTACTATTTTCTTTTTGAATCTTCTGAAGAAAATCAATATGTTTGAGTTCATGAATTCCATTATGTCAGAGATGTACAAGTTGTTGTTTGATGAGGTATTGTCCAGAGTACTTGGAGAAATGAAGGTTATGATGCAATCATCCCCAGAAGACAGAATTGGGGATTGGTTTTTATATAAAGACTTTACTGTTTTAAGAGTATATGGTTTCACCAGAGAGCCATACAGGCTACCTGTTTTTCTTACCCATAGAATATTTGCACTTGAATTTATGAGACAAAGACTATATGTAGATGAGGAACATTTCGGAGCATTTAAAAAGTCCTATAATATCAAATTTCTCCTTAAAGTTGGTCCATTTATCTTTAAAAACAAAATTTCCTTGATGATTGTGGAAAAATTATTGGAGAATATGGATTTTCGGAAAAAACAGAAGGTCAATTATGATCCATATCACATAATTTCTTAAAAGAAACAAGCAAATAAGAACAAACCATTCGATCATCAAGTTGTTGAAGGATTGGAGGAAATGGCCAATTTGTCTTGTTTTGTAGAAAGTCCAGGAAGTAATGAAGGTAAGAGTAGTGGATTTATTCCAGCAGTTCAAGCGCCAGAAAATCCTAGTGTTTTGATTAAAACAAGTCTTTCTGAAATCAAAAATATGGAGATAGACGAAAATAGTTCGAGTAAAAATACTAAAACATTTTCTCGGGATGATCAAATTTCAAGTGAAATAATTTTAGAGGAGTTGAAGAAAATAGTTTTGATTCCTAAGAAGTCAGTGCAAATGAATCAGTTTTCTTTTGGAAGTGAAAATAGTGCAGATCCCAGTTCAGTTTTAAGATCCAAAGTAGAGTTTATGACAAGTTATGTGGAAAAACAAATGCAGTCCTTAGAGGAGACTAAAAATCTACTTCTGCGAGTAAGAAGTCTAGGCAACCAAAAAGCGTAGAGAGAGGAACACCTTAAAATTAGCTATGGTAAGTGACAAAAAAGTGGCTGAGATGGAGGTAAGATTGGATAAAATCAGTGTACTTGACAAGATACAACTCCACAAATAGACAAAGGATATTATTTATTCATATTTGTTACATGCCATGATGAAAATCAACAAATTACAAGTTCTAGTGGATAAGTTGGAGGTCCAGTTGAAACACAAAAAAATAGAGAACAAAGCAAATTCAATCCAAATAAAGAAGCTGCAGGTAGATGTTATAAGCTCAAGAGGTGAACCAGGAAGCACACAGGCCACTAGAAAGCTTTTGGAGGAGAAAGATAATACCATTCAGGTATTAAAAAAGAAGTTGAAAATTCTGAATTCCAAACATGCTCAGTCGTCAAAGTTGGTGGCATTATAAGAAGAGAAAGACAAAGATTATCAAGAAATGATGGAGTATAAAGGAAAAACAGTGAAGCTGCAATAGGAAAAGAATAAATGGGAAATATAGAGAGTTGAGTTGATGACTCAAATTTCACAGTTAAAGAAAGATCATATTGACAAGAAATAAATTATGGAAGAGTTGATGATCCAGACTCATACTGATATAGATTTGTCTATTGTAAATATTTACAAGCCTTTAAGTGATTTTTTTGCTGATGATTTGCTAGTGCCAATGTCATAGGTGAGCTTAAAAGATGTAGAAATCAAGGAATTGAAAGAAGAAAACGAGAGGGTCAAATCTGGATTGAGTAAAATGGTTGAAAGGAAGAATAGAATATTACATGAAAAAAGTCAGTTGCATAAAAAGTTTAATGAATTAAAAGAGAGGAATACAGGAAAGGCCCCACTACAAGGAGCCAAGCATATAATATGGGATACATTATCTGTAGAGGTCACTAAATTTTAGGCATTATATAAATTTCATTGATGACTAGAGTGCATTGGTTAATTTAGCCAATCAGAGATTAAAATTAGCAAATGAAACCATGGAGAAGAAGCCCCTGAATACAGCTCAGAATGCACTGAATTTCTTGAATTCCTTAACTTATCAAAAATTGCAGGATATAGGGATTAAAGATAGAGTGGCTATCATACTATGGTTGAAAAAATTCATTAACAAAAATTAGCTTATGAAAGAGGTACAAGATAAGGTGAATGAGATGTCTTCACAGGTTAATGATTTCAGGTAGGCCTTTAGGGAAATGTTTGAAGATGTCCTTCCCTCTTTCTGGGATGAAGAAGGAATATTTTTTTCTCAGGAACATTATCATATCCTACTAGTACAAAACTATATGGACCATTCCAAGTTTGATTACTTGGTAAAAGGATTGACCGGGAAAACCATCGTGGACAAATTAATAGAAGACTTCGAAATATTACAAAAATTTCTGATCGTGAGAGGAGGATTTCCCACTGTATATTATGAAGCCTATGTGGATCTGGAGGTGTCTATCAGAGAAATGTCTGAGTATGACATGCCAAGTGCAGAACAATGGAGAACCATGGAAATATTCAAGAAGACAAAGTATATTATTCATCCTTAAATTATAGGTGTTGCGTGCTATGGAGTTGTTTATTTGAGCCTTGCTGTCACCAAATTGATTTTAATTAAACGATCTATTATTAGAATCGAAGCATATAGTTTATTCCTAGTTGTTAGGTCTATGGTTACAAAGAATTTGATTAACGGATTATTTAGTTATTAATCTTCTTGGAGAAGAAATCATTTATGTATATATTTGCATTTACTTGATGTATTGGGGGTTGGAACCTATATGCTGGACCAATGTTTTTGAGGACATATAATTTTTGAAATAACAAAGTTGAATGCGTGTGGATTATCATAGATTCCTGTGCGATCTGCATTGCAGTATGTGCTTTTGTTTCCTATGTGATTGTTTTTCCAGTGCTTACATTTCATTTTGTTTTCCTCATATCTGAAGCATAGTGTTGAATAGTTCAGAAATCATGCTTGTTGTGCTTTGACTATTGTTTCAGATATTTCATAATTTTTTTTGCTAAAGTTAATATGGAATTCATCTTATGATTCTCTATATTGATGGATTGTTTATGCTTCCTCCTTATCCACCTGAAATCAATGAATGACTATAACTAAATGGTTATCTTGCCTTTAATGAAATATCATGTATGAGACCTTTGTACTATCTTTATCTATTTTGACTCCATTGCCCAATGGCTATGTGTATTGTTTCAATCATCTGCATAATGTTAAAATGCTGATCATTATATCTGGCCTTGTTGAATTTATATTTGAGATATCCCTCTCTCGAAAGGAAAGCCAGTTTCTTTCTGAAGTGGTTTTTTGCTGTTAGCTACGGGATTTAACTTTTGCAACCTGGATACATTCTGAGTGTTAACAAATTGGCGCCATTTCCAAGGACGAAAGTGCAAATCTGCCATGGGAAGAACGACAGATTTTTAAAGATCAAGAAAATATTTCTGTGGGCAAACAGGAATTTTTGTCAGTGAAGAAGGTTGTATATTTGCCTTGGCGATTCCATTTTAAAAGTTTTTCAAAATTCAAGAAGTCATTCTGGCTTCAAAAATATATAAACGAGGTGATTCTGATACTGAAATTTTAAAGAGTTTGGAAGATCCAGAAAAGTTGTTTAAGAAAAAAAGATAAAGAAAAAATAGATTTTTCTCTGTTTGGTGCATCATCTTCTTCGGATTCTCATAGTATTTTTGATCAAGAATGGGAAGTTAATATTGGAAAGGGTTTGTTGA
>LPNX010682752.1:32082-81306 GCA_001517045.1 Pseudotsuga menziesii | reverse complement strand
CATGGGGGATGATGTCATCTACTATAATGTAATTGGTTAATTTTTATAGTACATTTTGGTCCTTTTGAGGCCCATTTTTGACCTCAAATTCTCTCTAATGATAAGTCTGAATCTGATCTTCAAAACACTAAATTTAATCCCCGTAGATTAGAGTCTTATTTACTAGATTCCCTTTGGAGATATTTGCAACAGTCTGCAAAAGTTGAAGAAACACTTGTTGTTCAAAACACTCAAAATTCCTCAGTACCTCTGAATATACCTAAACCAATGGTATCTATATTTACTCCTTTGCGTTTTCCTGCTGTATTGCATGACCTTCCCCAAAATTACTCCCAAAGAATTTCCTTGTTTGATGGAGAAGGAGACATAACCACAAAACAACATGTGGCTAAATTTGAAGATTTTGTTGATTTGGAGGAAGTCGATTATGCAGATGTTAAAATGTGGTTATTTGCTCAAATTTTATCAGGTGAAGCAAAGAAATGGTTTAAATATTTTCCGGCTGGATATATGTTGACTTTCCAAGATTTCCAGAATTCATTCCTAGAAAGATGGGATGACAAGCAGAGTCCTTTGCAGCTTTTGTCTCAGTGTAATAGTCTCAAGAAGGGGGTTTTGAATCTATTCATGAATTTTCATGTAGGTTTATGAGGATTTATAATTCTATTCCAGAAGATATAAAACCTTTTGCAGCTACTGCTAAACTTCATTATGCTGGAGCTTTTGATAATGACTTTGCATTTTCATTAAGAGAAAGAAAATCAGCAACTCTTGCTGCCATGTTTATAGATGCTTTAAAAGTAGAGGCGAATATGATGGCAAGTGGAAAAATCAAACATAGAGACATTGATAGGAGGAAAAAAGAAGAAAATATGCCTTCTAATTCTTCTTCTACCATTGATATTAAGTTTGAAATGATGTTGAAGACGATGGAGAAGTTAATGGATAGATTAACTATGGATAATAGGTCGTTCAATAGAGAACAAGCTGATCCTCAAATCAAGAATCTGAATTTTAGAATACCAAATCCTCCTATAGCTCCACAAAATAGGCAGAGAGACATGAGAAACCCAAGAAATCAAGAAGAACAGCAAATTCGACAACCATTTCCTGAGAATTATGTTGCTGATGAAGAATATCCTACTGAAAATGAAATCCATCTTTTTTGGGAACTAGATTCAGAGATATATCTTACTGAAGAAGAGCATAGCATATTTGCACAGGAGGATGGAAATGAAGAATTTGAGAGGGAGTCAGAACAATATCAGAGGGGTTAACTGCATGCTATAGATGATGTACAGAGGAAGATTAGATTGAGAAATAGAGATCTTGTTATAAATAAAGGGAGGTTAAATCCAAATCAGCCTTCAACTAGTTCATTAAATACAGAAAAAGGAAAAGAAATACAAAAAGAGTCTATTGTAAATAAGGAAGTTGAGAATGAAATGTAGAAAAAAAAAGGAATGAAATAAGTAGTACCAATAGATGTAGAAAAATTTAATGCTAATTTCAATTTGCAGAATGAGCTTTCTAAGCTGAAAATCTTTGTTCCGTTTAATGAGTTGTTGAGAAATAATGAGTACAGAGATACCATAACAAAGATGGTCAGAGGTCAAGGAGAATTTTAGTCTGACATTTTGGAGTGAACAGATGACAATCCCACTATTTCATTTGGGTCGAAAGTTGAAAGAATAGATAATGAAAAAGTTCCTCCTTTTTATTTGAGTTTCAATGTGCATGATATGGTGGTTCATAATGCAATGTTAGATTCAGGTGCATCACATAATTTAATGCCAAAGGGAGTAGTTGGAAGTTTTGGACTGGAAGTGACAAGACCCTATAAAGATTTGTATTCTTTTGATTCCAGGAGGGTGAAATGTCTTGGTTTAATTAAGGATATGGTAGTAACTTTAAATAAATTTCCATCTAAAACAATAGTAATGGATGTAGTAGTGGCAGACATTCCACCAAAGTTTGGAGTGTTGTTATCAAGATCTTGGACTTCAAATTTGAAAGGTAGTTTACAAATGGATATGTCATATGCTACTATTCCTGTTCAAGATGGGAGTAAGAGGTTGTATAGTGAGAAAAGAACTCCTTATGTAGTGAGCAATCAAGATAAACTTGAAATTCATCATATATATGCTGTTGATACTGATTTGGGGTCTTCATTTTCTTTAATGATACTGTCCTATGTGACTTGGAGTCTACATTACAGATGAAGCCTGAAGAAAATAAAGAAGAAGGGGTGATAGAACAAAATGCTTTGCAAGAAAAGAAAAAAAGAAAAGGGTTGTGGACTCTGTATTTTGATGGATCTGTGGCAAAAGTAGGCACTAGAGCTGGTGTGTACATAATTTATCCTATCAGGTATTTTAAAGCTTTATCATATAAGCTAGCATTTGAATGCAAAAATAATGTTGCTGAATATGAGGATTTTTTACTTGGGTTGCATGCATTGAAAGATTTGGGAGCACAGAGGATAAGAGTTTTGGGGGATTCATAGTTGGTAATAAACCAAGTGAATGATATTTATCAAACCAAGCATCCCCGAATGAGGGCTTATAGGAATGAAGTATGGGATATGATTGGTAACTTTTTTACAGAGCATATGATTAAGGTGATTCCCAGATATGAGAATACAGTAGCTGATTCTTTAGCAGTGGCTGCTGGAAAATTAAAAACCCCTAGTACTGGTCAGAAGGAATACCAAGTGGATATTGTGAACAGACCATCTATTCCTGATAATTCTAAATATTGGCAGCTGTTTGAAGATGACATGCAGATAAAAGGATTTTTAGAATTGTCAAGAGAATTTGTAAATACTCATATTGATGCCAAAAATGACAATGGTGAAAATTTCTAGGATGATGAAGAACCTGAAGAAGAAAAGGATGGCGCTGAAAAATTAAAGGGAACCTTAGGAGGAAAAGATATTATTCAATTGAAAAATAATTTTATACCAAGAGGTTTGATTCCTTTAGAAAAAAAATTTGATCAGAATGATGTTGCTAAAAATCCTAAAGTGAAACTTGCTGAAAATGTTGTTGAAGACAGGAATATTGGTACCGAAGAAAATCCAAAGAGTGTAAAATTGTCCAAAAATTTTCCTGTAAAAGAAAAAGAAGAGTATGTAAATTTAATGAAGAGGTATATAGATGTATTTGCTTGGAGCTATGAATATCTTAAAGAACATTATACATCCATAATACAACATACTATTACCATAAATCTTGGAGAAAAGCCTTTCAGGAAAAATCTTAGAAGAATAAATCCTAAATTGCTACCAATTATTGAGAAGGAAATTAAAAATTTATTTGACGCCAAGATCATCGTGACTCTAAGATTTTCAAGATGGGTTGAAAATTTGGTTCCTGTTAGGAAAAAGAATGGAGAAATAAGACTGTGTAAATACTTCCAAAATTTGAATAAAGTTTCTATGAAGGACAATTATCCCTTGCCGAAGATGGATCATATATTGTAGAAGGTAGTTGGAGCTGAAAGAATTTCGATGATGGATGGTTTTTCTGGTTACAATTAGATTAAAGTACTACCTGAAGATCAAGAGAAAACTTCCTTTACTAAACCTTAGGGCACCTTTATGTAGGCAAATATGCCTTTTGGTTTAATGAATGTCGGGGATACTTTCCAGTGGGCCATGGACATCGCTTTTGTAGGAGAGATTGGAAAGTTTGTGGTAGTTTACATGGATGACATCATAGTTTATTCAAGATCTGACAGAAAACATATTCATCATTTAGAAAATAAATTCATGAAGTGCAGGAAGTTCGGTATATCATTGAACCCAAAGAAATCAAATTTTGCACTGGAAGAAGGAAAATTATTGGGTCATATAATATCTAAAGATGGAATAAAAATCGATCTTGAAAGGGTTAGTGCAATTTTAAAGGTAGGAGAACCCAAGATTAAAAAAAAAATACAATCATTTTTGGGACAGGTGAATTTTTTAAGAAGGTTTGTGCCTAGTTTTGCTGAAATCTTAATGAATATTACAAATATGTTGAGAAAATATCATGAGATAAAATGGAATGCAAATGCTAGGAGGTCTTTTAGGGAAATAAAACAAGCAATTTCAGAGGCTCCAGTGTTGGTAAGTCCATATTTCACTAAATATTTTCTAGTATTTTCTTATGCTTCAGAACATACTATTGCAGCAGTTTTGCTGCAGAGGAATGATGAAAACATGGAGCAACCCATAGCATTCTTCAGCAAGATGTTTAGGGATGGAGAATTGAAATATGATATCATGGAGAAACAAGCATATGCTTTGTTCAAAGCTTTGAAATATTTCAGAATGGATATTCTCCACTCACATGTAGTTGCTCATGTTCCAACCGCTGCAGTAAAAGGGATTTTGACACAACCTGATCCAGAAGGCAGAAGGGCGAAATGGATAGAGACATTACTAGAATATGACATAGAGATAAAGCCTACAAAGCTGGTTAAGGGACAAGGATTAGCGAAAATGATGAGAAATTCAAATTGTGAGTCTTTACAACTCAATTTCTTATCCAATCAGTCTAATCAGTTGGATACAGAGGTGGAAGTAATGATTGACTTTGTTGCATCTCCATGGTACTCTGACATTATTCATGTCCTTCGAAATTTACAAGCACCAGCAGGATTGAGTAAGTCAAGAGAAAGATCAGTAAAATTGAAAGCTGCCATGTTTTGTATTATAAATCAATATCTTTATTGGAAGGATCTTGGAAGTGTATTACCTTTTGGAAAATGAATCTCAGCATACAGTCAAAGAATTCCATAAAGGATATTGTGGAGGGCATCATTCTTGGAAGGTGATTGTAAATAAAATTCTAAGAGCAGGTTATTATTGGCCAACATTATTTTTGGATGTGTATAAAGAAACCAACATGTGTCATCAGTGTTAGATTTTTTATGGTAAAAGAAAGGTACTTCCTCTTCCTTTAAATCCAATAACAACAGAAGCTCATTTTCAACAGTGGGATCTGGATTTCATTGGAGAAATAAATACCAATTCTTCAAGACAACATAAATGGATTTTAACAGCTGGGGATTATTTTACAAAATGGATTGAAGCAATTCATACAAGAAGAGCAACTAAGACCGTAATCATGGATTTTCTTGAGGAGAACATTCTGGCTAGATTTGGGTGTCCCAGAAGAATAGTAACAGATAATTCAGCAGCCTTTAAGTCCAAGAAAATGACTTCTTCTTGTCAAAAATATCATATCAATCTGAATCATTCGACTGCTTATTATCCATAAGGAAATGGGTTAGTCGATTCTTCAAATAAAATCCTGGTAAGGATTATCAAGAAGCTGTTGGAAGATAATAAAAGATCATGGCATACCAAAC
This sequence comes from Pseudotsuga menziesii, assembly GCA_001517045.1. NCBI lineage: Eukaryota > Viridiplantae > Streptophyta > Pinopsida > Pinales > Pinaceae > Pseudotsuga > Pseudotsuga menziesii. The sequence goes on along the minus strand of LPNX010682752.1, from coordinate 75,948 downwards.
TCAAATATGCTTTATGGGCTGACATGATTAGTACTAAAAGAGCGATTCAAATGTCTCCTTTCCAATTAGTGTATGGAACTAAAGTTGACTTTCCAGCATCGTTAGGTGTTCCAGTTATGAGGTATTTTCAAGAGCAATAAGAAGAACCAAACCACATGCAAAGGAGGATAAACCAGATCATTGAGCTAGAAGAGAAAATGAATAAGGCCTATGACAGTGCAAATCGATCAGGAAAAAATGAAAAATACTTTCGACAGAAGGGTGAAGGAAGAACAGTTTCAGATTGATGACCTGGTCTTAAAATGGGATGCTCTTAAAGAAGATAAGCATGAAAAATTTTATCACATGTGAATAGGTCCTTATGTTATTGCTGGACACAGAGGGAAAAATGCATTTCTTTTGGAATATTCGAATGGGGTTTCTTTGGATAGTAACCCTATCAATGGAATATTTTTGAAGCATTACCTTTCCTATGAAGGAAGGTAAAATTTGTATCATATTTTGTAAATATTTATTTTCTTTAAAAAGAAGTACAGATGGTGAGCCGAATATTTTTGAATCCTGGAGTGAAGGCCCGAAGATTTAGGAGGTAAACCATTTTTTCTCAAGCAAAGCATATCAGCAAAAAGATAAAAGATGACAAGGTTTCATATGAAGATTAAAGACAGGCACCTAGTCTACGAGTTCTTTGATACCTCGTTGGGAGGATATCATCCCCAGATGGAGCCATTTGTTAGCACCTCTATTTTGAACAGTTGTAAAAAAAACATGGTGGAGAAAAAATAAAGGTTACATGAACTTTGGCTAAGATTAATAATGTGAATCTATTATATTATGGTGTATAAAGGCTAAATTGGTTCATAATCTGACGGTGTAGAATAAAAGAGGTAAATATATATGGTTTGGAATAGATCCTCTCTATTGAGATACGCGGGAGATAAAGAAAGGCAGATGTGGTTAACGAAACACGAGGATCGATGGTTGTGAAACCAAGCACGTGCAATCTACGGTTGGAAAATACTTTGCTTTATAAAGATGCATGTTTTTAAAAAATAAAAGGCCCAGTGGAATGTGTACATGCAGTTTAAATCTAATGGCTTAAACAAAAAGTGAAGATCCATCAATGGTTGTTAGCGGTTCCAGAGGATGAAGTTGCACGGTGATTGAAATGGAAAAGTGGTAGCGGAATAAAAACCATGATACATGTGGCAGTTCATAGTACATTCCATGGAGGAAAGTGGTTAAAGTAAAACCGCTTAGTGGAGCCTCTGGAATAAACCATTATATAAGGGTGAGGTTGACTTATTTTTAAAAAATCATTTTATTTTGCATGTTGGCGATGAGTGAAGGAAACATCCCTCCATCCTTTCACAGTCAACCTTACGTATATACAGTTACAGTCATAGGTAAGCTTAAAATAATTTACCTATGTTTAAAGAATTACTGCCATTATCTGTTATGGAGAGAGAGCAAGGGTTAGAAGTTGTTGACCGAATTTTGGATGAAAGGGAGGAATTCATGGTTGATAGGGATAGAAATGTGTATGACCCAGTTCTGTTAGTCAGAAATGTATCATTTTCTAAATAAATATTGTGGCAATGTATTTTATAGGGGAATGACATTTTGAACGTCCGCAAGTCTTTCTATATTACTTTGCCATTGAACAAACTTTACCATTTCCTAAATTTTCTGAATGGTGTGCAAGTAATTATTCACCCTATGAGAGAGTCATTATGATTCATTCCACGTCCAAGATATTATGTAATATTGATGCAAAAACTATTCGTGGATTCCTTAATTTTCCTGATAGTTTCCCAGACAATGGTGAATCTGTAAATGAGTCTGTATTAGTCGAAGTATACAAAGGTTGTAAAACTAAGGTTCGATGTGAATTTTTGTCCACTATTTTTAATGAGGGTCAATCATTAGAGGACCTTTTCCTGCCATATAGTATTCACATTTTCAAAGAAGAAGTACAATTGGTTGTGTCTTTGGTTTGTCAAATTTTGGGTATAGACAACGACATTCATGTCAACGAAGTTGTCTTGGGTTTTTTTATTGAAAATGACTTCAGTCAGTCATGAGTCCGAGTCCCATTTAGTCCATTACTTTAGTTTGGATGAGTATTTAGCAGAAGTCATTCATATCCAGTTAGTTGAGTTCCCAAAAGTCATATTTTTCAAATATCAATCATACTTGTTGAACATGTTGCTATGTTCAAATGTAACAGAGTTACAATTCTTATCTAATATTTTCTCTTCGAATATTCCGAAGCAAATCATAATGTTCGAGTTCGTGAATTCCATTATGTCAAAGATGTACAAGTTGCTGTTTGATGAGGTATTTCCCAGCGTAACTGAAGAAATGAAGGTTATGATGCAATCGTCCCAGGAAGATAGAATTGGGGATTGGTTTTTATATAAAGACTTTAATGTTTTAAGAGTATACGGTTTCACCGAAGAGCCATACAGGCTACTTGTTTTTCTTACCCCTAGAATCTTTGCACTTGAATTTATGAGAAAAATACTATATGCAGACGAGGAACATTTCAGAGCATTTAAAAAGTCCTCTAATATCAAATTTCCCCTTAAAGTTGGTCCATTTATCTTTAAAAACAAAAGTGCCTTGATGATTGTGGAAACATTATTGGAGAATATGGATTTCCAGAAAGAATATAAGGTCAATTATGATCCATATCACATAATTTCTGAAAGGAAACAAGCAAATAAGAACAAACCATTCGATTATCAAGTCGTTGAAGGATTGGAGAAAATAGCCAATTTGTCTTGTTTTGTAGAAAGTCCAGGAAGTAATGAAGGTAAGAGTAGTGGATTGATTACGGCAGTTCAAGTGCCACAAAATCCTAGTGTTTTGATTAAAAGAAGTCTTTCTGGAATAAAAAATATGGAGATAGATGAAAATAGTTCGAGTAAAAAGACTAAAATATTTTCTCAGGATGATCAAAGTTCAAGTGAAATAATTTCAGAGGAGTTGAAGAAAATAGTTTTGATTTCTAAGAAGTTAGTGCAACTGAATCAATTTTCTTTTGGAAGTGAAAATAGTGCAAAGCCCAGTTCAGTTTTTAGATCCAAAGCAGATTTTATGACAAGTTATGTGGAAAAACAAATGTAGTCCTTAGAGGAGACTAAAAATCTACTTCCATGAGTAAGAAGTCTAGACAACCAAAAAGAGTCATTGATTTCCACTCATGATGTAGAGAGGAACACCCTAAAATTAGCTATGGTAAGTTTAAAAAAAGTGGCTGAGATGGAGGTAAGATTGGATAAAATTAGTGTACCTGACAAGATATAGCTCCACAAACAGACAAGGGATATTATTTATTCATATTTGTTACATGCCATGATGAAAATCAACAAATTACAACTTCTAGTGGATAAGTTGGAGGTCCAGTTGAAACACGAAAAAATAGAGAACAAAGAAAATTCAATCCAAATAAAGAAGCTGCAGGCAGATGTTACAAGCTTGAGAGGTGAACTAGGAAGCACACAGGTGACTAGAAAATTTTTGGAGGAGAAATATAATACCATTCAAGTATTAAAAAAGAAGTTGAAAATTATGAATTCTTAACATGCTCAGTCCTCAAAGTTGGTGGCATTACAAGAAGAGAAAGACAAAGCTTATCAAGAAATGATGGAGTATAAAGGAAAAACAGTGAAGCTGGAAGAGGAAAAGAATAAATGGGAAACGAAGAGAGCTGAGTTGATGACTCAAATTTTATATTAAAGAAAGATTAGAATGACGATAAAGAAATTATGGAAGAGTTGATGAGCCAGACTCATACTGATACAGATTTTTCTATTGTAAATATTGAGAGGCCTTTAAGTGATTTTTCTGCTGATGATTTGCTAGTGCCAATGTCACAGGTGAGCTTAAAAGATGTAGAAATCAAGGAATTGAAAGAAGAAAATGAGAGGATAAAATCCGAACTGACTAAAATGGTTGAAAGTAAGAATAGAATATTACATGAAAAAAGTCAGTTGCAGAAAAGTTTAATGAATTAAAATAAAGGAATATAGGAAAGTCCCCTCTACAAGGAGCCAAGCATATAATCTGGGATGCATTATTTGTAGAGGTCACTAATTTCAGGCATTATCTAAATTTCATTAATGACCAGAGTGCATTGGTTAATTTAGCCAATCAGAGATTAAAATTAGCAAATGAAACCATGGAGAAGAAGCCCCTGAATATAGCTCAGAATGCATTGAATTTCTTGAATTCCTTAACTTATAAAAAAATTGCAGGATATAGGGATTAAAGACAGAGTGGCTATCATACTATGGTCGAAAAAAATCATTAACAAACATCAGCTTATGAAAGAGGTATGAGATAAGGTGAATGAGATGTATTCACGGGTTAATGATTTCAGGCAGGCCTTTAGAGAATTGTTTGAAGATGGCCTTCCCTCTTTCTGGGATGAAGAAGGAAGACTTTTTTCTCAAGAACATTATTATAGCCTACTAGTACAAAACCGTATGGACCATTCCAATTTTGATGACTTGGTAAAAGGACTGACTGGGAAAACCATCGTGGACAAATTGACAGAAGACTTCGAAATATTGCAAATATTTCTGATCGTGAGAGGAGGATTGCCTGCTGTATCTTATGAGGCCTATGTGGATCTGGAGGTGTCTATCAGAGAAATGACTGAGTATGACATGCCAAGTGCAGAACAATGGAGGACCATGGAAAGATTCGGGATGACAAAGTATAATCTTCATTCTTAAAAGACAGGTGTTGCATGTTATGGAGTTGTTTATTCGAGCCTTGCTGTCACCAAGTTGATTTTAATTAAACGATCTGTTTTCAGAATCGAAGCATGTAGTTTATTCCTATTTTTTAGGGATATGGTTACAAAGACTTTGATTAACATATAATTCAGTTATTAATATTCTTGGAGAAGAAATCATTTATGTATATATTTGCATTTACTTGATGTATTGGGGGTTGGAACCCATATGTTGGACCAATGTTTTTGAGGACTTATAATTTTTGAAATAACAAAGTTGAATGTATGTGGATTATCAGAGATTTATGTAGCATCTACGTTAGATTCTGTTTTTTTTTTCTATGTGATTGTTTTTCCAGTGCTTACATTTTTTGTTTTCCTCATATCTGAAGCGTAGTGTTGAATAGTTCAGAATTCATGCTTGTTGTTCTCTGACTATTGTTTCAGATATTTCATAAATGTTTTTGCTAAAGTTAATATGGAATTCATCTTATGATGCTCTATATTGATGGATTGTTCATGCTTCTTCCTTAACCACCTGAAATCAATGAATGGCTGTAACTAAATGGTTATCTTGCCTTTGATGAAATCTCATGTATGAGACCTTTGTACTATCTTTATCTATTTTGACTCCATTACCCAATGGTTATGTGTATTGTTTCAACCATTTGCATAATGTTAAAGTGTTGATCATTTTATTTGTCCTTGTTAAATTTATATTTGAGAGATCCCTCTTTGGAAAGGAAAGCCAGTTTCTTTCTGAAGTGGTTTTTTGTTGTTAGCTACAGAATTTACCTTTTGCAACCTGGGTACATTCTTAGTGTTAACAAATAGGAATATGTGGTTCTAGACTAAGTCATAATCCACGAGTAACAGGTATATGGTTTGGGTGTGAAACGTTATGAGTGTTTCCAGGGTGCGGTGACATTATAGGGGGTGTCGCATAGTACTGAGGGTGATATGAGACCGAGCCAATGATACCATCCACAATGTGGGATTCCCATGGCTTATCATGACGATAGGTGTCGAAATAGGGAGAATCTAGTATGATGGTGTATAGATACCCAGACTAAGTGTAGATGAGATCGAACTATTCAGCCTTGAAGATGGCCTCCTACTCAATTTTGGGCCTCTTAGAGGAGACGTCCTTGGCTATAAGCGGGAGTAAGGTTTTTGGGAACTAGTCGAGGAAAATCCTTTCATCTAGTTGGATTTGGCACAGGCTACAGTGCCTTCACCACTCATGGATGTGGTCATTGATGCGAGTATCTGTGGTTCAGCGCTAGGATAGGCATATTTTGAGGGATAAAAAATTGGCTCCACTGTCGGGAAACGAAGGTGCAAATCAGCCATGGGAGGAATGAAAAAGATTATAACGGATCAAGAAGAATATTTCTATGGGAAAACAGAAATTTTTGTGAGTGAAGAAGGTTGTAAATTTTCCTTCGAGATTCCAATTTAAATTATTTCAATATTTCAAAAGACATCCTAGCTTCAAAAAGACATACATGAGGTAATTATAATACTGAAGTTTTACGAAGTTTGGAAGATCCAGAAAAATTATTTAGAAAAAGAAGCAAAGAAAAAATAGATATTTATCTATTTGGTGCATCGTCTTCTCAAGATTTTCATAGAACCCTTGATCAAGAATGGGAAATTAATGTTGAAAAGGGTTTGTTAAAATCTAAATTTGAACCTGTTCTTAACAATATTGAATTCAACCCTCATAAATTAGAATCCTATTTACTTGATTCTCTTTGGAGAGATCTTCAATAGTCTGCGAAGGTTGAAGAAAGACCTATTGTTCAAACTATTCAAATTTCCTCAGTTCATCCAAATTCACCTAGACCAATGGCAGCCATATTTGCTCCTTTACGTTTTCCTGCTATATTGCATGACCTTCCCCAAAACTATTCCCAGAGAATTTATTTATTTGATGGAGAGGGAGGTATAATAGAAAAACAACATGTGGCGACATTTGAAGATTTTGTTTACTTGGAGGAATTTGATTATGTAGATGTTAAAATGTGGTTGTTTTCTCAAATCCTATCAAGCGAAGCAAAGAAATGGTTTAAATATTTTCTAGCTGCATCAATTCTGACATTTCAATCTTTCCAAAATTCGTTTTTAGAAAGATGGGATGATAAACAAAGCCCTTTACAACTTCTTTCCCAATACAATAATCTTAAGAAAGGAGGTTTTGAATCTGTTCATGAATTTTCAAGCAGGTTTATGAGAGTTTATAATTCCATCCCAGATGATATAAATCCTTCTATATCTGCCGCTAAACTTCATTATGCTGAGGTCTTTGACAATGACTTTGTATTTTCATTAAGGGAGAGAAAGTCAGTGACTCTTTCTGCTATGTTCACAAATGCTTTAGAAGTGGAAGCAAATATGATGGAAAGTGGAAAGATGAAACAAAGAGATATTGATAGGAGGAAAACTACAGAAGAAAACATGCCTTCTACTTCTTCTTCCAATGATATTAAATTTGAAATGATGTTAAAAACAATGGATAATTTAATGGATAGATTGACTATGGAAAATAGATCATTTAATAGAGAACAACCTGAGCCTCAAATCAGAAATCCAAATTTCAGAATGCCAAATCCTCCTATGCCTCCACAAAATAGGCAGAGAGATATGAGAAATCCAAGAAATCAAGAAGAACAACATATTCGACCACCTTTCCTTGAGAATTATGTTGCAAATGAAGAAGAGCCCGCTAAAAATGAAATTCATCTTTTTAGGGAATTAGTCTTCGATATATACCTCACTGAAGAAGACCATCATATGTTTGCACATGAAGATGGTAATAATGATTTTGAGCAGTATCAGAGAGGTTATTTACATGCTATGGATGATGTACAAAGGAAGATTAGGTTGAGAAACAAAGATGTTGTTGTAAATAAAGGGACGCCAAATTCAAACCATCCTTCCACTAGTTCATGAAATACAGAGAAAGGAAATGAAATGCAAAAAGATCCTGTTGTTAATAAAGAAGTTTAGAATAAAATAGAATAAATAAATAAATGAAACAAATGGCACTAGCGGATGTAGAGAAAGTTACTTCTATTTTCAATCTGCAGAATGAACTTTCAAAATTGAATATTTATGTTCCTTTTAATGAGTTGTTGAGGAATAATGAATACGAGGATACGATAACAAGAATGGTTAAGGGTCAAGGAGAATTTCAATTAGACATTTTAGAATGGACAGATGATAATCCTACTATTTCATTTGGGTCAAAGGTTGAAAATATAGATGATGAAGAGGTCCCTCCATTTTATTTGAGTTTAAATGTGCATGATATGGTTTTACATAATGCCATGTTAGACTCAGGGGCATCACATAATTTAATGCCTAAAGGAGTGGTGGATATTTTGGGGTTAGAAATTACGAGGCCATATGAAGATTTGTATTCCTTTGATTCTAGGAGGGTAAAGTGTCTTGGTCTGATTAAAGATATCGTAGTATATCTAACTTAATTTCCAGCCAAAACAGTAGTGATGGATGTTGTAGTAGCAGATATTATACCAAAATTTGGAGTATTGTTATCAAGATATTGGACTTCAAAGTTAAAGGGTAGTTTACAAATGGACATGTCAGATGCCACTATTCCTGTCCAAAATGGGAGTAGAAGGTTATACAGTGAGAAGAGAACACCTTATGTAGTAAGCAACCAAGATAGACTTGATATTCATCATATATATGCCGTTGATACTGATTTGGGCTCTTCTATTTCCTTTAATGATACTATTCCATGTGATCTAGAGTCTACATTGTAAACTAAATCTAAAAATAATGAAGAAAGAGAAAAGGAGCAAGATGCTCTGGAAAAGAAACAGAAAAAAAAGAAGGATTGTGGACTACGTATTTTGATGGATCCATGGCAAAGGTTGGTGTTGGTGCTAGAGTATACATAATTTCTCCTATCAAGGATTTTAAATCTTTATCATATAAATTAACATTTGAATGCACAAATAAATTTAAAACTCCAAGTGCTGGTCAAAGAGAATACCATGTCGATATTGTAAATAGACTGTCCATACCTAATAATTCTAAATATTGGAAGGTATTTGAAGATGATATGAAAATAAAAATATTTTTAGAATTATCTGGGGAATTTGTGAATACTCATATTGACGGTGAAAATGATCATTGTGAAAATTTCCAAGATGGTGAAGAAAGTGAAGAAGAAATGATTAATATTGAAAAATTAAAGGGAACTCTAGGAGGAAAGGATATCATTTAATTAAAAAGTAATTTTATCCCAAGAGGTTTGATTCCCTTAGAGAATATTTTTGATCAAAATTATGTTGCAAAATATCCAAAAGTGAAACCTGGTGACAATGCTATTGAGGATAAAAATATTGGTACTGGAGAAAATCCAAAGATTGTGAAGTTGTCTAAAAATATGTCTGCTAAAGAAAAGGAAGAGTATGTGAACTTGATGAAGAAATATATAGATGTATTCACCTGGAGTTATGAGGATCTCAAGGAATATCATACTTCAATAATACAACATACTATTTCAATCAAACCTGGAGAAAAACCTTTCAGATAGAAACTCAGAAGGATAAATCCAATGTTGTTGCCAGTTATTGAGAAGGAGATCAAAAAATTGTTTGATGCCAGAATTATTGTGACTTTGAGATTCTCAGCATGGGTTGATAATTTAGTTCCTGTCAGAAAGAAAAATGAAGAAATAAGGATTTGTATAGATTTCATAAATTTTAATAAAGTCTCAATGAAAGATAATTATCCCTTGCCAAAGATGGATCATATTTTGCAGAAAGTGGTCAGAGCAGAAAGAATTTCAACTATGGATGGTTTTTCAGGATACAATCATATCAAAGTGTTACCTGAAGATCAAGAAAACACTGCTTTTACCACACCATGGGGCACTTTTATGTATGTGAAGATGCCTTTTGGTTTGATGAATGTAGGGTCTACTTTCCAACAAGCCATGGATATTGCTTTTGAAGGATGAATAGGTAAATTTGTGGTAATTTATATGGATGATATCATTGTATATTCAAAATCTGACGAGCATATTCACCATTTGGAATTTTTTTTTATAAAATGCAGAAAATTTGGTATATCATTGAATCCAAAAAAAACCAATTTTGCATTAGAGGAAGGGAAGTTGTTGGGTCACATTATTTCCAAGGATGGAATAAATATTGATCCAGATAGAGTCAGTGAAATTCTGAAGGTAGGAGAACCAAGAAGCAAAAAATAAATACAATCAGGGTGTATATTCTTCATTCACATACAATTCCTCATGTTCCAACTAGTGCAGTAAAAGGAATTCTTACACAACCTGATCCAGAACGAAGAAGAGCGAAATGGATAGCAACATTATTGGAGTATGATACAGAAATTAGGCCTACCAAATGTATTAAAGGGAAAGGACTCACAAAGATGTTGACAGATTCAAATTGTGAATATTTACAACTTAATTTCTTATCCAGTCAATCTCATCAGTTAGAAATAGGGGTGGATGTGATGATTGATTTCACTACATCATCATGGTATTCTGATATAGTTCATGTTCTTCAAAACTTACAAGTTCCTGCAGGATTAAGTAAAACTAGAGCCAGATCTGTGAAGTTGAAAGCTGCTAAATTATGTATTTTAAATCAATATCTTTATTGGAAGGATCCTGGGGGTGTGTTACTTAATTTCCTTTTGGAAAATGAATCCCAGAAAATAGTGAAGGAATTTCATAAAGGAGACTGTGGGGGACATCACTCTTGGAAAGTGACAGCAAACAAAATTTTGAGAGCGAGTTTTTATTAGCCATCATTGTTTTCAAATGTGTACAAAGAAACCAGTACATGTCACCAATGCCAGATTTTAGATGGTAAGAGAAAGGTGATTCCACTTCATCTTAATCCAATAATAGTAGAAGCTCATTTTCAGCAATGGGGTTTGGATTTTATTGGATAAATAAACCCAAATTCTTCAGGTTTTAATAACTATAGACTATTTCATGAAGTGCATTGAAGAAATACCTACCAGGAGAGATACTGAGACAGTGATTATTGGATTTTCTTGAATAAAATATATTGGATAGGTTTGGTTGTCCTAGAAGAATTGTGACTAACAATGTAGTGGCCTTTAATTCCAAAAAGATGATTAATTTTTGTCATAAATATCATATCAGTCTAAGTCATTCAACTACTTACTATCCACAAGGAAACAGACTAGTGGATTCCTCTAATAATAGTTTGGAAAGAATTATTAAGAAGTTGTTAGAAGATAACAAAAGATCTTGGGACACCAAGATTAAGTATGCTTTGTGGGTTGAGCCAAACCATATGCAAAGAAAAATAAACTAAATTATTGAATTGGACAAGCAAATAAATAAAGCTTATAACAAAGTGAAAATACATCAAGGAAAAACAAAAAACATCTTTGATAGAAGCGTGAAAGAAGAACAGTTCCAAATTGATGACATAGTATTAAAATGGGATGCTCCTTGGGAAGACAAGCATGGGAAATTTGACCATATGTGGGTAGGTCCTTATGTTATTGCAAGTCACAGAGGGGAAAATCCATTCATTCTGGAGTATAAAAATGGGGTTTTGCTAGATAGTGGCCCTGTTAATGGAATATTTTTAAAACATTATTTATCCTAGGGCGGAAGGTAAATTTTGTGCCATAGTTTGTAAATGTTTATTTTCCTAAAAAGTAGTACAGATGGCAAGCCGAATAGATTTGAAGCCTGGAGTGAAGGCCCTAAGATTTGGGAGAGTAGCCATTTTCTTTATTGAGAAAAAATATTTGAAAAAATAAAAGTTTGGAGGTTTGGATACAAAATTCAGAAGCAGGCACCTGGTGTACGAGTTCTTTGATACCTCACAGGGAGGATATCATCCCTAGTTAAAGCCATTTGTTAGCACCCTCTATGTTGAACAATTGAGGAAATATATGATCAAGAAATAATAAGGGCATATATTAAAAATTGGTAAAAGGTTAGTATTCATGAGTTTTTATCAATTTGTGTACTTTGATTATTTTACTACACAATTGGAGGGTGTAGATTTGTGATCGCGCAGATCTATGGTTGCAAAATGATCCGCTAGGAAAAGTTGCACGAGAAAGAAGTTTTGATGGAGAGTAGAATGGGTTAATAAGATAACAAGATCGATGGCCAAGAGATAGAGAAAATTAAAAATATGGTCATAAGGTAATCCACGATGTGAAGATGCAAGGTTGAACGAGGAGAAAGGCTGGTGGATTGCGTAGAATGGATTTGATCCAACAGTTCAAATAAGGGATGCAATATTATCAAAGGTTATATTCTAATCTGGGGCTCGAAATTGTAAGACAATTAAAATGGATGAGTGGTAGAAAAATTCAAACCGTTTTACACATGGCATTTTTTAGTGAGTTTTGCTGAGGAAAGTGGTAAAGGAGAAACATCTTGTTGGGGGTCCTAGAATAATTATTCGTTGTATAAAAAGTGAGTTGACCAAGGTAAAGTTATTTTTGTTTGCATGCTGTCAGTGAAAAGAAGAAGGGACAGTGCGCCATCATTTTCTGAAAGTCAATTCTTACATATATGACAGTTACCAAGTAAGCCTTAAAACTCCAAGATTCTTGTTGAAGACTTATTGCCATTGTTTTATTATGAAGAAAGAGCAGAGTTCAAGGGTATTGTGCAAGTTTCTGGATGAAAGAGAAGAAGTAGATATTGATAGAGAAATGAATGTTTTTGACTCTATTCTGTCAGTATGCAGTGTATCTATCTCAAAAGAATGTTTATGGCAGTATAAGTTACAGGGAAATGATATCCTAAATGTCTGCAATTCCTTCTTGTATTACTTTTTTTTCAAACAAACTCTACCTTTCCCAGAATTCGTCGAGTGGTGTGCAAACAATTATTAGTCTTCCGAAAGGGTTATTATGAGTTGTACAAATTAAAAAATCCTCTGTAAAATTGACACGAAATCTATCCATGAGATGTTAAGCCTTCCTGATAATTTTCCTGTAAATCCTGAATCCTTCAATGAACAAGTCCCGATTGAGTTGTACAAAATTTGTTAAACTAAAGTTAGATGTCAGTTCTTGTCCAGTATATTAAAAGTTGGTTAGTCATTAGAGGGTTCTTAAAAGTTCGTTAGTCATTAGAGGGTTTATTTTTTCCATATAATGTCAGTATTTTCAAAGATGAATTCCAATTGGTCATGTCAATGGTTAGTTAGGTTTTGGGTCTAGATGATGATAAGTATGTCAATGAAGTCATTTTGGGTTTTTTGCTAAGTATAGTTTCGACTAACCATGAATCCAATTTAGTCCCTTATTTCAATATTGATGAGTTTTTAGCCGAAGTAATCCATGCCTAGTTAGTTGAGTTTCCTAAGGTTAGGTTTTTCAGATACCAATCATATTTGTTGAACATGTTATTGTGTTCAAATGTACGAGAGTTATAGTTCTTATCTACCATGTTTTCTCCAGACCTTCCAAAATAGATCAAGATGTTCAAGTTTGTGAATACGATTATGGTTGAAATATATAAAATTATTTTTGATGATGTCTTTCCTAGGGTATTGGAATACATGAGAATGATGTTACAATCTTCTTCAGAAGACAGAACAGGAGATTGGTTTTTACACAAAGAATTTACTGTTATAAGAGTGTATGGATTCACTAGAGAACCATATAGGTTACCATCCCTTTTAACGTCAAGAGTATTTGCATTAGATTTCATGAGACAAAGGTTGTGTGTAGAACAGGAACACTTCAGAGTGTTCAAAAAATATTTTGATGTAAAATTCCCTCTCAAGGTTGTTCCTTTCATTTTTAAGAATAAAAGTGCTCTGTTGGTGATTGAAAAATTATTAGAAGTTATGGACTTTCAAAAAGAGGAAAAAATGAATTATGTCCCACACTAGATTATTTCTCAGAGAAGGAAATTGAACAAAAACAAACCATTTGATCATGAAATTATTGAGGGATTAGATAAAATGGAAAATCTGTCTAATTTTGAAGAAAATGCAGAAGTTATGAAAGAAGGGATGACAAAAACTAATTAAGATAAGAGGGACAAATTGGCTTTAACAATTCAAGTGTCTATTAATTCTGATGTTATGAATAAAAGGACTCTTTCTGAATCAGATGGCATGGACATGGATGAAGATATTTCCAATAAAAAAATAAAAATGCATCCTTAGAATGAGCTAACCATTTCAGAAGAAATATTTTCAGAAGACTTAAAGAAAATGGTTTTGTTTCAGAAAAAGTCTGTGCAAATGCAGCAATATTCTTTTGGAGATTAAAGTAAAACAGAATCTAGTTCTCATTACAAATCTATGACAGATATGATTTCAAGTTATGCTAATAAAGAAATGCAGTCATTGGAGGAAACTAAAAATATGCTTCCCTGAGTTAGAAAATTAATCAATAAAAAAACTTCATTGATTTCTACTCGAGAAGCAGAGAGAAATACCCTAACATTTGATGTGATAAGTGATAAGAAGGTGTCTGAGATGGAGGTGAAGTTGGATAAAATTAGTGTTCCTGATAAAATATAGCTCCACAATTAAACCGGAGATGTCATTTGTTCTAATTTGTTACATGAAATTGTGAAAGTTACTAGTTGCAATCTCTTGTAGATAAAATGGAAATTCAATTAAAACATGAGAAAGTTGAAAATAAAGCCAATTTGATTCAAATAAAGAAGCTACAAGGAGATATCATAAGATTAGGGACTGAACCAAATAATGTGCAAGCAACGAAGAAGCTTCTAGAATAGAAAGATAATACCAATCAAGTGTTGAAAAAGAACCTCAATGTTCCTAACACTCAACATGTTCAATCTTCAGAGTTGATGATAATACAAGAAGAAAAAGAAAAGGTCTACCAGGAAATGATGGATTACAAAGGAAAATTATTGAAGATGTAGGAAGACAAAGAAAAGTGGGAAATAGAAAAGGCTGAATTGATACCTCAGATTACAAGGTTGAATAAAGGTCATAATGAAGAAAAAGAGGTTATGGAGGAATTGATGAATCAACCTTTCATTGATACAGATGAACCTCTTGTTAATGTTAAAAAACCATTAAATGAATTTTCTGCAGATTCTTTATTAGCTCCCATGTATCAGGTAAGTTTAAAAAAAGTGGATATTAAAGGGTTAAAAGATGAGAATGAAAATATTAAGTTGGAATTAGATAAGAGTATTGAAGAAAAGAATAAATCTTGGAATGAGAACAGCCAATTACAGAAAACATTCAATGAATTAAAAATAAAAAAAAAATACAGGAAAAGCTCCTTTATAGGGAGCTAAACATTTGATCTAGGATACCTTGTCTGTAGAAATCACTAAATTCAGACATTATTTAAATTTTATCGATGATGAAAGTGCATTGGTAAATTTGGCTACTCAAAGATTAAAATTAGCAAATGAAACCACGGAAAAGAAATCTCTAAATACTGCTCATAATGCTGTGAATTTTTTAAATTCTCTGACATATCAAAATATGCACGATATTGGGATCAAAGAAAAGGTAGCTATTGTATTATGGGTGAAATTTTTTATTAATAAACATAAACTTATGAAAGTTGTGCAGGATAAAGCAAATAAGATGTCTTCTCAAATCAAAGATTTTAGGGCGACTTTTCAAAATTTATTTGATGATGGTCTCCCTTCTTTTTGGGATGATGAAGGACGATTGTTTTCTCAGGAACAGTATCATAGCCTATTAGTACAAAATTGCATGGATCATTCTAAATTTGAAGATTTAGTCAAAATATTAACAGGAAAGGTCATTGTTGAAAAGTTGACAGAAGACTTTGAAATATTCAACAAGTTTTTAATTATTAAAAAAGGATTACCAACTGTGTCTTATGAATCTTATGTGGATTTGGAGGTGTCAATAAGAGAGATGACATAGTACAACACTCCAAATGTAGAACAGTGGAAAGTTGTGGAGAAATTTGGGAAAACCAAATACATATTACATTCATAAAGACAGGTGTCGCAGTCTTGGGAAGTTGTTTGTTCATGGTGCCTTGCAGTTATGGATTTTGATATAATCAAGCAATCTGTTATTTCAAACAAAGCATGTAATTATTATTACTACTTATTAGGAAAATGATTACAAAAACTTATGATTAATAGTTAGTTGGTTTTTGACATTCTTGGAAGAAACTATTTTGTATATATTTGAATTTTATTGAGGTATCAAGGGTTGGAACCCGTAAGATTGGACTTATGTTTTGTGAGAACCCTTTTTGAATAAAATTACAGATCTGAATGGTAGTTTATCTTCAAATATTCATGTATTGTTTATGTTACAGTTTGTGCTTTCTTTCCCTGTGAAATGTTTTCTAAGTGTTTACCTTCCATTCTATTTTCTTTCATGTCTGAATGCAGTGTATAATAGTTTCAGAATTCATACATGTATGCTTTGGCTATTGTTTCATATATCCACAAAATTTTCTTCTAAATTTGATATGGAATTCATCCTGTGATGCTCTATATTAATGGACTGTTCATGTTTCTTTCCTATCAGCTGAAAATCAATGAATGACTGTAGCTGAATAATTATCTTGCCTTTGTTGAGATTCTATGTATGCATCTTTGTATTATCTTCATCTATTTTGACTCCATAGCCCAATGGCTATATGTTTAGTTTCAACCATCCGCATAACTTAAAACTTTTGATTCATATATCTGGCCTTTTTAAAACTGTATCTGAGAGATCCCTCTCTGGAAAGAAAAGCCAATTTCTTTCTAAAAGTGGTTTTTGTTGTTACCTTGAGATTACCTTTTACAACCTTAGGTATATTTTGCGTGATAACAAGAAGTAAGGTAACTTTTAATAAATAACCTACAACAATCCAAATTTAACTTTAATGTAAAATAGAATTATGCTCTAACTATTACAGTCAAAGCATACTTCAAATACTAAAGAAATAGAACTTAAAACAAATTCAAAACACATTAAAAACACTAAAAATGAAACAATGGGCTGAATGACAGACTGAACTGTGGGTCTGAAAGGGGTGACTGAATGACAGTTTAAACAGGCTATCCGAATGATAGTCTATACCATTAAAATGATAGAAATAACCTAAATGATCTATTATTCAGCTGAATTTATGCACATGCAGATACAATGCAAAGAGACAATAAGTAAACATGTTTATTAATAAAATTTGACAATGAAATAAACTTAAACAAATTCATGAACATAAAGCAATCATTAAGAAATAAACTGGAATTTAAATAAACTTATACAGAAAGGAAATAAACAGAATTAATTCTACTTTAACTTGATAAAAAATATCTATTCTATCTACTTGCAAATAAACTAAACAGTAATGCTGGAAATAAAATGACTGAAAGAAAAATTAAAACAAACTATGCGTGCAAATCGCTATTTAATTTAAGAAATAAAATGCATTATAGGTATTAAATGAAATAATAAAACAAATTGGAAATTAAACTAATTACAATAGAAAAGATGAAAGAAATAAACAAGAAAAGAAAAGAAACCTCTGGTTGATGAGGGTCCCTCTCAGCAATCAATGGTGATGCCTGGCAAGTGTTTACTCAAACACAATCATCAACAGCAAAGCATACAACTCTTATTAATGAATATGGAACAAAAATACAGTGTGCTTAAGAACAACGAATCAAAGCATAAACTAGTTAAACTACTAGCTAATTGAGCTCTCACACAGAGGTTGGTATATATATTGTTTTACAGAGATAATCAAGTTGACCCTTTAGTGGTCGATTGCTCTCTAAATTTATTCAAGCATAAAGGCGTCTAAATAATCAAACTCCAATGCACATCGTCCTCCTTCTCCAGTGTGCATCATCTCTTCAGCATGTGTGATGTGGCATACATCTCCTTCTTTAGCGTGGCTGGTGGAGTGGCGTTGGATAGAGGAGAGCACGCTGGCGAGCCTTCTAGAATGAAAACCATTGCATCATTAAAACATGTGGACTATTGGTGTGGTGTTGATCAGAGGCAACGTGATGGTAAGTCCTTTAGAACAGGAGCTTCTCCATAATCCGAACGCACGGACAGTAGGTAGTTTGCAGACTGTTCCAATTGTTTTAATTCCTGGAATCAGTTATCAATAGTGCACAGTCTGGTTAACGATCTAGACAAAATGCTAAACAACAAGCTAGATATTCTGGGCATATATCTAGGATGAATGCGATGTCTGTTTGTTGGTGCAATTAAGGACTATGGTCTGCGGTAACAACATTTTAATGCCTGGAAACCTGCTAACGAATATCACGCAGCGAGCTGGATGATGAGCTGGACATGCTGTGCGCATGGTTAGTTGAGTGCATGTTTGTTGTTAATTTGTCCAAAAAGATTATATAACCTGCAAACAAATATGAAAATCAATTAATATATCAAATGTGCTTCAAACAATGTCAATTTTAATCAATAAAATCATAAAATGATAATAATAAATGGATTTTATATAAACCTTAAATTCATTCATACATGTGGTTAAATGGTGAGCTGCGTGACAGAAAATATGTAAAAAGATAACAAAAAATATGTTTAAATGAGTAATTTAACTACCAAAAATGATGACAAATCTGGGATCAACATTTCTCCAAACCGGAGAAATGCCAGGTCCCACTGAACAAAGAGAAAGATAACAGATCACACATTCATAGAGAATTTTGAGACATGAGCCAACAACGAGCATATGCATAAATGAGTGAGTTCATAAGGTTTGTAATTAGTTCAACCATGTCCAAAGTAAAAATTTGGATAGGTTGAACATGTGACATGAAAGATATAAATTGCATTTACGATAAGATTGATCTACAAGAAAATCGGTCATTTGATATTTTACATGCATGATTAGGTAAGAGGATAGGATTTCCAACAATGAAATGATTGAAAAACTTTTAAGGTTAGAGCATCCATATGGAGTTAAAAAAACTTTTTGCCAAAAAAACAAAATTTGGTTAGCAAATTTTAATCATAAGTGCTATGATATCACAATGTTTTATTCAGATCGTCATTCGGTATTTCATTTGGACCTTCATTCAATCCTTCATATAGTTCTCCATATTGATTTTTCTGTGAAAATTTGCTTCATGCTATAACCAAGTTGCACTGCTTATATTATCCTGAAAACACTTATCATTTGTTAGGGACAAATAGATTTAACATAAATAATTAAAAATAAAAACAATCTAATTTTTCCTAATGCTCCCCCAAACCAAAGATATGGCATGTCCTCAAGCCATACAAGAGAGAAGAATTGATTGTTCCATATAATGAAAATAAATATTTCTACCATGCTGTTATTATTTTGTAAGAAAAAGAAAAACTAATTAGTAAATGGAAATGATTCAGATATGTATATTCATG
Organism: Pseudotsuga menziesii; assembly: GCA_001517045.1. Lineage (NCBI taxonomy): Eukaryota > Viridiplantae > Streptophyta > Pinopsida > Pinales > Pinaceae > Pseudotsuga > Pseudotsuga menziesii. Next base: position 56,826 of record LPNX010682752.1, on the reverse strand, counting down.
AAAAACATAACAGTGCTTAGAAAGACCACTTGTACGAAGATAATATAACCAAAAGAATGGCATAGGAAAAGCTAGTCATCCATGCCTCATTTTAAAAATATTACTGTCATCACAAAATATGTAAGTTTACCCCAAAGTGTGTGAGATTTATAGCTATGGGTCCCATTTCTAGGATAATGACATCTTAGGTATTTTATGAATTAAATGGTCAGGGTCATGCCCAACTTATAGCCATTCTCAAATGACATTATAAGCAATTGGCCATGACATGTTTATTCATAAGTTCTAAAAAAAATTATTCATATGATCATTGTTTTACGAACTATGTGCATAGTAGTGCATTAACCAAATCACTTTTACTTGGTATTTCCCCATTGCTAGCAGGCCTATTTAGTACCCCGACGGGTTTACCTTGGTACCATGCAAGCATAGTCCCATTGCTAGAAAGCTTCTTTAGTACACTGACACATTTAATTTCATTTATCGAGCTCCCATGTTGTAACCTTTTTTACTTAGCATTGACCTGTTTCCAGTAGGCCTATTCAGTACCCTGACGGGTTTGCCTTGTATAATGATATTAAATATATGGAAGCCAATTGGTACTAGAGCGTGTTAAGTCCTGCTAAACACATAATTCAAGTTTGTAAAATAAACTTCTAAGTAATTTCATAATGTCCTTAACCATAGATCTTGTCAAAAGAGAATAACTTAAAGTTGTTCTTTGACCTTACAATCCTTCTTCTTCATAAGAGATAAGTAATGTTCCCCACAGGCAAAAATTTCACTTACTCTCTAGTTATCACGAAAATACTTTGTGAGACAAGTTTTGATAACAAGTATAGTATGACGTAGTAATCCATAGGTGTAAGATAAGATTGTGAAAATTATAATAACGAAAGTGAGTCTGTCAAGAAACTGTTAAAAAAATAAATCAGAGATATACAGGTCTAAATCAAAATACCAAAAACCATATAAATCATAGAAGAGCTGGTTAAGAATGATATACAAAGGATTGTATTCTTTTTTTTTTAAATTTTCACTATAAGTAGCAAATCCCAAAAGTACCCCAAGAAAGGATAAGATACCTGATGAGTGTTTTAACATACTTCCCTTTTCCAAGTAATACTCCATGAGCTTCTTATAGAGATAAAGTACTTGTAATCAAACTTCAAAACCGCTTGTTAGATGATTCAATTTATTCATGAAAACATATATCACATTATGAAAAAAAAAGAGTCCCTTGTAAACGATATGTTAGAAATGACTCTTATTTATTCAGAAAAGCAAACACATATTTACATATATACAAGTGATGATAACCCCAAAATACCTTTTTTAAGGATCAGGAGGAGGAATAACTTCCCCTTCAATTAATTCCATTTCATCCTGCTGCAAAACATTTTGTATGAAATCTTGTTTAGATGTTGGCTGGTGATAAATCCTAAGTCTACGTCCATTTACTACAAAGGAAATTTGTGAGCCATCAATTATCTTAATTTTTACTGACCCATTGTCAAAATTTGTAACTACTTCATATCAGCCCATCCAATGGGTAGTTAACTTTTCTTTGAAATTTTTAAATCATGAGTTGAATAATAATTCCCAATCTCCAGTATTAAATTGCTTTTTCTTAATAATTTTATCATGCCATGTCTTTCGTTGATTATGTATTAGCATGGTTCTTTGGAGTGCATCTTGTCTAATCTCATCTAACTCATTAATCTGCAATATTCGTTGTTTCTATGCTTCATCCAAATTCATGCCTAATTGTGCTGCCATACAAAAGGTTTTAACTTGAAATTCAATAGGTAAAAGTACTTGTTTTCCATACACTAACTCATAGGGGGTATGTCCGGTAGTGATTCTCAATGTTATCCTATAGGCCCATAAAGCCTCCGGAAGTCTATCTGTCCAATCCTTATGATGTAAGTGAATGCTTTTATTTAAAATGGCTTCTAAAACTTTGTTGGTTGATTCTACTTGACCATTAGCCTCAGGGTGATAAGTTGAAGACTTGCAATGTCGAATTGCATATTTCATAGTAAGTTCTTTCATTAATTTAGACTCTAAATTGAGTACCTTGATCTGTGACAATTTATCTAGGTACACCAAACCGGGTAAATATTTCTTCATATATGAATTCTACCACTGATTTTTTTGTGGATCTAAACAAATATTTAGCTTCTACCCATTTGGTGACATAGTCCATGCAAACCAGGATATAATTCTTTTTACGAGACATGGGAGAAATCAGTCATACAAAATCAAGAGCCCGTTTCTCAAAGGGTTCAATCATAACTTGGGGTTGTAAGGGCATCTGATCAGATGACATAGGTCTACCCATTCTTTGGAAACTATCATATCATTTAATGTATTTGGCAGCATCCTTAAAAATTCTTGGCCAATAATAACCAGAATGTAATACTTTGTATGTCATCCTCTTATCCGAAAAATGTCCTCTACATGGTCCATCAGGGCATGCATGGAGGATGTCTATCATTTCATCCTCCCGCACACATCATCGAATAATAAGATCTGGACCAGTGCGGAAGATATCATTATCCACCCAAGAATAATTGTAACTTTAAACTATAATATGGCGCTTCTCATGTGGGGACAAATGGTTCGGTAATTTCCCAGTTGCTAAAAAATTGGCAATATCTGCGAACCAAGGGGTTTGAACAGATACAACAAATAGATGTTCATCAGGAAAAGTGTTATCGAATGGTTTAGTATCATCTTCGTGTTGAATACGAGAAAGGAAATATGCTACTAGATTTTCTTTACCAGGCTGGTCGATGATGGTAATGTTAAATTCTTGCAATAGAAGAAGCCATTGGGTCACTCTACCATTGGTAATTGGTTTATTCATTAGAAATCTAATGTCGGAGTGATAGATATGCACAAAAAATTCATAACCTGTAATGTAATGGTGAAATTTATTAATAGAATAAACTAGTGCCAAAATTATTTTTCAGTAACAATGTAATTAAGTTCAGCAAGAGTCAAATTCTTGCTAATAAAATAAATGGAATAAGGTGCTTGTCCCTCTTTTTGTCCAAGGACTCCTCCTATGGCTGTAACAGAGGCATCGGTGGATATATGAAAAGGAAGGGACCAATCGATACCCTTGAGTATTGGTGCCACCGATAGTTTATCTTTTATAATTTCAAAAGCATTTTGACAAGATTCTATCCACTAGAATTCTACATCCTTTGTAAGAAATTTAAACATTGGTGCATCTATTTTAGTGAAATTTTCAATAAAGCAATGGTAATATCCTACATGACCAATAAATATTCTTTCCTTTTTTTGAGTTTTCGGAGGGGGAATTCCAACAATGTCTTCGATATTAGCAGGATATACCTTAATTCCTTGGCAGGATACATGGTTTCCTAAAACCATACCTTTTGTCAGTAAAATTTTACATTTTTCATGACTAAGGGATAAATTCGTTTCTTGACATCAGATCGGGACCTTTTCAATATTGTCAAGCGATTGTTGAAAGGTATTTCCATAGGCTGTAAAATCATCCATGTATACCTCCACACAATCATGTATAAGATCAGAAAATATTACTAAGACTGCTCGTTGAAAAGTGGCAGGTGCATTACATAGGCCAAATGAAAAAAATCCATAAGCATATGTTCCCCAAGGGCATGTAAAAGTGGTATTTTTTTTATCTTTCGATGCTATTAAAATGTGGCTGTAACCACTATATCTGTCAAGAAAGGAAAATTATTGTTTACCTGACAGGGTATATAATACTTGATCAATAAAAGGTAAAGGAAAGTAGTCTTTGAGTGTGGCTTTGTTTAGCTCCCTAAAATCAACACAAATGCACCATTTCCCTATGACTTTCTTTGTAACTACCACTAAAGGAGAAACCCATTTACTATCGGAGATAGGATAGATGAAACCAATAGTGAGGAGTTTTTGCATTTCTTATTTTATGATATCCTTTAGAACAAGATTCATCTTCCTTTGGGGCTTCTTTACAGGTGAAATGTTTGGATCCATATAAATATGGTGAATGCAGCTATCAGGGTGTATACCCTTCATATCAGTGTATTCCCATGCAAATGCTCCAGCTTGTTTTTTAAGGACTTTAAGAAGCTATGCTTGTTGGTTTTCACTTAACCCTGTGTTTATATGCAAAAAAAAATTAGGGCCAACCTCAGAAGGTATGGTATAGGGTCTTGTATGATATTCAATCGTGAAGACACAAGGTGTCTCCATAAACATTGAGAGATCCATATTCTCTTGAAATTCATCTCTAAAAATCTGATCGAATTAAGAGAAAGACCGAGGAAAATCTATATAGGTTGTTGAAGAAACAAACTAGTTTAATAAATTCTCAGTGGTCTTCTCCTGAAGTGCCTAGGAGAAATTACTAGGGAGGGAGAGGTCATCAAAGTATTCATCCTCGAAAGAAAAATTTAACCACCATGATTTTTTAGTTATTGGTTGTGCTGGGGGGTATAAAATAATTCTATGTGTAGACAACCCATTGGAAATAGTCATCTTTCCATCCCTACATCCTATAAAATCATTTGTAGTAGCTAACCATGGTATTCCCAAGATAATAGGATTCCCTTTAGAAGGATCCTTTGATTCTATGACCATAAAGTCGACAGGGTATTCCCATGAGGCTACTAATATGACAATGCCATCCATGACTCTAGCAGGTTTTACCGTAGTACAGTCTACTAGTTCTAGGATGGAAGGAGTAGGTCGGAGAAATTATCCTAACTATAAAACTTCTAAGACTGTGGTGGTCATCATGTTGATATTGGATCCTAAATTGATTAATGTATTTTATATGGCGGTGTTGTTTATAATTACAGTCACTACTGGGGCTCCTTTATTTTCATATTTTGCAATATGCGACTGATCTGTCATACATTCAGACATCTCTCCTATAACAAGAATTGTGAGAGGGTCTTTTTTCTTCTTCCCTGGGAATTTAATGCATAAATCCTTTATTACCTTGCATTATATTGGTATTTCCTTGATAACTTTTAATAGAGGAATTTTGACACATATATTCTTTAATTCATTCAAAATGTTATACTCTAGATGAACTACAAGTTTTTCTATCACTAGTCTTTCCGGGAATGGAGGAACTCTTTGCTCTTGAATAGTTTCTTGTGGAGGATGGGTGTGTACTGGAACCTTCAGAATGTTCACATCCTCCAAAATGACATCATTCATGGGTTCATTCAAATCCTATTCTTCTTCACTTGCTTCATGAATGATGACTGATGACTTGGGTTTATCATTCACAACTCTTCCAAATCTTAATTGAATCTAATATACAGATACAGTCGAAATAAGATATGATGGAAGAGTTTGCAACTCAATGATGTTAAGAGCTTGAGTTGGTTTATTATTTGGGTTAGGTATCGGTTGTGCAAGTAATAATGTCAGTCGAGGAGGATTTATGTTCTAGAAGTGATGAGGCTATTGTGTAATGAAAGGAACTAGAGGTACAAATCCAGGAAAAATTTTTGCTGGAAATTTGTTTTGATGCTGAGGATAAGGATGATTAGGCGCAGGAACAGGTTGTGATTAAGGATATGGTTTTCCTCTACACCCTTGTGACCAATATTTCTATTGCAAAAATTGAGGAGGAGGGTACTAGGGTGGCCAATTCTGCCAACTTGAATTGTTCCATTGTTGAGGTGGCTGATATGGAGGATAATAGAGTGGAGGTATTGGTGGAAAGTTCTGATATGTTAGTTGGTATCTAGGTTTCCAAGGAGGCCTCCTAGATGTTTCAGCTACATCCCCACTCTTATAGATGTCTTGTAACCTAGGAAAGTATGGGTAGTTATCTGTTGGATGCTCTTCTGTACATATGTGACATACATAGACGTTGTTTAATGGACATTACCTTTTGGGATGTTTGGTCCTACATCTTGGACACAAAATACTCATTGTTTCTCATTCTTCATGGTTCCTTTTCTTGTCTTGTAAATAATCTAGTTGAGAACCCATTGCTCCTAAGATATCAGTTTTGAAATTCTCCAATAGGTTTCCTAACTCTACCCTTGTAACTTCAACTAAACTAGGAATGTTTCTTGTTACATTTCTAATATAAGGCTCTTGAAAGTTTTTCCCAACTTTCCCCCTACTTATAGAATAATTTTTACACACATCACTGATTTGTGCAAAGGTTTTGTGAGAAATATCACTAGTTTCCATGAGATTAAGACTTTCTAACAAAGCCTTAGATATCCCATTAGAGGAAATTTGGGGTCTAAAATGGGCCTTATAAGAAAACGTGCCAAAATAATTTTTTGTGAGTTGGAATTCAAGAACCAATAGAATTTCAATAAAATAAATCAACCATAATGGTTGAATTGGCATATTTGTCATTAAAAAAAACTACTTTTTTGTTCGTATTTTCGACATATCTCATTGTGTTTTTACTCAAATTTCGATCGGGAGAGCTCGTTGGATGCGGAATTTGATTCCACATCCAACGAGTACCCACACTGCATACTTTTTACGAACCCTGCTACCCCAAAAACAAGAAATACCTGAAAAAACGTGATGATGACATCATCATCACATTTTTTCAGGTATTTCTTGTTTTTGGGGTAGTGGGGTCCGTCAAAAGTATTCAATGTGGGTACTCGTTGGATGTGGAATCAAATTCTGCATCCAATGAGCTCTCCCGATCGAAATTTGAGTAAAAACACAGGGAGATATGTCGAAAATACGAACACAAAAAGTAGTTTTTTTCTTTCTTCCTCCAAAATTAATTAATATTATTTTATTATTTTAACCATTATTTTATTATTTTAACTATTATTTTATTATTTTCCTTAGGAGGCCCATTTTAGACCCCAAAATTCCTCTAATGCTTTAAGAAAAAGTGTATGTTTTGCATCTTCTCGGAGGTCACTATATTTTGATTTATGTAATTTATAAACGAACCTTTCGAGATAATCCTCTAGGCTCTCATCTTCAAGTTGTTGTATCTTGAATATATCATGTCGAGAGTCCTTAGGTTTGCAATACTCTTGATATTTTCGCAAGAATGAGGTTTTCATATCATCCCAAGTCCTGATAGTGAATTCACCTAATACCATGAACCATCTCAAGGCGGAATATTTTAGTGTAGCGGGAAAGAGTTTTAATTTATGAGCATCTTGTAGATATTTATATCTCCTAAAAAGGATATCAAACTCGAACAAAAATGTGTCTGGGTCCTTATTATTTTTTCCATATAAAGTAGGTAAGGAGGAAGGAGGGATGTTCTTCATAGTTACATCATGTATAGTTTCTAAAATAGGGAACCCGAAGGTAGCCTCAGTTTGATTTTCCCCTTCTCCTTATTAATTTCTAACTTCATCATGACCTTCGTTCTCTTCCCATATATCCATATAGGTTTGATTTTTAACATAAATATACCTAGGAGGCTCCTTTCGAGGTGATAATGGGGTGTCCCAATGTTTTGTTTTGGGAGAGATATTCCCATGGTCAATCGAATTTTATTGATTCCTAAAGGGATAGTAGGTTCTACTGTGGATGTTTCAATTTGTGAGATAACTGGATCTACAGAGTTTCCAAAGAGAGCTTTTACTTGGGCAGGATCAACAAAGTCAACAAAATTTGGATCACCTACTAGTTAAAAAGTTTTATTATTTGGATTCACGACCAGTGGAGGGTTAGGGATTCCTAGTGTCTGATCCTCTTGAATTTCCTCAGAAATGAGGTCCTTAGGACATCCAACCAAGGTTCCTTCTCCTTCTATGGCTTCCTTGTGTTGATGTAATTGTAATTTCAGAATGTATTCACTTGTATTTCTTATCTATTGTAACCCGATTTTTATTCTGGTATGTTATCATGCCATGCCATGCCCCGATGTTCAGATCGGGAGAATAAATAATGGAAACAAGTCATGTCAAGTCATTGTGGGTAACCCTCTGATTGTCTAAGCATTAAGGTCCCCTTAGTTCTGGGGAACTAGGGTTATTAGACTCTCCTAGTAGAGGTCGGCCCTAGTAGGGTTTTAGTCATCTCAGGATTAGTATAAATAGAGATTTGGACTCTCTATTTAGCACACATCACATACACACTCAAGTGTAGCACATAGTTGAGGAAGGAGAAGACACTAGGGCAAGAGGAGAAGAAGGTTACTGCTGTCGGGAGTGCATCTTACTATTTTGGGGTTTTACCTTTTGTGCTGATTCTATCTTTGAGGAAGTTGTGGGGTTTTCTCCATTTATGGTTTCCCCGAGGAAAAACACTATGTTCATTGTCTCTTTTTTTTTATTGCTATGCTTGTTATTCTCTCAGTTAAAGATCCATATAATGCTAGCTTAAATGTTGAAAAACTACCATGATATCAGAGCTAACCTAAGAAGAAGACACTGTGCAGCTGCAGGAACTAGGGATTCCTACTTTGTGGATATCTCTCCATAGATTTTCATAAAAAGTAAGGTGGAATAACTCTCCTTTTTAGGGAGCATCTTTCTGTCGATGTAGAATCCAATTCTGAGGTTTTTCAGTTTTGGACCCGACACTGTTGCTAGGAATTAGGTATTTTCATAGAAGAGGAATTTTTCAGTGAGCCCAGGACTAGATTGATCTCCTACCCAAAATCAAATTTAGGGATAAATTTCAAATAATTTGGGTGGACAAAACTCCGAAAATGCAAAACCCTAATTTGCTCCTGTACCAGCTCTGCAGGATTTTAGCTCAAAATTCAGATCCAACATCTTGACCTGGTAAGATCTAAAATATTTTGTATTTCCATTTGAGGTTCTTAGTTAATATGTCTCATCATACCAAGCTTGATGAAAAGCTTGAGGGAGCTGATAACTTCCGAGCTTGGAAGTATAGGATCTCCCTGGTCCTAGAAGAAAATGAGTTAGACTCCTACATCCATGAGGAGGTTCCAGTTCTAGAGGGAGATGAGGCTAAGGCCTTTCATAAGAAGAAGTTGGTATGGAAAAGAGGATCATTGCTGATTCTATCAAGTATCACCTTATCCCTTAGGTGTCCTCTCTCAAGACACCTAAAGCTATGTTTGATGCCCTAACCAAATTGTTTGAAGGGAAGAACATAAATCGAAAGATGATTCTGAGAAACCAACTGAAGAATGTGAAGAATCAGAATGTAGAAACAATCCAGTCTTACTTCACAAGAGTCTCTCAGATCAAGGAACAACTAGAAGCAGTCGATGAAGAAGTGGAAAATGCAGAGATTTTGATGACTACCTTGAATGGCCTTCCTAGGTCATGGGATTCTTTCATCCAAGGAATATGTGCTAGAAAGAAGTTAGTCAAGTTCAGAAAACTATGGGAAGAGTGTTCTCAAGAAGAAGCACGGATAGCAACTCGAGAAGAAAATATGGGAAGTGAAGATCAAGCTTTCATGGTACACTCCAAGTCAACCAAAAGAAGATCTCGTCACCCTAGAGGTTAGCACTATCACAAAGATAACACTATAAAATATTTGTCTAGGGTCATATGTTATACATATGATGAAGCATGACATTATGGAAAGAATTGTCCTAAGAAACCAAAGCTATCAAAGAGGAGTAGCAAAAGAAGACATCATGCTCATGCTGCATAGGATGATGAACCATCCAAGAAGAGAACTAGATATTAAAGTGAAGATTATTCAAGCGAGGATGAATATGTTTTGATTTCCACTTTCACAGGTAACATTACCCATGGAAGTGATTCTTGGCTTATAGACAGTGGGGCCTCCAAACATATGATAGGATTCAAGGAATCCTTTGTGAGACTGTCAGAACATGAATCACCTCACAAGGTGAAGCTAGGACATGACTACCAATATCCAATAAAATTTAGTGGGGAATCTTCCTATAAGCTAGACTCTGGAAAGTCTCTAACAATGAAAGAAGTACTGTTTGTTCCAGGACTCAAGAAGAACCTCCTCTCCATATCGGCATTAGATGCAAAAGGAATGAGGTTTTCATTCATAGATGGTCAAGTCATCATGTGGCCAAAAGGAAAGACTATCAATGATGTGGTGGTGATTGGAGAACGAGAAGGAGGATTTTACAAACTAAAGGGTCATCTAGAACAAGCCTTGGTCCATGACACAGTAGAGCCAAGTGAACTTTGGCATAGAAGGCTTGTACATGTGCATTACAGAGCACTACCTATTGCAAGCAAAGTTATTGAAGGCCTTCCATAAATCCAAGAAAAACATGATGGGGTTTGCAAAGGATGTGTGAAAGGAAAGAATACAAGGAAGACATTTCCAAGCAGCGAAAGCAAAGCAAACGAAATATTGGAAATCATCCACTCCGATGAATGCGGTCCTATGTCATCAAACTCACTAAACGGGTATGCATATTATGTTTCTTTTATTGATGATTTTTCTAGGAAGACATGGGTTTATTTCATGAAGAACAAAGACGAAGTATTCAGCAAGTTCAAGGAATTCAAATCCTTGCTCGAGAACCACACTGAAAAGAAGATCAAGACCTTTCGATCAGATAATGGCAGAGAATTCACTTCAAATGAGTTCAAATAGCTATGCAAAGAATCAGGGATTAAGAGGGAGTTGTTTACTCATTATAATCCACAACAGAATGGGATTGCGGAATGAAAGAACATAACTATCATGGAAGCTGCAAAAGCAATGCTTCATGATCAAGACCTTCCTATGCATCTTTGGGTGGAAGATGCTAGAACAATGGTGTATGTACAGAACCGTACTCCACAAAGAATACTCGAGAATAAGACTCTTGAAGAAGTCTTCTCCAGCAAGAAACCAGAAGTTAGCCATCTTAGAATATTCGGCTGTCCTGTGTACATACACATTCCAAAAGAGAAGAGGACTAAATTAGATCCTTCAGGAAAGAAGGGTATATTTGTGGGATACTCTAAAAGCTCGAAGGCTTACAGAATATATTTCCCAGGATTCAAGAATATTGACATTAGCAGGGATGTGACATTTGATGAAGATACAGCTTACAACAAATCCAGAAAGAAACCTACTGAAGAATCCAAAGAAGCAAAAGCACTAAGAATTCATAATACAACCATGAATGAAGAAGCTCAAGAAGAAGATTGAGAATTTGAAGAACCACGAAGACCTGTAGATCCACCTCTGGAGAAGAATCCTGATAAGAGGAAACCTGCTTGGGTACGAGAACTTATCCAAGGTGCAGAAATATGTGGGGCTGTAGAAGAGAATCACATAGAAAGAAAGAGGACCAGATCCTGCTCCAGGTATGTAGCATTACTATGTGATTTCATTGATAAAGAACCTTTTAGTTGTGAAGAAGCGACAGAACAGAAAGAATGGAAGGATGCTATGATCGAAGAATACCAATCGATCATGAAGAATGATGTTTGGGATGTTGTCCCAAGACAAAAAGGGAAGTCATTTGTAACTTCCAAATGGATCTACAAGATCAAACATGCTACAGACCGTAGCATAGAAAAATATAAGGCAAGATTTGTGGCTCAGGGTTTCTCTTAAAAAGAAGGAATAGATTATGACAAAACCTTTGCACCTGTAGCCAGATACACTTCCATTAGATCAGTACTTGCTCTGGCTGCAGTGATGAAATGGAAGATACACCAAATGGATGTCAAGATTGTTTTCTTGAATGGTGTAGTGGAAGAGGAAGTGTACATAGAACAACCACTTGGTTTTGAGACACATGACAAGGAGTCTCATGTGTGAAGATTGAAGAAATCCCTGTATAGTTTTAAGTAGGCACCCAATACATGGTACAGTAGAATTGACAACTTTCTATCCAGTTTGGGCTTTACCAAAAGTAAAGCAGATTCCAACCTTTACTACAAGGTTGAAGATGGAAACCCAGTGATGCTTCTACTATATGTAGATGATCTATTTGTGACATGTATGGATGGTTTGATTACTGATATGAAGAGACAGCTTGCTGCCGAGTTCGAGATGAAGGACTTGGGAATGATGCATTATTTTCTAGGTATGGAGGTGTGGCAGAGTGCAGATGGAATATTTCTTGGACAATGGAAGTATGCAGTAGAGATCCTAAAGAGGTTTGGGATGATGGAATGCAAGGCTATGGCCACACCTATAGCATCGAACTTGAAGCTATTGAGTGATGCTTCATCAGAGTCAGTTGATGCTACGATGTATCGTCAAATGATTGGGTCCTTGATGTACTTGACAAACATGAGACCAGACATTTGATTTGCTGTGAACACCTTGAGCTAGTTCTTGATAGATCTGAGAAATGTTCACTTGATTTTTGCAAAGCATGTTCTGAGGTACCTGAGGGGTACAGTTTATTATGGGCTCAAGTATGATGCGAATCAAAAGATTAACCTAGAGATTTATGTTGATTCAGATTGGACAGGCAGTGCCATCGATAGGAAGAGCACTTAAGGGTGTTGCTTCAGTATAGGATCATGTGTGATCTCTTGGTTTAGTAGGAAGCAATTCTGTGTGGGCCTGAGTACAGCTGAAGCAAAGTACATCACAGCCTATTCATCTAGTTGTGAGGCAATATGGCTAAGGAAGCTAATGTATGATTTATTTGATCTCTAGATGGATGCTACTTGTATACATTGTGACAACCAGAGTTTCATGAGGTATTCAGAGAATCCAGTGTTCCATGACAAGTCGAAGCATATCGAGATCAAGTATCACTATATTAGGTATATGGTGTAGAGGGGAGTAGTGAAGCTCCATTATGTTGCGACAGATGATCAAATAGCTGATTTGTTAACGAAGCCACTAGCCAGAGTGAAGTTCAAGCACTTCAGGGAGAAGCTTGGTGTTCTCCAGATTGAGGTCCCTTCCAAGGGGAAGTGACAAGTCTAGAATCCATTCTAACAAGCAGGTCAGATGTAAGGGCTAAGCCATTCTATCATCGTGAGAGGATTGGTTCCTTCCATGTCAAATATGAGTGCTAAGATCCATATCCATTCTGATGAGCAGGTCAAATGTAAGGGCTGAGACATTCTGTCATGGCTAAAGGATTAAGTTCCTCCCATGTTAGATGTGAGTGCTAGCCATTCTGATGTAGGATGAGTTCCTACCTAGATGTAAGGGATACCTCCTTTCTGACAAGTAGGTCAGATGTGAGTGCTAGCCATTCTGATGTGACTATAGGATTAGGTACTATATGATCATATATAAGGGCTACTGCCTTTCTGATGAGTAGGTCAGATGTGAGTGCTGGCCATTGTAATGAGTAGGTTAGATGTAAGGGCTACCACATTTTTGATGAGAAGGTTAGATGTGAATGCTGGCCATTTTGACAAGTAGGTCAGATGTAAGGGCTACCAAAGACCTATGAGGAGGTAGGAATACACCTAGCATGAAAGACGGTTGGCTATGTAGAACTTCATATGATGAGAAGAATCATGAGATAGCACATATGATGGTGACCAGAGGAGATCCAAATCGATCTATGATCTAGATCCAATTATGATGATTCTGAGAGATCCAGATCGAGTGACAATCCAGATCCAGTAGTGATGATCCAGTTCGAGTGATGATCCAGATCCAGTGATGATGATCCAAATCCAGTGATGATGATCTAGATTGAGTGATCATCTATATCCAGTGATGATGATCCAGATAAAGTATGATCTAGTGATGTCCCAGATAGAGTATGATCCAGAGATGTTCTAGATCGAGTATAATCCAGTGACGTTCCAGATCAAGTATGATCTAGTTATGTTTCAAATCGAGTATGATTCAGTGATGATGATCCATATCAAGTGATGATCTAGATCTAGATGAAGATGGCATGAAGATAAAGATGACTTGAAGACAAGATGAATTGGATATGCAGATGACGAGAAGATCCATAGAAGAAGACCAGTGATGAAAATTGTGTTGAGAGAATACCTTCCTAGTTAAGAGGGAGTGTTGATGTAATTGTAACTTTGGAATGTATTCACTTGTATTTCTTATCTATTGTAACCTAATGTTTATTCCAAGATGTTATCATGTCATGTCATGCCTTGATGTTCCGAACGGGAGAATCAATAATGTAAACAAGTCATGTCAAGTCATTGTGGGTAACCCTTCGATTGTCTAAGGGTTAAATTCCCCACAATTTTAGGGCACTAGGGTTATTAGACTCTCCTAGTAGAGGTCAGCCCTAGTAGGGTTTTAGTCATGTCAGGATTAGTATAAATAGAGAGATGGGCTCTCTATTTAACACACATCACATACACACTCAAGTGTAGCGCATAGTTGAGAAAGGAGAAGACACTGGGGCTAGAGAATAAGAAGGTTACTGCTGTCGGGAGTGCATCTTACTGTTTTGGGTTTTTACCTTTTGTGTTGATTCTATCTCTGAGGAAGTTGCAGGTTTTTCTCCATTTATGGTTTCCCCGAGGATAAGCATTGTGTTCATTGTCTCTTGTGTTTGATTGTTGTGCTTATTGTTCTGTCAGTTAAATATCCATATAATGCTAGCTTAAATGTTGAAAAACTAACACCTTGGTAAGATATCCTAAGTGAGTCTCCTTAGGTTTCTGGGTAGAACTACTTCATATAGGAATCTTTCGATACCTTTCTGGTGAGTTAGTGGTTGGGGTATTATGTCCCCTATAAAAGTTAGTAGGAATTTCAATAAGTTTTCTTGTATTAACAAATCTACCCTAATGATATCTAAGTCTGCTCATGAAAAACTTTAAACTAAAGAAAACCTATGCTACTACTATTTCTGGATTTGGGGGTGTCTGTGATAACATATCCGCGGGTTCTTACTTGTCATATTACTACTCCCCCGCTACCAGCCTATTACTAAGCTTCAAAAAGAATTCTATCTATTCTACCTTACATAACAACTCCTCAAAAATGGTGCCAAAATGTTTGGTGTTATATCATATAGATTAATTCACCTAATATTTAATTATCGACTATGGTTGGTAGGATTAGATTTGACAAACAATATATGCGAAGGTAGAGGGATTCCTATGGTGTCATGGAAATATTTTAAAAAACAAAAGATTGAAATATCTTTCAAAATGAAAAACAAAGTCAAACTCCTAAGAATTCAACTATTAAGGAAATTGAACTAGAACAGAATACTAAACTAAATAATTAATAACTTATTTCATAAGCAAATAACCTTAAACCAGAAAAAGATACTATCAACAACTAATCTTTCAAATGGGAGACTAAGATGCAACAAATACCTAATTCATAAATAAGTAGAAAAATTAATAAAAAGAAACAAGTAGAAAACTTAATAAAGAAAACTTAATAAAAAGAAACAAGTAGAAAACTTAATAAAGAAAACTTACTAAAAAGAAACAAGTAGAAAACTTAATAGGAATATCTTTGAATTCTGTCCTACAATTCTTTTTTAGTAATCACACAATGAAAAAGAAAAAAATTAAAAACATACTAAGGATAACATATATAATATTGAATTTTACATGCAAACGAATAAATCAATCCAAAGGCATGAGCACAAAACAATACAACAGTAAAAAAAAATCAGAAAAAAAAACATAAAATAGCTTAAAACATATTTAAGGTGAAAATAAGTAAGGTAACTTTTAATGAATAACCTAAAACAATCCAAATTTAATTTTAATGTAAAATAGAACTATCCTCTAACTATTGCAGTCAAAGCATACTTCAAATACTAAAGAAACAGAACTTAAAACAATTTCAAAACACATTAAAAACACTAAAAACGAAACAATGGGCTGAATGACAGACTGAACTGTGGGTCTAAAAGGGGTGACTGAGTGAAATTATGTACCATTAAAATGACAGAAAATAACCTAAATGATCTATTCTTCAGCTGAATTTATGCACATGTAGATACAATGCAAAGAGACAATAAGTAAACCCGTTTATTAATCAAATTTGACAATGAAATAAACTTAAACAAATTCATGAACATAAAGCAATCATTAAGAAATAAAATGGAATTTAAATAAACTTATACAGAAGGGGAATAAATAGAATTAATTCTACTTTAACTTGATAAAAGCTATATATTCTATCTACTTGCAAAAAAACTGATCAATAATGCTGGAAATAAAATGACTGAAAGAAAAATTAAAACAAACTATGCGCGCAACTAGATATTTAATTTTAGAACTAAAATGCATTACAAGAAACATATGAAATAATAAAACAAACTGGAAATTAAACTAACTAGAACAAAAAATATGAAAGAAATAAACAAGACAAGAAAAGAAACCTCTGGTTGATGAGAGGCCCTCTCAGCAATCAGGGGTGATTCCTAGCTAACGCTTACTCAAACACAATCATCAATAGCAAAGGATACAAATTGTATTAATGAATATGGACTAGAAATACATTGTGCTTAATAACAATGAATCAAAGCATAAACTGGTTAAACTACTCGCTAACTGAGCTCTGACGCAGAGGCTGGTATAATACAGAGATGAGAAAGTCGACCCTTTAGTGGTTGACTGCTCTCTAAATTTAGTCAACCATAAAGGCGTCTAACTAATCAAACTCCAACACATAGTGTCCTCCTTCTCTAGCACCCTTCGGATCTCTTCAGCTTGTGTGATGTGGCATACAGCTCCTTCTTTAGCACGGCTAGTGGAGTGGCGTTGGATAGAGGAGAGAGCGCTAGCGAGCCTTCTAGAATGCAAACCATTGCATCATTCAAACGTGTGGATTGTTGGTGTGGTGTCAAGCAGAGGCATCATGATGGAGAGTGTTCTAGAACAGGAGCTTCTCCATCATTTGAACGCATGGATAGTAAGTAGTTTGCATATTGTTCTAATCGTTTTAATGCCTGGAATCGGTTATCAATAGCGCGCATTCTGGTTAACAATCTGGACAAAAATCCAAACAACAAGTTGGGTATGCTAGGTATATATCTAGGACGAATGCGATGCCTATTTCTTGGTGCACTTAAGGACTATGGTCTGCAGTAACAACATTTTAATGCCTAGAAGCCTGCCAACAAATATTGCGTAGTGAGCTGGATGATGAGCTAGACATGTTGTGCACATGGCTAGCTGAATGCGTGTTCGTTGTTAATTCATCCAAAAATATTATATAACCTACAAACAAATATACAAATCAATTAATATATCAAATGCGCTTCAAACAATGTCAATTTTAATCAATAAAATCATAAAATGATAATAATAAATGGATTTTATATAAACCTTAAATTCATTCATACTTGGGGTTAAATGGTGAGCTGTGAAATAAAATATGTAAAAACATAACAAAACATATGTTTAAATGAGTAATTTAACTTCCAGAAATGATGAAAAATATGGGATCAACAAAAAGTCGCACTTTATGAGGGTAAAGGCGCGACCTGGGTTGCGGGTTCCATCCCAAAAGGCATGACTGGGTATCATGTTTCGGCCCAAAAGGAGTGACTCTGACTAGAATGGAAAAAATAAAAAAAAAATAGGTCAACAAAGGTTGACAGGGGCAGGAACTAGTGTCGTACAGGTTTGGATCGGTCGTCTAGGGTCTTATCAGTAACGGTTGAGAATCAAAATGAGATAAACACCTGCAAAACAAGAGGATCGAAAGGGATCGACTCGGTATGGTCTCCAAAACTATAGCAGGCTTTTCACCCTTGCTACATGCCAAAGTATCTCCATTCTGTATATGGGACATAAGGGTAGAGTTCGTAATGGAAGAGCTACAGCAAACAAGAATATTAGTAACACAAAATATAAAGAAACTATAATTAAAATAAATAAACAAACAATATGACAATTATACCTTTTCGATTTCTTTGAAATGGGTCTCCTCTCCACAAGATGGATAGTGTTATCAACCCAAATGGAACTTCTCTGTCTGAGTGCCGACATTCTTTTTGTTGGTACACAAAAGGACAAATTAGGATTGAAGTGGCCAAAACACTATAGATCGGCATGACCTGGGATGCATTACCCTCAAACCAGGTTTATATATATATTTTCTAAGTGTTGAGTTGCATACACGACTATCTGCATTGCAAATCACATATCGTACATGAGTATTTGCATTTCAACCCACATACACTTGCATGCGTGAGTTTCCTTCGAGCAACTTGTGTGTCATATGTGGGTTTCCTATATTAATAGTCACGTACACCTTGTTTTGACTTTAAAAATATAAAATGTGGTTAGATGATATTAGTTGGGCCCTAATCCATTACTATCCCAACTATCTCAACCATCCCAACCTTTGAAACTACTCTATTTCCCAAAGTATAAATAGAGGCCTTGGGGTGGGGACTAATCAATCAATTTTGGAGAGCAAAGTTATGCTGGTGGTATATCTTCAGAATCTTTGAGTAGCAGAACTCAAAGTCCTTTGGTTGCACATGATTCCTTGTCTCAGAAGCTAGGTTGTACTCTTATCTCATTCATCGATTGTTAATAAAGAGAATTCTTCTTCCAGTCTTGTATTGAGTATATTTCATGTATTTTGGTTAATGATAATGTTTTCTCATATGTTTGATATATTGTTCATCTAACCTATGATATATATATGTGTTATCTCACAAAATAAATTTATTTTTCAATAAGTTCACTCAAAAGATTTATTTTTGATAGGATGAAGAGTTCAATTCATATTATGAAATACTTTTAGGTGACTAACAAATTGAGGATCTCTGGTATTTCGATATTTGATAAAATTGAAAGTTTTAGCTTTCTGTGGCTTAGGAAAGTTTTCCAATAGCTCATTAGCCACTGAAAAGCTTTGTTTTTGGCAGCTAATAGTTTAATGCAGGATCATGGTTATCCACCAAAAGCTGGCTTGTTAGGTTATTTGTTAAAAGGGACTTTTGGTGGCTTAGGAGAGACTTTCAAACAGCTCATTACCCACCGAAAAGATTTGGTTTTGGCAGCTTAGAAAGCGATTGAAGGAGGGAATTAACCACTGAAAGAAAATGAAATACATTGGGGAAAAGTCAGTTTCAGTGGCTTAGGAGGAAGTGTTGATGGTTCATTAGTCACCAAAAGGCCTGCCTTTCGGCAGTTAAACGATGAGATATGGAAAATCGTGTGTTTCAGAAGACTGTTCGAAAATAAAGTTTCGGTGGCTTGGGTGAACATGTCTGCGATTCCTTAGCCACTGAAAGCTCAAATTTTGGTAGCTAGCAGACAAAATCCTAGGTGCCCTTAACAATTGAAAAGGCTGAAAGAGGAAATGGTTAACTTCCCATCAAATCAAAACTCATCAACACGAGAGAGGTCATAATTTGGCAAAGTAAACCACTAAAAGGACGAGGAAAGTGAAGTAAGGCATAAATTTATGATTGAAAAGGTAGTTATTAATCTGACCTGACCAATGGGAATTAAAACCCTAGTTTTCCCTCCATCTATCCAACGAATTGCAGAAAATCCCCTTTAAATATCAAGTTTGAATTAAGAATAATTGTTCGGCAAGTGGTCTCGAAGATATCACCAAAATCCATCGTCCTCTTACTAAATCATTTCTCAAGAAGTTAAAACCATCATAATCAGTGCCCTACCCCCCAGTACCCTCCATGTTTGATTACATGCATCCTTAATACTCAAAGACCTCTGAAAATCAGCCTCCTAACCTCTCCCATAGGTTTTGAATTTATTTTTTGCAGGCACTGGGGAGCACATTCAGCAAATGAAGAAAGGAGGGCCTACTCTCAGGTAAGAATTAGGAGACATCATCTACCTAGAATCATATCTAGAAGTTTTCCAGTTCTTCAAAGATGCAGGCTGCTACAAATTTTGTGAGAAATTTTAAGGTTCACACCAGTAGGTGGCTGAAGCATTTTCCCTCTCTTTCGATGGCTCCAAGGCACTAATAGGTAAGGAGGAATTCATGGTGGATGAAACCCTAATTGCAGAGGTGACTGAAATCCCAAGAACTGGGGAGAAGTGGTTTAAAACCACCATTACAAAAGATGTGGAGTTTAGATCTTATTTGAAGCCTGAACATAGAGAGGTGGTGTGGAAGAAAACTGTTCCATCCACCTGGCTAGAAGATAGGTGGCAGCAATTATTGAAAGCCATTGTGGTATATATAACTTGTGAAGGTAGATACAACAGGGCCATGATTTATCATTTTAAACTAATTAACCACTTCACAGGAAAGAGCCCATTGAATTTACCTTTCTACTTACATAGGAACCTGGAACAAAGGGCACACCAGGTGAAGGCTCATCCAACTAAGATTGCTGGAAGGTTGTCTCACCATGGCCTTATAGAACTCCTTATCCAAGAATTGGTGAAGAGGAGAAATATGGCATCGACACATTTTTTGTTTTGGAATTGTTTTGAAACAAGCCTATAGCCAAAAGAGAAGGAAAAGTCTCCTTCGAATAAATCTAGAACCCCTAGGAGTGGAAAGAGGAAAAGAAGGGATATCTCACCAACAATAGTAGAGAAACCTCCTTCCTCTTCTAAAACCAAGCAGGTTAAAAGAAACCTAGACTTCAGTGAAAAGGGAAAGGAAATCAAGACACATAGTGGAAACATTTTGAACCTTCCTTACTCATATTTAGAAGAAGAAAGGGAGGAAGGTGCTGACCTAGCAGAGTAGGTGGTAGTAGAAAATGAAGAACTTCCATCACCCACACCAAAAGATCAGGATGAACCAGTGGAAAAAAGCTTCCTCTAGCAAGCCTAGGGCACAGAAAGTAAACCAATTTCTGAGACAAGTGTATGAGATGGAATTTTTATAAAAAAAGATAAAAAGGAATAATTCCATGTTGACCAAGAGGAATAATAAATTGCACAATTCTTTGTTGGAGATGAGAGGAATGTATATCTTGTTGAAAAGAAGAAACATAAGATACATGAAGGACAACACCAAGTTGTATAGGATGTTCATACTTCTGAGGATACTAGTGAAGAATTCTAGACCAAACCCTAGCACTCATTTTTCACTAGAAACCCTAGCTGAAGCAGTGGTAAGCCTTCAAAATCCATAATCAATCCAGGCTACTGCTGATCTAGGAAACCACCATTAATGAAAATGGTCCCCAAGGTACCTAGTACATTCTAAAAAGTGTGAATAAAAGGACTTGAAGTTGAACACTTGAAGAATCCATCGAGTATGAGACATTAAGGTATTCCCACTACCCAATAGTGAGGGAAATTGCCATTGATGACAACAATCCCCAAGGTACTGTCATAAAACTCTAAATCTCATCCCCAGAGCAAGATGTGTTGCAATTGATAGGAAAATATCCATTGGAAGGAAGGAATTAAGGAATCCTTCATCATCCAACATGATGTAAGTCAAAGACTAATTGGATTTGGAATTGGTACTGAATTTCACGACAAGGACCACCGAAGACATGATGTAATGAACTGATACCAGGGAATGGATGACACAAAATGTCAAGGAAACTACAGAATGGCCAACAAAGGTTTAATCCTTGAATAGTGAGCACAACAAAAAAGTGAATTAGGTATATTTTGACACAAAAGGACCAATGAAACAAATCTGCAATGTAGGAAACATTGACAGATTCCCCATATAATTGGAAAAGAGACCAACTGGAGGAGTAAGAAACTATGAATCAGGATAAGGTCAAAACACTAGGACCCAACTGTTGATAGAATCAAAATCAGTGCTTTATCAAGAATTCTTCTGTCTTTTCTTCAAGCTTGCCAAAAATGAAGATGGTCCTGAGTTTGCTTTCTTGGACTCGTTAAAACTTTACAAGAAAGAGGGGAAGGGAAGTTCATTCACATGTTTTTTATATCATGGAAGCAAGTCTTGTTTCCTTGACCAAGGCACTGGTTTTGAGTCTATCAATAGCTAGGTCCTAGTATTTTGACCTTAACCCAATTCAGAGTTTCTTACTCCTCCAGTTGGTCTCTTTTCCAATTATATGGGGAATCTGTCAATGTTTCCTACATTGCAGATTTGTTTCGTTGGTCCTTTTGTGTCAAAAGCTGCCTAAGTCACTTTTGTGTTGTGCTCATTGTTCAAGGATTAAACCTTTGTTGGCCATTCTGTAGTTTCCTTGACCTTTTATGTCGGCCATTCCCTAGTATTAGTTCATTACATCATGTCTTCGGTGGTCCTTGTCGTGAAATTTAGTACCAATTCCAAATCCAATTAGTATTTGACTTACCTCATGTTGGATGATGAAGGATGCCTTAATTCCTTCCTTCCAATGGATATTTTCCTATCAACTACAACACATCTTGCTCTAGGGATGATATTTAGAGTTTTATGATAGTACCTTGGGGATTGTTGTCATCAGTGGCAATTTCCCTCGCTATTGGGTAGTGGGAATACCTTAATATCTCATACTCAACGGATTCTTCAAGTGTTCGACTTCAAGTCATTGTATTCACACTTGTTAGAATGTACTAGGTACCTTGGGGACCATTTTCATTCATGGTGGTTTCCCTTGTGTTTGTTAATGGTTCTCATCATTGACCGATAATCAAATGGTTTCCTCCATGTTCGACATTAGCTCCGTTATTTGCATGGTTAGGATTCGTACCTTTTTTGGGCGGCTTGGATTGAAGACCTTGGGTTGACAATAGCATCGTCATTTTTGCTATTGCCCAAGCTGTGCAAGACCTTGTTACACTTTATATGACATTTTTTCTGAGACATAGATCCACCTTGTATTTTTGTGGCTATGATCGATTGTCGAGTATGGATCCCCCTTGTTCATTTGTGGCCATGACTCCTTTATATTTGATATGGCACCTTTTTGCATATTGAGCAACCATGATAGTTTCATCAGTTATACATATGTTGGATCCACCTGTATCTTCATGTCGATGATTTGTATATGGACTTGTATGTCCCAGAGATCAGTTTTTTCAGACATTTATCTCTCTTTTAGGTACCTTTGTTCGATCCTTTTGATCTTGGATTCTCTTCTCTCTCCATACTCAGTTGTTTCCTTTATAATGTATTTTGGCTATTGTATTCCCCTCTAACCTCATACATTAGGAGGCATCTGTTATAGCTCAAAATGACATATCTCTACCTGTGACCACTTTCCCATGATTCTGTCATATGTCGACACTTCCATGACGATACTTCATGAAAGTCACTGAAAAAACACCTAAATTGGAGGACCCATATCTTTAGTTTTGTAACTCCATTTGACCTCCTCTCTACACCATTGGAAATTTGTTTTAGTTAGCTAAAACTTTCTAGAAGATTCCAAAGTCTAAAAATGCCCAAAAATATCCCACAAATGAGTTTTTTGTGTGTACACGACTTTGCTTAAGGCAAACCCACGTACGTATGCGAGTTGATGTACATAATAGTCGCGTATGCCTTAAATATGTGACTTTTCTACATTAAAACCTGCATGTATTCCTCGTGTATGCAACTGTTGTTTCTGCAACCCATGTACACCTCTTAAAAATGTCAAAAAAATACGAATTTTGAATTTTGGGTAGTTATGCAACTGACTCCTTCAGTTGTAACTACTTTGTCTTTGCCCCTAACTCTTCCTTAAGCATATAAATAGAGGTAGGGAGGTCCATGAGAGGGGACTTGAATCTTTGCATTGTTATTTTGGAGGATTTGGAGCTCTCTTTGCCCACACCTTTTCCCTATAAGCTTTCTCCTTGTGTTGCAAAGCTTGGAGGCTGAGTTCCTTGGAGAAGAGAAGCAGTAGAACTAGATCAAGGTTTCGTGAGGTGCCAAAATTGAAGAGAAGGTATACTTGTACTTGTTTTCAAGATTAACAAAGATGTGATGTCCTTCTTCTTCCCAAATTATTGTTCAATGTGTGATTGAATATCAGTTTATGATCATATTATGATGTTAATCAGATCATTATTTCATGTTTATTTGATTATCATTGCTTTATATGTGGTCATATTGGTTTGAGGAAGGTATAATTCGATTTGCAGATCTCTTGGAGCAAGAGGAGCAAGAAGAGGATTGAAGGGCTTCTTGGATCAACCTTCATTTGGCTAAGGTATGAACCATTCTAATCTCTGAAACTTGCTTATATATGCTTATTGAACCTTGTACATCAACCTTTCAACCTTACTACGTTGATGGCCTCTTAAACCCTAGACATAGGATACTTTCCTTTACAACAATCCTCCAAATGATGAGTAAGCTGAAGAAACATTGGAAGGTAAGAAACACAACTGAAAAATGTAATTTGGGAGGTTGCCTAAAATTTTTGCAAGAACAGGGATTTCGGTTGCTTAGGCGGACGCTGAAGTGGTTCATTAGCCATCGAAAGCAATGCTTTCGACAGCTAGTAGACATGAAATTTTGACTCCTAAACCACTGAAAGAAAAAAGAGGGGCAGAAAGCAATTTTTGCATAAAAGACGAGTTTTTTTAAATATACCTAGCTCAGGGATGAAGTGTAAAAGCTGAATATTGCTGAAGCGCACCATCAAAGGAGGTCTGTTCCAGTTTTTGAAGACACATCAAAGGGGAAAGGGTCACAAACCCTCCCTATTTTAGCAAACAGTGACTTATCTAGCAGTGAACTAGTTACAACTTTACCCTCAATACGCACTGCAGTGATCAAAAGGTTCAAACAGTGAACGAGTTCTACAGTTAGATAGACTAGTAGTTAGATTAGGGTTTTTTGACCTAATCATGCAAAAACAATTATTTTGTCTATTTTTAGTAAATTAGATCCAATTTTTCAGGATCTGAATATTATTGTAAAGGCTATAAAGCCTAAGACTTATGTTATTGAAATGGTTTGAATTTGGGGACCTGTAGACCATTACTATTATCAAGCTTCTCATATTGCTCATGACCTAATATAAGCTCTTTTGCTATCATATGTTCAGCTTCCATTTCCCATCTATTTCGTGCTTATGCTTGAATGTGTTGT
>LPNX010682752.1:20153-31703 GCA_001517045.1 Pseudotsuga menziesii | reverse complement strand
ATGTATGAATCTGCAAGCATGATAAGTTCTCCATCTCTGCACCATATTATTAAACCTCTAAACAGTGGTAGTTAGAAGCCTTATCCTTGATTGAGTTTCATGCATGTATTGAGATTGTGAGGTCCTATAGGTCACCTGAATTGATCCAGTTAGAAAAAACAAAAAAATATTTACGTTACCAGGCATCCTTGAGCTACATCCTAGAGGAGTTTCCTGGAGTGATAACAAATTGGCACCATTTCCAGGGAGAGGAGACTGAAGCTCAGGTTCTTCGGGAGACAACATAGATCCTCCTTTGATGATAGACAAAGTTTGGACACTATTCTGGTTGTAATCATCTATATAGAGACTCCATTGAAATAAGGTGGCTTCAAGAAGACCAAGTATCAAGAAAACCCTGAAGGGCCACCAACAACACTTTTTTCAGAGCCAGAAGAGATTCTGAGAAGAGCTAGAGCTTCACTAAGGAAGACCAATAGTGCTACAAAGGAAGCTACATCATGTATTTCAAGAGATATTCTTGTTATTATTTCTTCTGCCAAAACATTTGATTCTCAGGAATTTATAAATACATCAAAATTTTTTAGGGTTTGGGTATATTCAAGAACTACTGCTTGTGAAGATCCAATCCCTGGTGACTCCACTAGGATAAATTTACCACCCACATCATTAGTATCTTCTTCCACCCTTTCCATACCAATTTCCAACATGGCTTCCCCTCTAACCAAAATGGAAAGGATCTTGGTAGCTAGGTATTCCCCTCCGAATCTACCTAACCCCCTCTCGTCCATGCCCACTGGTGACTATCTCAAATACATGCCTAAATTTACAAGAGAGGGATATTTCACAGCTGAAGAACACCTGGAAGCATTCTACAGTGATGCTGAGAACATAAATATAGAACAAGAAGATGTGTGGACTAGGGTTTTTGTGCAAAGCCTAGATGGTCAGGCTAGGAAATGGTTCAAAGAATTGCTTGTTGGATCAATAGCAGGAATTGAAGCCCTAGATGACATCTTTCTAAAGCATTGGGAAGAGAGGAGAGACCACGTCTATCATATCACTGAGTTTAGCAACTTCAAAAGGGAGAATGGAGATTCTTTCTCCAACTTCACCAAGAGGTTTAACAATATGCTCAGCAAGATCCACGCTGAGATCAAGCCCACTGATACCTTGGCCAAAATCACCTATGAAAATGCCTTCGAATCTGATTTATGCTTGCTTCTCAGAGAGAGGAGATCTCCATCCCTATCACTGATGTAGGATGATGCCTTAGAGGTAGAATCTAAGATTGTAGCATCTCAGAAGGTCAAGGGAAAGATAGATAGGAAGAAGCAACCCATAGACCCTCTTGGGGCTTCTTCATTAGAGAATAAAATTGACAAAATGGCCAAATTGTTAGATAATTTGAATTCTGAAATGTCAAAGATAAAAGACCGAGGGTAGGTACCTGTGACGGGTAAAGGGCCAAGTGATTTTGTTCCCCAAACCCCTAATTTTTTCCCTTACAGAAGAGGCAACCCCCTAGTCCAGATCCTTCAAAGGGAAAGGAATCAGGTTGAAAGTCAAAGAATTAGAGCTCCCTTTCAGAATGTTGTACTAGAAGAAGAACCATAGTTCATTTAGGAAGAAGGAGAGGCTGAAGACAACATCAACTACATGGAGGATGAAGTTGACTATTCTTTTTTGACACATGTAGAATATGAGGAATCCCTAATGTATGAGGAGATCAGTGAAGAAGAATTATATCAGGTAGATGATCAAGGAGGTTATAATCTAAGGTCTAGGCTGATTGCTCCCCCTAAGAAGAATGTTGTTCCTGCAAAGCAGCCTGCTGCTCCAGCTAAAAAGGTTACTATTCCACCAAAGAAGATGGGTGTCATTCTCAAACAACTGCAAAATCTAGTACCTTCATCAACCCCTAATCCTGTCCAACTCAAAGCTCCATTACAAGAGGTAAGGTTTTGTTATCCACCTGAATGGCACCTCTCCATCCGACTACTGACATTCCTCATGTTGGCACACAAAAGGACATCTATGGATTGAGGGTTTCCCAAAACACTATAGATGGGATTATTATGAACTACATTCATCATCCATCCAGCTGGTTATTTTTACCCTTTAGCTATGTCAAGTCATGTACACGACTCTCTATATATGCAACTCACATGTTATACGCGAGTATCGGTTGTTGCATCTCGTGTACAGATGTATACGCAGGTTACCCTTAGAGCAACTCTCATTTCATACACGAGTTGCAAGTATTAATACCTACGTACATGTCCCTTTGACATTAAAAATAAAAACACACGATTAATTGAGATTATTTAAGCCCTTTAACCTTAATCTCCTTAATTGTCTCAACCTTCGAAACTGCCTTATTTCACCAAGTATAAATATAGGCCTTGGGGAGGGTGTTAATCACATACACTTGGAGAGCAAAGTTATGCTGGTGGAGTTTATATAGAAGTCTTTGGAGCAGTGGAACTCAAAATCCTTTGCTTGCAGAGGAGTCCTTGTCTCAGGCATTGGGTTGTAATCTGAACTCTTTCCATTATTGTTAATAAAGATAATCCTTCTTCCATATGTTTCTTGAATATCTCTCATATATTGTGGTTTGATTAATATTTATGTTTCAGCATTATGTATATGATTTATATAACCCATTTATATATATGTATCATCTTGTATTTGGAATATTGACTCTTGACAGGTGAAGGAGAAGCATCCCTGAAGGCTTTGGAGGAGAATCAGAGCGGAAGAGGACAAGCTAGGATCAACCGTCGTGTATCAGGTGAGTCTTTTCTATCCTTCTATTTCCTTTACTGCACTCTAGAGTCGATTGCCTAGAAGTTTCTTGAATATGTTGGTAACCCCATACCTTCAGTTATAGGGTGTTTATTCCTGTACAATAGAACTGGTGACTCTGTTGGGGAGCCCAGACTGCTATAGGTTGTTTCTGTCACCCCTGACCAGTCTTTGCTTTGAAATTTGTGTGTGGTTTTTTATCCTGGTTCATACTTAGTACAGTGTTTGAAAGTCTTGTGGATTTTTCTTGTTTTTTGAGAAAATTTTTGTACTTGTACGCGGGTTTCTCTTTTGCAGAGTCACATACAGAGGTTCCCATACACGGGTTTCTCTCTTGGACAGTCACGTACAGTACACGAGTTTCCCTTATATACAGCCGCGTACAAGCCTGGAAATAGGTATTCTTTAGGATTGGGTTTGCTTGTCCCTCTCTTTGTGTAATTCTTGTTTGTTAGTTGGATTTCTTTATGAATACTATGTTTTTTTTTCTGAAGACTTTGGTGACCACACTTTGTGCTTTTTCAAAATCCCTTGGGTTTCTTTTGCTTGGATTATTTTCTGTTTGCATGCTGAAGTAGCTTGGCCTGTTTGGGTTATAGGGTGAAGTGTCTCTGTCTAGATCAGTGATCAAGGTCTTCGGCATTGTTTTTCCAATCTATCTTTTGGCAATGGTTAGTTTGTCACTTTACTTTATGAGTTTACAGTGATTTTTGTCATTGTGTGCACCCAAGCTAGGGTACCTAGTCTTCCTTTGTTGGTTATTTTCTTGGTTCTATTAGCCTACTTTACTTTAGTTTGTTGGTTTTATACAGTTGTTTAGATCCAAGTTTACTCAAGTATAGTGCATTTTAGGTGCATGGTAGAGTTTGAGCATTTTTAAAAGTGAAAATAAAACATTGTCAAGATTTTGCATTTTGCTTTTGCATAAGTAGTGTTTATTTTAGTTTAAAAATATAATCTCAAAAGCTACAAAAAACATAGGCTTAGTTTCTTTTATCGTTTGCATTCAGTTCATCAATGTATATTTATAAAAAAGAAAAAGAAGTTTGCTTTAATAGTGGTAATTGCTTTGAAAAATAGACCTTTACTTTTATTTATTTCTTATCGAGTCAAAAACACCATAAGTACATCACTCCATTTCCTTCTGAGTAAGAAACAACCCTTTAAAATGAACGCATAATTAAAATTTACTAGTAATTTTTGTTTTTACGGGCCTTTCACCTGCTAGCTTAGGCTAGACTTGTGGAATAGGAAGTGTAAACTTCCCATAAGTTTTAAAACTCAGACGTAGTGGACCTTTCTTTAGGTAAATCCTTGACTTTATCGATTGTATCTGGGAATCTCCTCTCAAACGGGAGTTAAGCACGAGGCCGCGTGGAGGCTTGGACTGATGAGATAACCCTCTGAATCCTTGTCAAAACATAAATCAGGACTTTTACGCATCTGGGGATTCTATCCTAGAAATATTTTTGGGCTCAGCTACACTGCCCATGCATACGAGTCAGGCTTGCGACTGTCCCCCTAGACTGTTGGTCTAGCTAAGGTAGCCTTTAGTCTCTTGACATTTAGGGTTCATACCTAGGTAAACCAAAAGGCTATTTCTAGTTCATCTTGAATGGGCTTGGAAGGTAACCCTTGTTGTAAGTGTAGGAGGGCGATTGGGTGATTCCTCCGCTTGTGCCTAAGAACCACTTCAAGGACGCCAAGTAATCGTTCATCAGCTTTCTTCGGGAAAGTATATCTTTCACCCTTGTTTGATTGTTTGAGGCTTTAGGATTTTTTATAGTGTATGCTCTATGGTTTTTCCTATGTTTAGTTGGCCTTAGGGTGTGATTTGTCAAATTTTTAATTGTGGAGGACCAACCTATTAGAAGGTCAAGAAGATTGAGAAACCTTCCTCCTCTCGTCACATTGGAGCCTCCACCTCCACCCCAAAGGCAGAGATTGGATACAGACGGTTCATTTGAACCGGTAGGAATAAGTGAAGTTCTTGGTGAACCAAAACTGATAGCTAACCGTTTTGATCTTGATACAATTGAGATAGAAGAATTGCAGACTGACGAGTTTGTAAGGAACTTTAACACCTCCTTGACTGATTTAAACAATCACGTGATCGTTCAGGTTAGACCTTTTGATTCAGCTATATTAGGTGTCCCTATGGGTAGGGTCATGTCTTCTGTGGAAGAAAGTCCTTTTGTGTTCACCTCAGCCATTTCAGCTGAAGGGGTACTACCTCTCCCGGTAAGTGCCCCTAGATCTAGTATACCTTCTACACCTTTGACTCTAGCAAGCCGGGTGGTGCAATTGTTAGTTCACTCAAACCTAGTAGGTACTTCTAGTGATATGGTTACTACGATCCCCAGTATACCTACTATTCCTTCTTCCTTTCCATATACTACCTAAAGCGGTCCAGTAGGATCCTCGGTGTTTGTCCAAGGGTTTCCTTGGAATGGGGGGCACATTCCCTCATCCAGTCCATACGTAGGTCCATCACCTTCCTATGTAGGAGTGCAGTTTGGGAGAAATACTTCTTATGGGAAAAGTTTCCAAACTTCGATTTCGGTTCCGTTTACGAGCTCTCCCTTTTCATTGTTTAGCGGAGGGATACCGACTCTTGTCTTTCAGACCCCTGTTTCTATGGGGATGACCCAAAATTATTATACTGCACCTCCCACACACAATCCTGTGGCTAACAGATGGAATCTGTTTTAGAATAATCTACCCACTTCACAACCGGTGGTAGGGGGAAACTTCACTTTTACCCATGGGCATTCGGGGGCAGGTCCCTATAATCCCCAGGCTGGCACATTTAGTTCCCCGGTTCGACCCAAACTTCCATTCCTGACAACTTTAAGCTTGCTATATTTGTCAAAATTGATGAATAACCCAGTGAGGCATGACCCTTTGTGGCCACCTGTTCCCACCAAATTGCCATTAAACATCCCTAAGTTCGAAGGCAAAGTTGGTGAAGATCCTGGGGCTCAGGCCACCACATTCCATTTATGGTGTTCTTCGAATTCACTGAATGAAGATTCAGTTAGGTTGAGGCTGTTCCATAGAACCTTGACAGGCACCACAGAAAAATGGTATATTGAATTTCCTTCTACTGCTTTCAGTAGTTTCTGGGACTTGGCTAGTGTTACGGAGAGAAATTCCTATGGCTTAGGGTACCACAACAGACAGCTAGACTCCAGAAATCAATATTTCCCAATATGCAATAGAAATAAAAACATCTAACACTAAAGGATCGAACCTCGTACCTTATTCCGGACGGTTGAAGTAGATCCCCATTGAGCTTTCCAATCTTTAGCTTGAATTGTTATAGCACGTCCTCAACAACAAGTAAACAATACAAGCATACTATATTTCATGGTGTTAGATCTATTCTAGCATATATAATCAATAATGTATAAGCATTTGACATATTCCAATGGATGCAATATTCATTCAAATACACATTACTGGACAGGAAAAGATATTTCTATTAATATGAATCAGAGATTACAAGTGACAACCTCTGACGGAATGTCTGCGAACCAGAGAAACTGAATCCCCCACTTGGGCCTCCACCACCTCAATCCTCCATCACTCCGATAGTAAGCTCACTAACAAAGGAAAGCTTGGGAAGAACACAATAGTGCTCCAAAGGGACAAAGGGATGCAGACTCAAGTATAGTTCTGGCAACAATGGACTATAGTTTCAGTACTCTCAATTCTCTCTTATCTCTCCCCCCTTTTAATGTACCAAGGGGCTCCTTATATAGCTTCACAAGGGATAATGAAGGGTCGAATCTGAGCAATCTCAAGGCATATGGAAGGCCAGGAGTCATATGAGTCGGATCCAAGTCAAGGAACGCTCCAACAGTTTTGGATTATGCACACATCCTGATGTACGCGACTATCGAGGGAATATCCGCGTATGTACGCGGTTATAGGGGAAAAGGCCGCGTATATCAGTTTTCTAATGTTTTTAGGGATGGTCAAGGATATATCAAAAGACAAAAAGTGGTCCATAGGGGCTAATGAGTCTGCAGCGGGATAGGGGAAGGCCATACAATGTGTGATTCACCTAGTGGGGTGAAAATCTCTATAACAGATGCCCCCTAATGTATGAGATCAGAGGGGTTATACGATGGCCGAAATACATTATAAGTCCATCCCAGAAGTGAAGTGATGAAGGTACCCAAATGGAAGACCAGCCACCCAATCAGCATAATACCATAATACAACTCTACATATAACTGCAAATACATATAGCAGTCCCGGATACATAAGAGTACAATGGCCATGAATAGGCATGAAACATGATAGAACATATGTGGTCATCGCCACGTACAATATACATAGATCAGAATCTCCATGATGAAGATATACAAAGTACAATGATCTCCACATAGGCTGAAGATATATAATAGATCAAGATCTCCATAGTGGCTGGAAATGTCTGACATATACTGGAACAAGTCACAAGAGCTGAAATCTCATGAACACTAGCACGATCAAGGAGGTAGCATATAGTGGATGCCACCAATCTAGAAGGTATTCTACACAAACAACTATGAGTACATGTCCTACGATGCGAATAGAGGTGTCGAGGTCAAACATAGTAGTCCATCATCTGATTACCGGTCATTGATGTATACCATTAACAGATGCGAGATCACCCACCAATAATGAAAATGGGAATCAAGGTACTAGAGTGCAAACTAACAAGTGTGAATAAATGTGTTGAGGTCGAACACTTGAGAGAATCCATCGATCAGAGGACATTGATGTATTCCCAAAACTGTCGATGGCGAGAGAACCTGCCACTGATGACTGCAAGTCTCGAGGCACTCAAAATAACTCTAGACTCCAATCCCAGAATAAATGATCTGAAGTCGATGGGATGAAATCCGCTGGAAGGAGGGCATTAAGGCATCCCCCATCATCCAACGTGAGGTACTCAGCAAGGCTGTATAATATGGAAGAACTCGATCATAAGGTGCACAAATCAGTAACTGTATCGGGAATGGCCGACATGCAAAGTCAAGATAACTGAGGAATGTCCGACTCAGGTTTCAACTTCCTTCGAACAAGAGCATAACGGCGTATGGTGATTGAATGAAGGTAGCATAGACTCGATATACAAACTGGGACATCTCTATGATGCAGGAGGCATCAATAGAGGCTCCATAGGGACTGGAAGCTTAACCAGTCGGTGGAGATAAAAATCAGATAACGAGTACAGCTCCTAAGTCAAACTATAACCCAACCAATGGATGTGATATACAGTGCTCTGTTCGAAGGCGACATGACTCGACAGCTTCCAAAGATAATATCTTTTCTTGTCCGGATTTTTGGTTTTTTGATTTTTTTGGTCTTTTTCAATTATTTGGAAATCTTGAAAAAAGAATAAACTAGCTTTATAGTTACAAACTAGGAGGAGACGAGTGTCATAAAGGCAAACAAACTAGTTCCAAGCAGTGGAACATACCTATGCTCAATGCAAGGATACATGTGTAGGATATTGACACTCGGGGGAAAATACCCTCCCGATAAAAAGGGAATCAAGCTGCGAAAGATATAAATAAAGGCTCTGCATGGCTAGACATGAGACAAGCTCGGGCTATATGGCTAAAACGCAATGTCAGGGGAGCTGGCATAAAGCTCAATAAGACAGGAAAAGATCATGATAATGCATCCACAACTTGATATAAGGGGAGTCCGGGGGGAAACAGGCCAGCATAAGATCAAGAGGAGTATGAGTCTCTTGCTAAATGTCATGGCAATACTATACAACAGACTCCCACACCCTAAAGGGGGAAACATCGGCATGGGAACCAAATGCAAATAAGGCACTAACTAGGGTACCCATGTAAGGTGAGGCTCTACCACTCATATCATGCCACTTCTATAGCAGCAAGAAGGTTCCGTGACATAATAGAGTGGGTTCGTACCTAAGGATATAGTGACATGGTCATAAGGTCATGCAAAATGCAAACGGTGGTGAACCTAACCTATATGCCAGTATAGACGTAATACCTGTGAAAGGCATGAACAGTCTCTGGCCACAAAAGAAGCATCCAACAGACAACTTTAGACCCCAGGAAGACCCAACCACACTCACAACCCACCCAACAACTTCCCACAACATCAGACTCACCAAAAGGGAGGATGTACGTGACTGTATAAAGAACAGTTGCGTATGTACGCGCCTTTTGGCCAAAAACCCGCGTATACATGCGATTGTTGGCCAAAAACCCGCGTATACAGAGAAAGCAGTGGTAAAAAGTAGGTCAAGGCCAAACCAATAAAGGGGAGTGCCAATGGACAAACATACTATAACATCCAACACAGAAACAGAGAGAAACAGAGAGCAAATCAATAATAACAAGCCCATTGTTCCCTCAACCCCAAAGAAGAACAAGGAACATCCCCAGCAGAGTCTCCAATTCTGTTACGAAGAGAAATTCCTATGGCTTGGGGTACCACAACAGACAGCTAGACTCCAAAAATTAATCTTTCCCAATATGCAATAGAAATAAAAACATCTAACACTAAAGGATTGAACCTCATACCTTATTCTGGACGGTTGAAGTAGATCCCCATTGAGCTTTTCAATCTTCAGCATAAATTGTTATAGCACGTCCTCAACAACAAGTAAACAATACAAGCATACTATATTTCATGGTGTTAGATCTATTATATAATATATAATCAATAATGTATAAGCATTTGACATATTCCAATGGATGCAATATTCATTCAAATACACATTACTGGACAGGAAAATATATTTCTATTAATATGAATCAGAGATTACAAGTGACAACCTCTGACGGCACGTCTGTGAACCGGAGAAACTGAATCCCCCACTTGGGCCTCCACCACCTCAATCCTCCATCGCTCCGATAGCAAGCTCACTAACAAAGGCAATCTTGGGAAGAACACAACAGTGCTCCAAAGGGACAAAGGGATGCAGACTCAAGTATAGTTCTGGCAACAATGGACTATAGTTTCGGTACTCTCAATTCTCTCTTATCTCTCCCCCCTTTTAATGTACCAAGGGGCTCCTTATATAGCTTCACAAGGGATAATGAAGGGTCAAATCCGAGCGATATCAAGGCATATGGAAGGCCAGGAGTCATATGAGTCAGATCCAAGTCAAGGAACACTCCAACAGTTTTGGATTATGCACACATCCTGATGTACGCGATTATCGAGGGAATATCCGTGTATGTACGCGGTTATAGGGGAAAAGGCTGCGTATATCAGTTTTCTAATGTTTTTAGGGATGGTCAAGGATATATCAAAAGACAAAAAGTGGTCCATAGGGGCTAATGAGTCTGCAGCGGGATAGGGGAAGGCCATACAATGTGTGATTCACCTAGTGGGGTGAAAATATCTATAATAGCTAGTGCGTTTCTTAGCCACTTTCAGCTTCCGTTCCGATATGATTTCGGAACGGACTTGTTGTATACCTTTAGGCAGAACAAGGCTACCCACATCTTGGATCACATCCAAGAGTGGAGAAGGTGAAAGAGCCTTATAAAAGCCACTATCCCTCCTGAGTTCCTTTGAGAGTGGTTCCTTAAATCCCTGTTGCCCTACATATCTAAGGACGTATCCGCCTCAGGAGTGACAAATGAATAAGAATCCATTATCAGGGCCCAAAAACTAGATTTGATTTATTCACAATCTAGGATCTTGTATTAGATCATCCTTGAAGCACCGAGGCCTACGCACGATGCAGAGAAGCCTAAGCCTAGACCCCATGCTGATGGTGTGGTTGGGTTCGTTAACTCTCCCACCGTAGAATCTTTGGCTAAGAAACTTCACCAGTTGTCTATAAAGCAGTCTACGGTGGAGGTAGCAAAGGCTTCCCCCTCCCCCCAGAGTACAAATGTTTTTGCACAAACCTCTCAGAAGGGAAATCAGTAGTTCGGCGGGAAGAAGAAGAAAGGAAAGAAGGGAGAGGGAAATCAAAACAAGCAAAAGCCCATGCATAATGCTGATGGGGGAAAGAAAGAAAAGAAGAAGGTAAAGTTCCTGTGTAAGTTGTGCCACAAGGACCACCTTACTCACCTTTGTCCCCTTGTGGATCAAGCCCAGAAGATTCTTAAAGTTCAACAACTGGTTGTCATGAAGGATCCTTTTCCCCAAGGACAGAACTCTGCTTCAGCTTCTAATGTAGCAGGGGGCACTCAAACTGCCCCTAACCCAAACTATATCAACATGGTTCGATCTTCGACTTTGTTGCAGACAAGGAACAAAAATTATGAGAAAGAGACTCTTGAGAAGGGTAAAGCTGTAGGTGAAACTTCTAACCCTCTCACAATAGAGAAGCCTACTAAAACTATGCCAAAGATATCGAAAGGTGTCTTCAAGAAGACCTTGCATAACCCTAATGCTAGGGTTGCTTCAAAGTAATCCATGGTTGAAGATTTAGCTCAAACATTGTGTGCAATGTCAGCTTTACAGGTGTTACAAAGTTGTCCTGCCCAGTGGGATGCTCTCTTAGCAGCTTTAGGCAGCATGGACTCTTCGAGTCTCATGGCGAAATTTCATTTGTCCAATGTTAAAATTCGCCTGCCTTACCATGTAGCCTTATCAATAGATGTCGTCCATGGTGGTAAGACCATTGGAAGGGAAGTTGTTGATGAGGGTGCTTCTACATGTGTTATCACCTTGGCCTGTTGGAAAGCTCTTGGATCCCCAGAGCTGGTCCCATCAAACACTTTTCTTACTGCTTTTGACGGA
>LPNX010682742.1:227220-242408 GCA_001517045.1 Pseudotsuga menziesii | reverse complement strand
AAATTAGGGGTCATCTCTATTGCGACGAAATAGTTTCCACGGAACAAAAAACACTTAGACGTGGCAATATCCACGCTTTTCCGTGGATATTGCCACGTTTTTCCTTGGCAAAATTGATCACTTGTACTAGTGTGTGTTAACAAATGGTTTTGTTGTTGGGATCATTGTGTGAAGAAGAAGGGGACATCTTGTGGAATCCAACAAAACTGGAGATCCAGGACTGTTTCGACCAAAAGGCCCAAGATTTCATAGCGGAAGAAAACCAAAGTTCCATATTGTCATCAAAAAAGTGGATAGGAGAATATATTTACTCTGATATTAATGAACTGTTCTTCGCTAAGTTTCTGATTATTGTGTATGAGTTGTTTGTGCGACTTACTTTCCATAAGAGGAACTTCCAAGGAGGCGAACCCAATAAATGGACTCCTAAAATAATCGAGTAGTTGCGAAGGGTAAACAACAAGGCTTCAAGAGTTGTTGAGGTGTAGATAGCCAACATTTTCTAAGGATATATCATTGAGTTTGTTATCGACACAGTCAAATCCTATAGCGACGCAAAAAGGGAATTCTTTAAGGGACCAAGTTGGAGATTTCATCTGTCTTTACAATTGTGGATTAAGATGCTCATATGAAAAAAAGGAATAATGAAGATGAACTCCGATGAGTAAATATTTGGTGTGTGGAGGTTGTGGTTACCACAAAGACAAGGGTTGAATAGAATGATACGGGGTATATGGATGGATGTTACAACTAGATTGTGAGGGAAGTTGAGGAATAGTGTGGTCTCTTACAAAGTGGGGTGAGGTTCTGGCAAGAGAAGAGGTGGAGGAATAAGGAGAGTCCTGGTGTGGTTGGAACAAGAAACTATGAGAGGAGACCACAGGGGACTAAGTAACCCTACAGTGATGAAGGAAACAACCAGGATACACGTGATCATGAGGAAGGACAAACCCAAATCAACAACGTACCTACACCTCCGCGCACTGCTCCAAGTTCACGAGGAAGAAACATTAACTCTTCGCACGGTTTTTCTATGTGTCAACACAATAGTAACAATAGTGGATCGACGAATACCGAAAGGAGACCCATAATGCAGGTGAGGATGTAAAGTTACCATTGTTCTAGGGTAATGGGATTGAGGATCCCGAACAATATTGGTTTCTATGTGATGCAGTATGGACTGTAAAGCAATTCCAAGATGAAGACATCAAGAAAGGAAAATTAGTGATGACTTTTCGAGGTCGAGCATTGGATTGGTACATGAAATTTGTATGAAATTTGTACGGGGGTTGGCTTGAACCATGCAGTCCAATCACAATTGGTGAACCCTGCTATTCAATTGCAGGATATCAATAAGGGAAGAGACGTCTACGAAGAAGTATGGTGCACTTGATGTCAGACAGAAGGACATCATAAGGATAAATGACCAGACTTTCGCAAGTATCTGCAGGAAGGAGCCCCAAATCCATTAAGTCAAGGAGGACTGCCATGGTGTCAGATTTGTCAGAGCAAAGGGAATCTATCAGAGGAATGTGTATACCTTCAAAAGGTTGTGTCAAAACCAGTGAGCCTGTTTTGCAGCTTTTGTCAATCAGTTGGCATGCATAGCATATGAATTGCTCCAAGAAAGAACCATGCACACATATTTCATGAAGGGAGAGGAGCAACAACCAGCAGAAAGACCACTACCACAACCACAGTTCGTTCAACAACAGCCACAATTTGCTCTGCAGTAGCCACAGTATACTCAACCGTAGTATGCTCAACCGCAACCTAATCAGCAACAACAGTTTAACCAACCGTAGTATTAGCCACAAGGAGGATTCTGAGGAGGTCAGAATGGAGGCTTCGATCGAGGAGGAGGCATGGGGCAAGGTCATGGACCTGTGACATGTTACAACTGCGGAGTTTTGTGGAATTACCAAAGAGATAGTTTGAATCTACAGTCTCATTGTACCTATTGTAGCGTCCAAGACCATATAGTTGAATATTGTGCACAGCTTATCGCGAAGTGGAAAGTGAAGAATGTTCCACCACCATAGAACCAAAACGCAGCCCAAAATCAAGCGCAAGGACCAACTATAGGAAAATATCGATGGAACCCCGAACTCAGCCAGGAGATGTCGGAGTAATAACTTGAGGAGGAGCAACGATAGGAGGCAATGGACCACTACCAAATATTCGACTAGCGACTCATAATAAGGTACAATTCGACGTCGACATTGAGAAAGAAATTTTCTTCGACGCAAGAGACATATTGAACATAAACACTAGTAAGTTAATTGTATATGAAATTCCACCTATGTTTGATGTAACAGCTATGTCGTGACTATCGTGAAAGGTCGATACATTGCAAAAAAAATTATAAATTTGTATGTCACCAGTGAAAGACCTTGATGAATTAGAAGAAACAGCAATATTATTGTATCGACGGGAGAAAGGGTGACAAGACCACGCTGTGAATTCACTGCATAAGAAGAAAACAGGGAAGGAAATGAGAATGAATGTCCAGATCGGTGACTATGATGTGGATTCAGTCATTCTAGATCTAGGATTAGGCGTCAATATCTTAATTAAGCAAACCTAGGAGAGAATGTGAAATCACAGTTGGTTTGGTCTCTGGTACAACTATGACTAGCAAATAAGGTGAAGGTGTCGTCAATCAGCAGAGTACCCCATCATCTTGTTGAAGTCGAGGCATTAACAACTTACATAGACTTCGACATTATCGAGATAGTTCATGAAAGTAGCTCATATCCCGTGTTGGTGAGGATTGGTTGGGCAAACAAGAACTTGGTGGTCATCAACTTCAAGAAAAGAGTAATGACGATTGAGAATCGTGACATGCAGATCATTGCTCAATTAGATCCCGCTAAAGGTTGAAGATACATCGAACCGGTGAAAGAAGAAGTTGTGGGAGGATGGGATCATGCTTACAATATTTATGAAGACTATATCAATCCCACCGTGGATGGAGATCTAGGCTGGCGAAGTACTAGCTCCGCATCAACAAACTCTGACGATGCACTAGAAAACTGGCAGAACCGATAACACAAAGTGACAATCAGAAAGTGTGGGTAGGTCACTCAATCGCTTCGCAAGGTCGCAATGGAAATCATCGTACTACTGATGTATGAAGGAATTCCCAACTTGGATGGTTTTTTTGTCAAATTCGAGGAGAAGGTATCAAAACCTCAGCGACTGTTGGCTCCTTAAGAAGTGGTAAATGCTAATCCAACAAGATGGTGTGATACACATACAATCTCGATAGGATACTCGAAAATGTGTCGCAGACTAATGGAGGTTCAATTCAGGGAAACACAACACTACCAAGGTAAGAAATATGATGGAAGGAATGATCCCACTGGGAATTTGATCGCATGCAAAAATGCATGGGTATTGAAGCCAAAGGAGGGGTACATGCTTTTGTCCTTACGTTGGAAGACATACTAAGGAAATGGTACATTTAGACAGAGATACGAAGGGAAACTACAACATGGGATGAGTTAAATATCAATTTCATTCATACTTTTAGCTTTGTGAGTGATTATTTTATCATGCATGGTGTACTTCAGCATATCCGCGGTATTCTTTTGGAAGTAGTTATAGTAGAATTCCCAACATGAGTGAAAGAGATAGTCGCAATGTAGTTCATGACGGACTGTTACAATGTAACAGGGAAGCCTGACGATCAGGACAATCCAAGAGTTATCAACATCCCAGAATCAATCGGAAGTTGGGATATTGCAGTGCCAGAGATACCATCCGACAAAGTAAAACAACCTCTATAGATAAGGAAGGTCAATATTGGGACGATGGAGAACCTGAAATTCGCTATCATTGGGGATTACTGGGATGATATAACTATGGCGAATATCACTGACTTGTTGCACAAATTTTAGGACTTGTTTCTGACCAAATTTTCTGAGATGAAAGGGATTTCAAGTGAGTTGGGTGAGATGAAAAATCCCTTGAAGCGGGGTGTGAAACCAGTGAAACAACGATCGTATAGATTGAACCCAATATATAAAGAGCGTGTCAAAGCAGAATTACGCTAGATGTTGGATGCTGGCATTATCGAACCAGTTGAAGAACCATAATGGATCAGTCTAATGGTTATACAAGATAAAAATACAGGAGAAATATAGATCTGCATCGACCTAAGGAAGTTGAATGATGCAAGTATTCATTATCTGTTCCAAACATTGTTTACTAACGAGTTATTGGAAGGCGTAGGAGGACAGGAGATCTATTGATTCACGGATGGATTTTTAGGCTACCACCAGATCATGATTGCGAAGGAATATAGGCACAAGACTATGTTCATAATGGAATGAGGATGTTTTTAGCAAACGGTGATGTTGTTCGATCTCAAGAATGCACCTACAATTTTTTCAAGGATAGTCATCGCTGTGTTGAAGGACTCATTAGAGGAAATTTCAACTCAAAATGGGCCTTTTAACTTTAACTCAAATTCCATGTCATCATGTGTTAGCCAATGAAATTTCTTTAAATTTAAAATACCGTATAGGTCTTAAACACTTTTTTAATATAAATTTGGGGATAGGTATCATAAAAAAAACTACATTTTTGTTTTTATTTTCGACATATCTCCCCGTGTTTTTACTCAAATTTTGATCTAGAGAGCTCGCTGGATGCGGAATTAAATTCCTTATCCAACGAGTACCCACTTAGCATACTTTTGACAGACCTCGCTACCCGAAAAACAAGAAACACCTGGAAAAAATGTGATGATCACATCATCATCACATTTTTTCAGGTATTTCTTGTTTTTGGGGTAGTGGGGTCCATCAAAAGTATGTCAAGTGGGTACTCGTTGGATGCAAAATTTAATTCTGCATCCAACGAGCTATCCTATTCGAAATTTGAGTAAAAACACAGGGAGATATGTTGAAAATACAAACAAAAAATAGTTTTCTTCTTTTCTTCCTCCAAAATTATCAAATATTATTTTATTATTTTAAGTATTATTTTATAATTTTTTTTAGGATGCCCATTTTGAGGTGAAATTTCCTCTAATGTCATTGATAAATTTTTGCAAGTTTACATGGACAACTGGATTTTTTATGGGTTGGTAAAAGATCACGTTGTGAATCTTCGATTGATGTTAGAAAAATGTCGACAACATCAAATTGCGTTGAATCCAAAGAAGTGTGTCTTGTGTGCTCCATTTGGGATTTTATTGGGACATATTGTATGCCAAAAAGGGATGTTGATTGATCCTACCAAGATCGTGACAATTTTCAACCTACCCATGCTAATGACAGTAAAACAACTAAGGGAGATGTTTGGACACACAGGATATTACTGTAAATTCATAAGGAAATACACGGCAATCACCGCACCGATGGAGAAATTGTTGAAAAAATATGTGAATTTCAAATGGAATGATGAATGTCAGCGCAGTATCGATACTTTGAAACAAAAAATGTTCACAACACTGATATTGGTCTTTCTTGATTGGATAAAGGAGTTTCAAGTTTATGTCCATGCTTCATCAGTCGCACTAGGAGTCATTTTGGCACAACCAGGAGGAGTGATTGATCACCCAATCGCATTCGCAAGATGAAAGTTATCTACTACGGAAAGGAACTATACAACAACATAGAGGGAAGGATGGTGACGGTGTATGTGCTACAAAAAATCTGCCACTATCTTCTAGGAGGACATTTCAGAATGTTTGCGGATCATTCAGCACTGAAATATGTGGTCAACAAGCCTATGTTGGGGGGGATTTGTCGATTGTTGTTACTATCTCAACAATTTGATTTCCAGTTAATTGTAAATCCAGGTCAATTAAATGCAGGATTGGATCACTTGTTCAGGATAGAAACAGGTGAAGAACCGAGCAGCATCAAGGATGGCCTACCTAATGCACAATTGTTTAAGATCGAAATGGTGGATGACCACCATGAGCAAATTATTCATTTATTTACGACAGGAAAAGCACTGAAAGAGTACACGAGCCAGAATAAGCAACTAGTCTTCAAAGCTATGAATTTTTAACTGATCGTGGGCCAGCTCTACAAAATGGGGCCAGATGAAATTTTACGTTGATATGTCTTACCGTATGAGTTGGAGATAATATTGGTCGAGACGCATGAAGGACTTGCAAGAGGGAATTATGGAGGATGCGCAACCGCTAGGACGATACTCCTAAATGGTCTATGGTGGCCAATAATGCATAGTGATGTTGCAGATTATGTTAAGAGTTGCGATGCCTGTCAAAGAACAAGGAAGTCATCGCGACGGGACAAGATGCCACTAGCGCCTCGGATCACACTCCAGCCATTCGACAAATGGGTTTTTGATTTCGTGGGACCTATCAATACTCCAGGAAAATAGACAAGAGCACGATACATCATCATAGCGATAGACTACTTGACTAGATGGGCAGAAGCAGCACCAGTAACAGACTGTACCGCTGAGACAACAGCTCTATTCTTATTCGAAAACATGCTTACTTAGTTCGATTGTCCCAAAATATTAATGAGCGACCAAGGAAGTCACTTTATCAATTGAATGATAAGCGCAATGACGGGTGAATTTCATATCCAACATAAGAAAATTACTCCATATCACCCATGGGCAAATGGAATAGTTGAAGCATTCAACAAGGTGTTAGAACATGCACTGACAAAGGTATGCAACACAAATCGTGATGATTGGGATTTGAAAAACCCTGTGATATTGTGGACTTATAGAACAACATGTAAGTGATTGACAGAGAAAATGCCATTCAATATCATCTACGGCCAAGAATAAGTAATGTCGATGGAGTGCATTGTTCCCAGCCTATGCATAGCGGCAGGGACTGGCATGAGTGATGAAGGAGCGCTTAAAGACCAATTGATGCAATTGGTACAACTCGAGGAAGATCGGTTCATCCCAATATTTCACCAACAAGTAGAAAAGGATTGAAAGAAGGCATGGCACGACTGCCAAGTGAAAGCGAAGTACTTCTAGCATGGAGATATGGTGCTTCTATATGACAGCAAGTTCGCGAAGCACCCAGGTAAGTTAAAAATGCATTGGTTAGGACCTTATGTGATTCATTTCATCACCAACGAAGGTGTGGTGTAGTTACATCATTTATATGGAATGTTGCTACTAAAATTAGCGAATGGAAGCAAGATAAATCCCTGCCTGGATAGCCAAGTATGGAACCATGACTGATAAGCTGCGCTGGGAAAAAAAAAGGAAAGGAACTTGCAAGGAGCAAGAAATCACAGCAAAAAGAAGTCGACAACAAAAACAACACGAATTGTAGCAAGTAGGGAGCTTGGCAATACCATATGAAGTGCGCTATGGTCACATCGGGCAATAAATGCAGTAATTAAACCTGACAGGCATCGATGCAAATGGATGACATGCACTTTATGGAGAAATCAAACAACAAGGAAAGGGTTGATAGTTGATGAAATTCCAGGCTACATACCGCCACGATAGGTATATGCACCACCAGTTCGCGTGACTAAAAACTTGAGATTTGACATCAAGATGCCACCAACGCCGAAAGGGGTACATGTTACCATGAACATCGTGTTGTGACTATAGAAGCTATAGTATAGTGACCACGACATTATGGAATATCCAGAATACACCGAACAACCCTATGAAAAGCAAATCTACGTCGAAGGAGGTCTGATCACGAGAGCACCGGCACAGTGGCCATTGGGGTTGTAGTGGTTTGGGCTATTGGCCATCACCCACATACCACATTTTGGCCATGGTGCAGAAATTAACTCATGCGTGAATCAGTTGCTAGAATGCTTCCAAGGAGGTAATTATGGTTGGATATGAAAGTTCATGTCACGGTTGACCTTATCTCATAGATCACCGAACTGGAAAAGGAAGGTGTCAACCCTTCTTAGTACTTCAGAGGAAAATATAATGACAAAAGGTTGGCCATGAAGCTCAAGAAGAAATATGATGGCATTCAAGACAAGGAGGCATATGTCATTAAAACTATCAATGACAAGGTCGTTCGAGTCGTGGCAAAGGTGCTGACGGTGAAAATTATGTGGAAAAATAGACTGAACAAATGCACATCAAGGGTGATTGCATGTGCGGAGCAGTGCGCAGAAGAGTTTCAGATGAA
The DNA here is from genome assembly GCA_001517045.1 of Pseudotsuga menziesii. Taxonomy (NCBI): domain Eukaryota; kingdom Viridiplantae; phylum Streptophyta; class Pinopsida; order Pinales; family Pinaceae; genus Pseudotsuga; species Pseudotsuga menziesii. The sequence continues at coordinate 234,286 of LPNX010682742.1, read as the reverse complement.
CTAGTCCTTGTTTTTGTTGAACCAACTGGTGAAAGACGCCATATTGGTGCAAGAAGGAAAGAGGTTATTTACTTATTTATGACTTCTGATTTTAATCGCACTTGTGGGTTCGATGGAACCCAAGTTTTACCAAGGGATGGACGTTGAAGAAGTTAGAACATGCAAAGGAGCAAGGTATCAAAACCTATGGGCACTTGAAAATAAAGAGCGACAAATTGATTGCAACGTCCAATTCTACTTGTATTTGCATGGACTTTGAGAAGCGGAAGGGAAGGTCTCGTGCCTCACAGAGGAGGTCATGACAAAGTATAGACAAGTGGTGTGATTCGCAATGGGGCCATATGTGATCCACATCCAAGCAAGATGAGACACCAACAACCAATGGATAGTAACGCCATACAAACTAATCGACAAAGAATTAGATTTTATCAATGATGAATGGCTGATAGGATGGAAGGTTCTGGTCAGTATCGACGAGCTGTCAGATATGGAAGCCAAATCCCCACCAATCATTCCAGTTGAACAAGAGAAAGAGCAAGCGAAGATCTCTAAGGAGGGAGTTACAAGAACAATCATTCGTGACTCTAACATATTCAGAGCTGGAGAAGAAACAAGAAGAAGGGAGAATGAAGAGAAGATTCGAACAAGGAGAAGCAAGCAGCACACCAAAGATGGTGGAAGATCAAGTAAGTCGGATACTAGTCGTGATTACTACTGCGACTAGTGAGATTCAACCAGAAATGAAGAAACATTCCATGGAGTAATTTCATCAATTCAAGGGGTTTATGCAATTCCTGACTAATTCCATTCTATAAATGGTACCGCAAACTGATGTGCAAAGAGCAGCTGAGATAAGTATTGGTAAGAGAGTGCGGTTTGTGCATATTTTGTCATGTGTACTAATGACAGGAAGTGAAGATGTTGACATGAATATGCAACAATTCAACTTGATCAACCTTGACATCAATGAGCCACCGATGCAGATGCTAGCAAAACTACAAAAGGCGGCAAGTCAAGAAATTATGGACTGCGAGGCGGTAATGCAAGATCAACTAGTCAAGTCGTGAGAACAGAAAGAACAAGCACAAGCAGAGATAGAACGAATAAAGAAGGTGCAAGAGGTAAAGGTGATCGAAAAAACCAAGGATTTTGATGATAAGAAGTGACTAGAGAGGGAAATATTCGTTGCATGAGAAGAAATCCCAGATATTACCCCAGAAATGTATGCGGAGGAAAAGGTATTTCGACTAGGACGACTAGTCGCCAACTTGATGAAGGAGATTGAGGAGTTGCAAGAACACGTAGTACCAAGTACGTTGTCATAATAGGTAGCAAAGTGAAGAATTAAGATAGAGGACATGGTAGCACAGCTCGAAGAGTTGGAGAAAGAGGCCAACTCCATTTTCGAAGCAAAGATAGTTTTGGATGAGAGTGGTTCAGGACGACAACTGCAGCAATTAGGTGCACAGCTCAATGAGGTGGAGGCACAGCTGAAAGTAATGAGGGGATCACTGAGAAAGATGCCCCCAATTATGAAGATGACTAAGGTGTTCGAGTTGAAAGCACTAAAACAATGAGTCACCAAGGCACGAGAACGACATCAGCGACAAACTGTGTAGTTAGATCAATTCCAGGAGGACATAGAGGAGCTAGCAGTTAAAGTTATGGAAAGACTTATGACCACCCAGGAGGAACAAAATAAAGTATCGTAGGTATATGAAGAACACCCAACATAGAAATAGGTCGAGGAATGCGCAACATTGAGCACAAAGGTCAAATAAGAGGTTGAGCAGATGTGAACAGAACATGATAGCTTCAAGGCCAAATTGAACGAACCATCTATGTCCAACTGATGTGGCTCGAGGACAAGCCACAATTTTGTGTTGAGGGCCTATTGGAAAGGTGATCAAGTGCACAAATTACGACAAAGAAGATATCGAAAAGTGGCGAATTCAAGCTGTGCGGGAGAAAGATACTGACAAGTGTGGTTGGCTTGGTTGAATCAGTTAGAGTTTTGGTCCAAGTTAGTTAGAGAGTCGGCTGATGTGGACCTTGTTTTAACGATGTAAGCCTATAAATACATTTAGAAGTAGGATCTTATAAGGGTCGAATATGGATCTGGTATCTTTGGTATCTGATCCTTGGCATCATCTTGTATCTTTTGGATCATGATATGATGTGTTTTGTGATCTGTTTTGTAGTCTACGGATGAATATGTTTTGGTTTGAGGCTATCGACCAAGGAATGTTTTGTGATATTTGAAGCTACTATAAGACGAAATTTTATATGGAATTCTTATCTTCTTTTGTGTTGAATATGTAATGATGTGATCCATGATTTTCCTGTCTGAATTTGAATGATGCAAAGTTCTATGGTGATTATTGGGTTACTACATCTTGACGTCTTCATTAAAGTTATGTTTATTTTATCATGAGAAATAAATGTTGTGATTTATTTGTTTAAATATTGGATCCCTAAATGATACTACGATAGGATAAGAATGGCATGAAATTACCCTTCCTTCTACATAAACGTGCTTCTTGTAGCCCTTCCTCAAGCATATCGGGTGAGACTGCATCTACTTCGCGGGTGTTGTTGGATAGAAAAAAACTTATCCGGGATGGTGTTTTGGGAGATTGCATCAAAGGGTGTCGACAAATCTGTATTTGAACCCCTACTAATTGATTGTGTGTTAACAATATATAGTGATAAATCTAAGTTTATAAAATTAACTCATATCATTGATTTGGTAAATGATTTGCAACTTTAAATGATGGAATTATCATAGGATGTAGAGTATCCTTTTAGAACAAAAACAAAGAAAAAAAAAGATGGGGAGGTATAGTAGACACAAATTGTGTGTAGTGATAGTATCACAAGATTAAACAAGTACATAGTTTTAAATCAACTTGTAGTTGTTCCTTGAGTTTATTTACCTAAACATGATGAGGGGAACAAAATGAAAATTCAAAATAAAAAATAAGTGTATTGATATGAACAGGTCATTCATATCATGTTTGCCTCATTCATGTTTATAAGTCCTTTATTCCCTTTGTCAAATTATTTTTAAATTAGGAAGTTGGCTTTAGGATACAGGTCACTTGGTTGATGTGTTAGAATCTCCTTTCACTCCAGTATTAACAGCGTCAACAAATTGTGTGTAGTGCCTTGTGGACAATATTTAGTTTGTGGTTTACATATTTGATGTCTTCAATCATACCTCATTAGGTTGGCATATCTCTATGTTGGGGTTTTATTCCATGCCAATACTCTCATTTTTGTTGTGTAGCTACATGTTAATGTTAATGAATATTATTACATGACTCTTCATCTGTGCTTCTGTAGCTGGAGATGGTGTCCTCATTTCTAGTGTAATTGTGCTTGATTGAATATGTTATGTTGAGATACACTCCATCCTTGATATTGGTTGTTGTATTTTGTACTAGCCAGCACACTCTCAGAAGGTTTGCTCATTGGATAGGACAATGGAGCACTACATTGGCTATACTGAAGACCAAATTTAGTGACCAAAACCTTCATTCCGTCTATGCTTTGGTTGTTTTGATTTTTAATTTTGCAACTTAAACACTTTATTGTTTTACCCCATTATATTACTTCTCTACCCTTACCTTATTGGGGTTTTGCTAGCTATGCAGAGAATGTGCCAAGTTGATGGTGGATCAAAATCGTTGGAAGGGAAAACTTATAGATGTCCACAAGAAGTAATTCATAGAGAAAATGAGCAGCATAGCATAGTTGGCACTAGCCCTTTTCATTGTACAAAGATACTTATAACTACAAACATTTTTCTATACCATTCTTAATTCGTTTTGCCATACTTTTGTCATTGTATCTTTGGATTATTGATTAACTACACTACAAAACTAATTGAGATCTAATTGTATAGCACAACTCAGTATGTAGTAGTTGGTCACTTAGGCCTGGATTATTGATTAACTACACTATAGGGATAACTAAGATCCAACTGTATAGTGCACCTCAGTCTGTAGTACTTGGCTAGTTATGTAAGAGAGAATTATTAATAATAAACTAGCGGGAATTGTCTATGCTTGGGTGTGGTTTCTTTCTTTTAACAGTTGGATATTTACAACTCATGTTCACCTAAGTGATTTGGAAATTACACCCCCAATATATTCCTTGTTAAAATATGTATTCATTCGCTCGATGGCTAGTCTGTGGAATATTACAATTGAAGAATTTTACTAGCCTTAGGTGGATAGAGCTTTATGCTTAATTTTAATGATGGACTCAAGCATGTTGTGTTGTGGTGTGTTGAGAATTACATTTTTCTTTAGAGTTTCTCTCGGATAATTACCTTTTTCCTTTTCATAAAACAGTTAAAATAGATTGTTTAAAAAAATGTATTTATCTATAATTTATTATGTTTAAAATAGTCTTGTTATATTTATTAAAAATGTTAAAACTATGATAGTTTTATTTTTTGTGTTTCCTTGAAATTGGTTTAAAATTAAAAAATTTGTTTAAACATAAACCAAAAGAATATGTGTTCAAAATGGAATAATTAACCAATCAATGATGGATATCATCATATTGATTGCAAAAAGTAACAAATAAATGATGAGATTTTATAGGTAATAAAGTTGTGTTGTAGAACCAATCTAGATTATCAAGTGTATATGTAGACTTATATATGTGCTACTTATTTGTATAATCATCTTATTAATGAGCTAGACAGCATTCATGAATATTTCCAAATAAGTTAAAGTATAAAACAGAGATATAAATATTTGTTATTACTATTACAAATTGTATTAAAGCACTTGATTTTTGGGCTCTAATGTAGTCTTCATGTTTATCTATCTCAACTTCGGATCCATCAAGTGACGAGAGAGATAAAAATCCTCCTCATGCAAACTTTTTTCACAAATGGATCTAATCTGTCCAAGTGAAAACCTTTTTGAGGGAAAAAAATTAAGAAAGGTTTGCACCTCAACATATTAAATCCACCTAAATGCTTGTTGGATTTACCTTGGTTTAGACAATTGCATCAAAATTTTAGATGATCATCCTTATGTTTTATATTACTTTGATCCTTTGAAATTTATAGGTGTCATCTACAATCTAGAGAGTACTATCAAGAATGCCACTTCAAAATTTAATGAGGAATAAGGTGGACGGTTATAAAATAACAATGTTGGATGATAAAGAAGTTTATTATCAAAAACTAATATGATGCATATAATGAATAATCATGGTGATTAATCTCAATATTTCTTCTTCATCTTTTCTTGTAAACATAGATGTTAGTTTTCCACCCTTTTATATCAATTATATCATAATGGAGTTAGAAATTGTAGACCATTCAAACCTTTAGATCAAGGGATAGTTTATATCCTCCCTCTCTTGCTTTATTATCAATAATTTCTATCTAAAACATCTCATTTGTTTCTTATAATTATATTTACATTCTATTGCATGTTTTTTGTTTTTGTACAATTTCTATATTATTTCTTTTTATATATCTTAACATTTAACAAAAACATATGTTGAATATAATGATTTTAATGTACAAATACTGAAAGAGGAACCACACCCAAGCAAACAAAGCATTGGACTTTAACTTATAAATAAGAACATTTTATGCAACATTATAATATGAATTTTCATATTGTTTTGCATTGTATTATTGTTAAATTCATTTCACTAGATAATTTGCACTCTCTCAGGTTGATTTCAATGCACCCAATCAAATTTCTATGCATTGTTGCTTAAATAAATGCATTAAGACATTTCACAGCCACCAAAATAAATGAACCTTGTTATTTTGTGTTATAGTGTTGTTTAAGTCAATGGACTATATTGCCATTGAATCAATGCATTGTAATCATTTCCCCTTTCTTTATAATAAGTTCATTTTAAAACTCCATTTTCTATTCACTAATATCTAACACCTTGAAAATAAAAGTATCATTACCAAAACATGATTTTATTTTGCTTATTTCAACTACTCCGGTTATTTTCTTAATAAATGAATGGAAATCTTGTGTAATGTACGATTACCATTCCCTACTGGGAATGATGGTGTTTTACATTATTTTTTATCCATTTGGATTATATGATTCACACCACCAAACCAATAGAACTCGTTGATATTTCTAAAGTTCTTGTGGTTTTATAATTACAATTTCCAATGGTATAATCATAACTTTTAGGGTTCCACCTGCCTCACCCCCCTAGTGAAATAACATGTTACTTAATGTATTTAGTGCCATATTTATTTGAAAGGGCCCCATGAGGTAGTAGAGTATGAGTGGCCACAATAAAAAAAAATAGGTCCTCTAGTTAGTTTATGAGGGTTCTATTATCGATCATGGAGACCCCTATCCAAAATTTTGTGCAACTAACATCGAGGATAATATAATCCTTTAGAGTCCATCACCTAGGGGCACATTTGATGCTTTTCCACCTTCCCAAGATGCCTCGTATTCCCCTTGGAACCACCAAGAGTAGACACATGACATATCTTTGAATCCCTCGCAATCCCTTTCTGCATAAAAATGGTGAGGTTGTGATCCGAGTGGATATTGGTGGCCACCCACCTATTCCATTGATTTAGAATGATTCCACGTCTTTCCATATTTTTGGGTCCCTGAGTTCCTATTCATTTTAAGGGCACAAGGCAATAGTTTTTTGTTCTAGGACGGATTAGGGTTGGAAAAGGCTTGTTTAAACCTCCACCAAAATTGTCATTCTCCTTGATATATTTCCAACATTATATCATGTGCCCTAAATAGATTTTGTATGTGGAAGTTGCACCCCAAATAAGTTGATGTATCAACTAGACCCCTCGGGGCCCATGTTTATTTTACCACTTCATCTCCTAGGATTAGGATTTTAGATCTTTAGGGTTTCAAAGTTTATGTTGAAACACACTTTTGGCCTCTTGTAATTCCCTCTAATGAATGAGCGTAGCCAACATATCTCTCTTTGAAGATAATATCCCACCATTAAGTAACTAATTCATATTGTTTTGCAATTTATAGTGTTTTTACATTTCATTCATTAATAGAATTTGGGTTTTACT
>LPNX010682742.1:210855-224862 GCA_001517045.1 Pseudotsuga menziesii | reverse complement strand
ATGGTGAAATTCAAATTGTTTTTTTTTATAACCTTGTCAACTATTGCTAATTGACAAAATTACTATGTTAAATCATTATTTTTGCATGCTTTCTAACATAGTCTCACCATAAGCCTTGTTTGAGCATTTAGCAATTGGTATGTTAGTTTTTGTTTTTGCAAATTGGACAAGGTCCTATAACATCAAAGGCTAAATGTTTTTATGTAGGAGTGCCTTATCCTAAGTTCATCCTTTGAACCTTGAATCATGTTTGATCTTACCATAAGTGTTTAGTCTCGATATGCTTCATGTCATGACTTATATCCTTGCATATAAGGTTTCGGGTGGATTTGATGATTTACGTCGTGTCGAATGCTCGCCATTTTCGAAGGTTAAGATCATTATACAGTAAGGTTGATATGTTAATGCTCAAGATCCCTCCCCTATGGTTGTTTCGACTCGCGTCGCCATTTGATCCACTTGATTGCAGATTGATATGGTATCATTACACTCGTACATGACTCGGTAAATAACATTCAATTGCAAGTACGTGCTCAGCGTCGTGGCTCCATGCTCATTGAACACCTGTATCTGATGCAATGAGTGGTGTTATTACGATCGGGCCGGATAAAAAATGGAAAAATGAGTTTAGTCTGAAGTCTTCGCCGTCACTTTTTATTATCTTGATTGCCTCTCTGCGTGATCATTCTCCTTCGCCCATGCCAGCTTTACAGAGGTCTTGTCTGGGTTTGCTCATGGCACATTTTGTTTATGAGAGCGTTGGGTTTCATTGCTTGTGTTTTCTGCTTGGTTTGCATCCTGAGTGCTCGCTCTCCAGTTTACTGTCGTGTTTTGATTTGTGGTATCTCTTCTATGTGCGAATTCATGCATTTGTGCTCGCAGCTATGGCTCCGGTGGTTAGGGTTGAACCCAATGACACGAAACTCCTTGATGGAAACCCTGAGCTCTTAGCCAAGGTTGAGGCAGTCGGATGGTTTCCATTCATTTGAAAGTTTACAGACTCAAATCCTGAGGTGAGTACGTTATTTGCTTTGTCGCTGGCCGATGCTAGGGTTAAGCTGGCCGACCTCTAATTCAGAGTTGATGAGCATTCAGTTGCTGTGGCTACGGTCTTGCCATTGACAGGTGAACGTTGGTTCAAATACAAGCAGATGGAGGTCACTGAATGGAGATAGATGTTGAAGAATCCTTGCCAGGATGTGTCCTTTAGAACTGGTGTATCGCGGAAATATTTCAAGAAAGAATGGCGACCAGTTTTAGACGTTATTCACAGGTATGTGACCTGTGAGGGTCGTCTTTCCTTGGCTTATGTCTATCATCTTCGGTTGATGGTTGTTTTTTTCGGATTTCCCATTAATTTTCCTTATTATTTAGTTCATAGCATGACCAAGATGTCTTCGGCCATTAAGAAGGGGCCGAAGAACATCGGTCGGAGTTTGTTTCATCATGGCCTGGATAGGATATTCGTAGAAAGAGAGTTGTCTAAACAAAATCAGTCATGGGATGATTTTCTCGAACAGAATGGCCTGTTGGCTTTCTACCATTGTCATTTCGATTTCCGTGAAGAATGTGTTAGGCATCAACAGCCTTTTCAAGCTCTGGCTTCACCTGTGCACGAGCCTATGTCAAACCCTGAAAATTGTGTAAGCCCCAGCGTCCGCGATGATCTTGTTCCCACTCCTGTGTGTAGTCCTGGTACTCCTATTCCTTCCAAGCGTATGAGGAAGTCTTTAAACCTATCCCCTGTGACGCCGAGAAATAATGACAATACCTTCAAACAAAAGGGAAAAAGGCCGAATGTTAAGGTTACTGGCAGGTTTACGAGGAGTATGTTGGCCAAGGTTAGTGTTGTTAAGTCTTCCATGAGCAATAACAATAACATTGAAACAGTTGTGCTAGATGTCGAGGAAGATAAACCTATCTCGCCTGATGATGACCTTGATATTGATTGTGAGCCATGCAGATAATAGTCCTCATATCTCTGATACAAATCCTCAGGTTGACCCTGTTGTCGATCCTCCAATTAAGGACAAGTCTGTTGAGGCGAACTTACCTATGTCTTATTGAATTGGTGAAGTAATTCACCCATTATTCATAAACTGTTTGCTGGATAAAATACATAGAATGGAGGAAGAAGTAACAGAGATGGTAGCACATGGTGATGCCATGAAAGCTGAGAATATAAGACTGAAGGAGAAATCTGACTCAGATGATAAGTGTATGCTGCGTCTGAAGAAGCATAAGAACAGGTTAATTCGGAGAGTAATGAAACTGCAACGTGAGAATCAGAAAAATGAGGGAAAGGTTAGTGAGCTAAACGCTCAGGTTACTCTGCTATAGTTTAAAGGCCATTCACAGAATCCAGGGGCTGGGGTGAATATACAGGTGTTTAATGCTCCTGTTAAATCATAATATTTTGGGCACTCTTACCGTTGTATATATGTTTAAGAAGTATTTCAGGTTTGAAGTTTATAATTAAAAGAAGCAAGTGATAATGAAGTTATTTTTTTGTTACAGGTATTGGTTTGAATTGATTATTGGATTATGTAGTTTACTTAATTTTACTCTTGCGTATGTGTTAATTGTTTCTCTTTATTGTGTAGTGTTGTAGGGGATATGGTTGATGCGTTTTTCTTGGATTTTGGTGATCGCTTATTTCTAGGATGATCTCCGGAGAATCATGAACAAATCAGTTGGTTGTGCTATTTCCCAGGTGTCACTAAATTATTAGTGTCTTTATCGTTTTTATGATTTTGTGCTATAAATCGAATCCTTCCAATTTCGAGACAGGATAACACATATGGAAAATGACAATTTCATTTGTCATTTTTTGAAATTGGTTAAGATTTCGATTAGATAGTTTCTAGTTTTATAGAACTATCTCCATGTGAGATTCGATGTATTTAAAGGAGACATGGTTTTACTGTAATGGGGTCGATAGTTGGGAAAAGGAGCCAGACAAGATCACTTTAATCATTTCCTGTGACTTAAGACAATTTCTTGCCAGCAGTTACAGCACTTTTTTGACTGGTGATATATATAAGTATATTTACAGTATTATTGCTATGCAAATGTGCTTATAGTGTCAATTGATCTTGTTATTTATTTTCATATTCTCTATGTTTTGTTATATTTCTTTAAAGAAATGTGCAGATGCACCATGCTTAACTGTCGATTTAAGCTGGTTTAATTTGCAAATTTATGTCATGTAGCGGATTTTGTTTATCATTATAATATATATGATATATCAATTATGTGTCGTCCTGTTTCTATTTAGAATTTCTTCTGAATATTTTCAGGATTGTTTTCACAATATCCTTATTTGCAAGTTGGTTCCAGTATTAATATTTCCATGCTCCTGATCAGGATAGGGTAGTTAGGATATAAGTGGTAGTTTTTATTTATTTTTACAGAAAACATGTTGAACCAGATCTTTATATTCATACTTTGTTAAGTTATCTTTCAATATTTGTTATGAATGTACATGTGTTTATAGTGTATTTATGTAAAATCATTGAATCTGTTAATATTTCCTTAATTATTTATTCTTGTATTCATTCTCATTAATTGTTTAATTAGACTAATTTTCAGTTATCGGCTGTGTAATATATCAACTAATTCAGTAATTATCTTTAACAGTGTGCTGTGTATAGTCATAGGTATACTACATATTTAGTTAACAAACAGTAGTTTTAGTTTTTCTTTTTGAGTCTTCTCCTGTAGCTGGGAGTAATTTAGGAAAGGCAACGGGGCCTTAATCCCGTCAAAGACAGCTACCTAACGACTGAGAGCATCTTTGAAAACTTTCGGATCGGGTTGTCTCTCGGTTGACGATCGTGCCATTTCCGGCCCGTCAACAATGGCGCTAGAAGGAGGGCCAGCTTAAGCAAATGGCCGATGAAAACAATCCTGTTCACAAAATTAATCAGCCCTCCACCCCTCAAATACAGTCACCATCTCAACCACAAACATTCCAGTCATCACAATTAGATGAGACTCCGTTGAACGATAATGTTCGAAATCTCATTCATCAGTTCAATGCTAGCAGTGCCCATCCACCTGAAGAACATGATCAGTTCGAACAGGCCATCAATGAATCCCGCAGGATTTTAACGAGAGCCTATTCAAATCTTACTGGAATCCAACCCACCAAAATTCCTCTTCCACAGATCAGACGTCCACGCACTCACCATACTGAGTCTGCACCTGAAGAACAGGATCAACCTTTAGGTGTCCTCCCATGCCATCAATTACAACAGTCTCTAATAGGCACCAATCAACCTTCATCTTCTTCAGGACCACCTGCTACAGCAGGATCTAGTCAACCACCATCACCGCTACATTCACCTCCTCACATTTTTCAAACAACACCTTCACCACCTCCATCACCAAGGAACATGGCAGGTTTAAACCCGAACCCCAATGCCAATATGCCATGGTTAGCTCAGGATGTGGTTGCTGTGCCAGGGAATCAACATCCTTTGACAAAGTGTCCTGAGAAATTGTTGCCCAAATTCAATCCCGAGCTGAAAGAGCCCATGGAAGATCATGTTAAAAAATTCATGCTAGTAGTTCGGCTTTTGGATGTTGAACACGAAGACGTAGTCTGTCGACTTTTCCCTTACACATTTGAGGGAAAAGCCTCGACTTGGTATTTTTCACTTACCGCTGGTTCTATTACCAACTGGAATGAATTCGAGTTGGCTTTCATGAACAAGTTTGGAGACGATAAAACTCCAGCTGTGTTGGTGTTAGAATTTTCTAGGATCCGTATGGAAACCAAGGAGAAAGTCAAAGATTTTAACCAGCGATTCTTGACTCTAAGAAACAGAATTCCTGCCACCTCAAGGTCGGTTGAAGATGTCACTATTGAATTTTATACTTCTGCCTTGCCCATGTCAATGGCCATGTTTGTCAAGAGAGTGGCTAAACCCACTCTCACTGAAACGTTTGATGAAGCCATTAAGGTCGAGAAGGACATGTTTGCTATTAAGACGAACCCTAGGGTAGATACCGATTCTACATCTTCTTCTCGCAAAAAGACTGAGAGTCCTTCCAAAACCACAAATCCTCAGAAAAAGGGTCAAGATGCGCTAGACTTGGACAGTCTCCAAAGAGTCATAAAGAATCTATCCAATGAAATCATAGATTTGAAGAAAGGTACTTCTGAAAGTATTCCGAATAAAGAACCACCTAGACAGTCTTTTAGAAGACCATTCCAAAATAGAGCTACAAAACAGACTCCACCATCCGAGGCTAATAATGTGGATGAAATTAATAGTTTCCTAAAACTATTAGTCTTAGGCCTAGAAACATCAGCTGAAAGTGAAACCCAATCTTCAGGACAGATTTCTGAAGATACCCAAGGCACTGATAATAACATTGAATATAAACCTCCTCAAGTTATCAGTCACTTCTGGGATACTACGGAATTGATCGACGATGAAGATGTGGCTGTTGTGAACGTTAATCAGCATCAATATAATACTAGGAGCAAGAAAGATCAGCCCTCAGGGGAACCCCCCACAACATCTATAGATGACAGTTCAGTTGTCAAAACAAAAAAGAAACCTTCCAACACTAAGTCTACACAACCTCTTGATTTAGAGTATGACTTGGTCGAGGATTTGAAGAAAATTAGAGCCAACATTTCTATCTATGAACTCCTCAAATTGCCTGTGATTCGAGATAAGATGATGCAAGGGGTTTCTCTAAGTAAAAATGGCAAAACTTCCTCCACTCAAAACAGTTCTACTAGTACAAAAGACAACACAACAAAATCTTCAGTCAATGCCTCATCCATAGGTAAGAAATCAGATTCCTCAACTCCCCCTTTTCTGCTTACATTTGAAATCTGCAATCGTAAAGTACACAATTGTATGATAGACTCAGGGGATTCTAAAAACGTTATGCCATATTTGGTATGCAAAAAACTTAATGCAGTCCCCGTGCCATGTGATACAAGCATTGTGCAACTTGACTGATCTAATGTAAAGGTAATATGAAAGTTGAACGAAGTGCTGATAAGACTAGCATCAAATCCTCAAGTTCATTTCATCATTGACATAATTGTTGCAGATATCCCTGAGGCATATGGCTTATTCCTCAGCAGAGATTGGTCTGAAAAATTGAAGGGATATTTTGCAACGGACTTGTCACATTTATGGATACCTCATAATGGTCGTCCAAACAAAATCAGAATTGATCGAGAGCGTTATATGAAGCACACAGTCACCGAACTGGATGACTCAAACGAGCCAGTGTTATTCACTGATACTATAATGGGAAATTATATGGTTGATTCCTTTTTTGGAAACCTTGAGGCTGAAACATCATCGGTCCAAGATCCAGAACAGCAGTCCAAAGTTTTTCATTTGACACAAGTATCGGACGAAATTCCAGTTCGAAACCCTGCACATTTAGACTTGAATGATGGCCTTTGGTCTCTATACTTTGACGGGTCTAAGTCAAAGGAAGGAGCTGGAGCCGGTTTCCTGTTAATAGATCCTCAGGGAAAAAGGTACTTTGTTACTTGCAGGTTGGAATTTGAGTGCACCAATAATATTGATGAATATGAAGCCCTTATTCAAGGGCTGAAAAAGGCAATTGATATAGGAGCTAAAGCTTTGGTAGTGTTAGGAGATTCTGAAATTATCATTAGACAGGTACGTAACACTATACATTGCATTGCTGGACATCTAAGAAATTACCAGACAAAGGTGTGGAATTTATTATTATCATTTGAAGCTTTTAACATAAATTCTATCCCTCGTTATTTGAATCAGGAAGCAGATCTCCTAGCTAATGTTGCTTCGAGGCTAATTTCGTCTAAAGGGATGCTTACTGATTCTTTTTCTGTTGAACTACTTTTCAGACCTTCCATACCCGATAATATTGTTAACTGGAGAGTCTTTGACCATGATGAGCAACTAATCGAATTTTTGACCATGAAGGACACCTTCAAAGATGCAGTCATCAATGAAATGACTCATGATGAAGATCTGTACAAATTTGCGGTAATTCATAAACCTTGTTCAATTGAGGAATCTCTTAATCAGGTCAGTACCCTTCCTAGATCTGTAATTAAACTTGAGAAATTCTATGATTTGAAAGATAAATTTAAAGGTGCAAGGAACTGTGAAACCAACAGCTCTACTATGCAATTTGAAGTCATAAATTTAGGCACCGAACACAGTCCTCAATGTGTCAATCTGGGCAGTACATGTACTCCCCAAGAAAAAACAGCCTCCATACGACTCTTTAATGAGTTTAAGGACATTTTCGCTTGGACATATGACGATCTCAAGACATTTGATCCAAACATAATGCAACATGTCATCCCCATGAAACAATAGGCTAAACCATTCCAGCAGAAATTGAGAAAAATGCACCCTAGCCTAGAACCGGCTGTTAAGAAAGAGCTTAACAAACTCCTCACTGCTAGAATAATTTTTCCAGTGTGGCATGCGCAGTGGGTCGCAAATCTCATCCCCGTTAGAAAGAAAAATGGTGATATTAGGTTGTGCATTGATTTCCGAAATCTAAACAAGGTTTCGGAAAAAGACAATTATCCCGTTCCGCCTATGGAAAAGATATTACAACAGGTCTCTGGATCTGAAATGTTCTCACTTTTAGATGGCTTTTCGGGATACAATCAAGTATTAGTGTCCAAAATAGATCAGTTGAAAACAACCTTTAGAACCCCTTGGGGAACTTATGCCTACAGGAAAATGCCGTTTGTCTTAATTAATGACGGAACAACGTTTCAAAGGGCAATGGATATTGCGTTCAGAGGCTTAATCGGCCAATTTGTCGTCATTTACCTTGACAATATAATTGTCTTTTCAAAAAATAGAGCTGATCACCAAACACATCTTAGGAGGGTTTTTGAACGTTGCAAGAAGTATGGGATCTCCCTGAATCCCAAGAAATCCATCTTTGCAGTTATTGAAGGTAAGTTATTGGGTTTTGTAGTTTCAAAACAAGGTATCAATATTGACCCTGAATGTACCTAGGCTATAGCACATATTTCGATGCCTCACTCGAAGAAAACTATGCAGTCATTTCTAGGGAAAATAAATTTTGGCTCCAGATTTATTCCTGGTTTCACTGAGATTGTCAGGCCACTTCAGAAAATGATTAAGAAAGATGCTGAGTTCAAATGGTCCGCTGAAGAAAAACGGTCCTTTCATGACATATTAAAAGCTATTGCTGAAGCCCCTACCTTAATAAGCCCGGATTTCTCTAGACCATTTATTTTGTACACGTTTGCTTCTGACTCTTCATATGTTGTTGTTTTAACACAGAAAAATCAGGAAAACAATGAAGCTCCCATTGCTTTTACAAGTTCCGGTTTGAACGGTGCAGAGCTCTCAATTATCCAGAAGTAGACAAACAAGCATTGTTGTTTTTAAGTCAGTAAAACATTTTAGGCCTTATCTGCTGAAGTCACACACCAAGGTTATTGTGCCATATTCCGCAGTCAGAAATCTTTTGGTGCAAAAGGACCTGGGTGAGAAGTGAGCCCATTGGGTTACAGCACTTCAGGAGTATGACCTGGAAATCAAGCCTTTAAAGATTGTTAGAGGACATGGACTTTGCAAGTTGGCAGCCAGATCTTCAGATATGTCTGAATCTGATCTGCACTTCATTGATGAACATTTTTTGTTCGAAAGGGAATTTTTTCCAATCTCATCCCCCTCTGATTCCTGGTATCATGACATTAAATTTTTTTTGTTGCATGGAAATACTCCTGAACATTTAGATTCCTACAGCAAAAGGGCTTTGAGATTAATATCTGCACCTTATCAGCTGATTGATAATATTCTATTCAAAAAGAATTTTGAAGGAGTTCTCCTTCGTTGCTTAGAAAGGAATGAAGCTGATAGTGTGCTGCCTCAATTACATGCAGGGCCAGCTAGGGGACATTTTGGCGGGGAAACCACTGCACATAAAGTACTTAAAGCTGGATATTACTGGCCTACTTTGTTTAAGGATGCATTTGCCTTTGCTAGGAAATGTCAGGAGTGTCAAAGAGCAGGCAGCAGACTTAAGAAAGCAGTGTTACCTCTCCAGCCTGTTATTATTGAAGTCCCATTTCAACAATGGGGCTTGGACATTGTTGGTCCAATTACACCAGCTTCCTCCCAGCAGCACAAATACATTCTGACAGCCACCGATTATTTCACTATATGGGTTGAAGCCATCCCCTTGCGAGTGGTTAACTCAGAACAGGTGATATCTTTCCTTGACTCTTTTATTGTCACCAGGTTTGGTGTTCCCGAATCTTTGATTTTTGACAATGCAACCTATTTTTCTTCTGTAAAGTTAACAGAATATGCATTGGAAAAGTGCATAAAGTTAAAATATTCAGCTAATTATTATACTCAAGGTAACGGATTAGCTGAATCTTCCAATAAAAATTTAATCAAAATTCTGAAACATGCGGTGGTTAATCATCATAGAAATTGGCACAACGCTTTATCAAATGCGCTATGGGCTGACCGGGTAACTCCCAAGGCTGCCATAGGCAATTCCCCTTTCTTCCTAGTATATGGTAAAGAAGCTATCTTGCCTCCCCATCTATTTTTACCCTCTCTACAGCTCTCCCAGTCAGTACAAGAAACAACATGTTCCGCCATGGAACATAGAATTAATACTCTGCGTAAGCTGGAGGAAGAAAGAGAGTTAGCCAAAAAAAAGTTTGACCAACACCAAAAGTCAATGAAACGCTAGTTCGATCACAGAAAATCAGCTAGTAGGGATTTGGAAGTAGGTGACTTAGTTCTGAAATGGGACAAGGAGCACGAAGACAGAGGAAAACATACTAAGTTCCAATGCCTGTGGCTGGGACCGTTTATCATTGTAGAAAAACTTGGTCCTAGCACATTTAGGTTGCAGACGCTGGAGGGAGACATCGAGAGCCTTCCAGTAAATGGTCATCTGATAAAAAAATATTTTTGCTGATCCCCATTAAGGGATTATCCTGTATATACCTTGTGTGGTTTTCTCAGTTTATTGAATTTTCTTTTGGCATGTTTATTTTATTTGTTTGTTTTGAAACTCTTCTCATATCTATTTGTTGTTTTATTTGCATAATTTTTTAGAGTGGTCAAGTCATTTGACTTCAAGCTGATGACTTCTCACCAAATCCTGTGATTGACCTACAAATCATGCATCATGATATCACTATCCTGACTATTGTAATGTTGTTTAACGTCTTGAATAGTGAAAAGCTTTTCATCTTTCTAGATTTTACCAGAAATTTTTTAAGTCATGTAAATATCAACTAATAAGATGATTCTCTGCAGAGATTTTTCCAAAAGGATTAAGGCAGTATTTGTCAAGGTTATATATTTAAGTCTTTTAAGCCACTCCCTCTCGTGAAGAGAATTAGATTTGCCTCCCCATTTTCTAAGATAATCTCATTGGAGATTAAACATAACTACAATCTGGCCATGGTTGGATTCGAATATTTCTTTAAAATAATCTGAAGGACAGAGGGTCTCATAACGATCCAGTCTGTTCAGGATCATAGGTTTGCATTCAATAACATTGTCGTTTCCGGTCACCCAGCCTAGACAGTGGCCCTTGGACAAAACACCAAGGGATAAAAGGTCTCATTACGAGCCGGTTTATTTACTGTAATGCAGATTGGTGACTGACATGGTTACTACCTGGTTACCAAGCCAGAACCATGGCCTTTAAAAATATAAAGAAAAAAAGAAGAAGGGAAATAGAAAATGATCATAACAGTTCAACCTAACCAGATTTGTATATCTATAACTGGCAGATGGGATACTGGCATTCTTTAGGCTTTGAAGCAACCCTGTCGAGGCTATGGATTCCTGCTAGCATCAGGGCCATGCTTGTGGTATTGAGATTTTATTCTTCCAAAATCAAGCCACTTACTATTTTACTTCGTTTGGATTTATTTTTCTGAGAGACTTGATCTTTACCAAATAAATAATTAAAGGTGTAAATTTCTGGTAATTTTTAGAAATGTGAAATTCCTGAATCTGTTTAAAATGTTAAAATATTGATTTCTGTATAATGGCATATATGATGGATCTAATTCTTCGATTGCATGATTTCAGGTTGAGAAATCAGAGATAATTGTTCCGCCCAGTCAGTCGCCATCTGTTGTGCCCCTACCCAACAGCCTGATAAAAAATACAAATTTTATCAAACAAAATGAAATTTTGTTTGATGAAATATTTGAAGTCCTCATTTCAAAATTTTACAATCTGGAGCTACTGAAACGATGAAATTCCGTGAGCTACTGAAATGGTGAAATTCAAATTGTTTTTTTTATAACCTTGTCAACTATTGCTAATTGACAAAATTACTATGTTAAATCATTATTTTTGCATGCTTTCTAACATAGCCTCACCATAAGCCTTGTTTGAGCATTCAGCAATTGGTATGTTAGTTTTTGTTTTTGCAAATTGGACAAGGTCCTAGAACATCAAAGGCTAAATGTTTTTATGTAGGAGTTCCTTATCCTAAGTTCATCCTTTGAACCTTGAATCATGTTTGATCTTACAATAAGTGTTTAGTCTCAATATGCTTCATGTCGTGACTTATATCCTTGCATATAAGGTTTGGGGTGGATTTGATGATTTACGTCGTGTCGAATGCTCTCCATTTTCGAAGGTTAAGATCATTATACAGTAAGGTTGATATGTTAACGCTCAATATCCATCCCCTATGGTTGTTTCGACTCGCGTCGCCATTTGATCCACTTGATTTCAGATTGATATGGTATCATTACACTCGTACATGACTTTGTAAATAACATTCAATTGCAAGTACATGCTCAGCTTTGTGGCTCCATGCTCGTTGAACACCTGAATCTGATGCGATGAGTGGTGTTATTACGATTAGGCCGGATAAAAAATGGCAAAATGAGTTTAGTCTGAAGTCTTCGTCGTCATTTTTTAT
Organism: Pseudotsuga menziesii; assembly: GCA_001517045.1. NCBI lineage: Eukaryota > Viridiplantae > Streptophyta > Pinopsida > Pinales > Pinaceae > Pseudotsuga > Pseudotsuga menziesii. The sequence goes on along the minus strand of LPNX010682742.1, from coordinate 212,919 downwards.
TATCTTGATTGCCTCTCTGCGTGATCATTCTCCTTCACCCATGCCGGATTTACAGAGGTCTTTTCTAGGTTTTCTCATGCGGAATTTTGTTTATGAGAGCGTTGGGTTTCATTGCTTGTGTTTTCTGCTTGGTTTGCATCCTGAGTGCTCGCTCTCCAGTTTACTGCCGTGTTTCGATTTGTGGTATCTCTTCTGTGTGCGACTTCGTGCATTTGCGCTCGCAGCTATGGCTCCGGTGGTTAGGGTTGAACCCAGAGACACGAAACTCCTTGATGGAAACCCTAAGCTCTTAGCCAAGGTTGAGGCAGTCGGATGGTTTCCATTCATTCGCAAGTTTACAGACTCAAATACTAAGGTGACTAGGTTATTTGATTTGTCACTGGCCGATGCTAGGGTTAAGGTGGCCGACCTCCAATTCAGAGTAGATGAGCGTTCGGTTGCTGTGGCTACGGGCTTGCCATTGACAGGTGAACGTTGGTTCAAATACAAGCAGATGGAGGTCGTTGAATGGAGATAGATGTTGAAGAATCCTTGCCAGGATGTGTCCTTTAGAACTGGGGTATCGCGGAAATATTTCAAGAAAGAATGGCAACCGGTTTTAGACGTTATTCACAGGTATGTGACCTGTGAGGGTCGTCTTTCCTTGGCTTATGTCTATCATCTTTGGTTGATGGTTGTTTTTTCAAATTTCCCATTAATTTTCCCTACTATTTAGTTCAGAGCATGACCAAGATGTCTTCGGCCATTAAGAAGGGGCCGAAGAACATCGGTCGGAGTTTGTTTCATCATGGTCTGGTTAGGATATTGGTAGAAAGAGAGTTGTCTAAACAAAATCGGTCATGGGATGATTTCTCGAACAGAATGGCCTCTTGGCTTTCTGCCATTGTCAATTCGATTGCCCTGAAGAATGTGTTAGGCGTCAACAGCCTTGTCAAGCTCCGGCTTCACCTGTGCACGAGCCTATTTCAAACCCTGAAAATTGTGTAAGCCCCAGCGTCCGTGATGATCTTGTTCCCACTCCTGTGTGTAGTCCTGGTACTCCTATGCCTTCCAAGCGTATGAGGAAGTATTTAAACCTATCCCCTGTGACACCGATACATAATGACAATACCTACAAACAAAAGGGAAAAAGGCCGAATGTTAAGGTTACTGGCAGGCTTACGAGGAGTATGTTTTCCAAGGTTAGTGTTGTTAAGTCTTCCGTGAGCAATAACAATAACATTGAAACAGTTGTGCTAGATGACGAGGAAGAGAAACCTGTCTCGCCTGATGATGACCTTTATATTGATCATGAGCCTATCGTAAACCATGCAGATAATATTCCTCATATCTCTGATACAAATCCTCAAGTTGACCCTGTTGTCGATCCTCCAATTAAGGACAAGTCTGTTGAGGCGAACTTACCTGGGTCTTATCGAATTGGTGAAGTAATTCATCCATTATTCATAAACAGTTTGCTAGATAAAATACATAGAATGGAGGAAGAAGTAACAAAGATGGTAGCACATGGTGATGCCATGAAAGCTGAGAATATAATACTGAAGGAGAAATCTGACTCAGATGATAAGTGTATGTTGCGTCTGAAGAAGCATAAGAACAGGTTAATTCGGAGAGTAATGAAACTGCAACGTGAGAATCAGAAAAATGAGGGAAAGGTTAGTGAGCTAAACGCTCAGGTTACTCTGATGCAGTTTAAAGGCCATTCACAAAATCCAGCGGCTGGGGTGAATATACAGGTGTTTAATGCTCCTGTTAAATCATAATATTTTGGGCACGCTTACCGTTTTATATATGTTTAAGAAGTATTTCAGGTTTGAAGTTTATAATTAAAAGCAGCAAGTGATAATGAAGTTATTTTTTTGTTACAGGCATTGGTTTGAATTGATTATTGGATTATGTAGTTTACTTAATTTTACTCTTGCGTATGTGTTAATTGTTTCTCTTTATTGTGTAGTGTTGTAGGGGATATGGTTGATGCGTTTTTCTTGGATTTTGGTGATCGCTTATTTCCAGGATGATCTCCGGAGAATCATGAACAAATCAGTTGGCTGTGTTGTTTCCCAG